>VVIT01000029.1:0-77173 GCA_009806525.1 Sanghuangporus sanghuang | reverse complement strand
AAGTGCCTGACTATTTCGATGTCATCAAGAAGCCGATGTGCTGGAATACAATAGAAGCGAAACTCGATGCGAATGAGTATTGGAACGTCAAGGATTTCCAGGTTCGTGCCTGTTTGAAAAAAAAGGTCCTGCCTAACCCTTGCTCTTGCGTGCAGGATGATATTGAACTGGTCATTAACAACGCAATGCAATAAACAAATCGGATTCGCCGTTTTACAGAACGGCATCAAGGATAAAGAATCAGGCTACTGCATTGCTCGACGAGCTCAAACAGCTTGCACGGGACATTCCTTCCGATTCGCCTGAAGCAGGACGCGTAGGGGACCTCGAGCCGCCATTAGAATTGCTTGATTTACTCTTGTCAAAAGAGGCCGTTGACGGTCCTGAATTACCGCTTGTGCTGGACAAAGAACCTCTCGCCTCACTTTTCGCATTTGAGCTTGGCAAGTCAAGCCTCCACCCCCTCAGCCAACGCCGCCTCCTCCCAAGCCGAAGAGAGACAGAAAAGCGGAGGCCGAGCGGCGCAGGCAGCGGTTCTTAGACTCTGCGCCTGGGTTCAGAGCTCCTATGCCCCGCGCACGCGCAGAGAGCATGCGCATGCCGAGGCGTTCGAAGCGGAGGCGCGCGGCACGTCTTCTGGTGCAGAGACGGGGACGAGTCCGACGGTGGAGAAGGTGACGAAGAGAGTGCGTCTACGAGGAGCAAGCGCGGGAAACGCGAGAAGATCGTGCTGCCTGGACATTCGGACGTTCCGCCCGTGGTGGATGATGTGGATATGCAAAAGTCGTTTAACATGTTTGACCGTGGATGGATACTTCCCCCTAGTACTCGCCGCGGAGGACGCGCGCCGGTTGAGAAGCAGGATTTGCCGCCGCCTCGGAAGAGACAGAGGACTGGTGCGTGTGCTGATCTGTGCGATCTTTATCTTGAGCCTGAGTTTCTGTCGTAGAGCGACGACGGTCAACTCTGTCAGTGAGCACGCCTGTTGAAGAGAACCTCACCTTACAGGATAGCTCCCCTGCGGAGGAGGGGTCTAGTGAAATCCAACACAAGAGAGAGAAGAGTGAGACAGTGGACCTATCTGATCCAAGGCTCGTACATCCGCCTCACGAAGGTTCCCCTCACATATCAGAAGATGCCAGCATCCAGTCATCGGTAGCTTCGCCAGCCCCCTCCCGACTCAGAACCTGTACCCGATTCCGAGGCCGAAGGCACCGCAAAAGATGATGGAGGAGAGGCTGAAGAGAAGAAGAAGAAGAGAAGAAGAGCAGACGAAACCTGACGAAGAAACAGCACCAGAGCCTGAAGAACCGTCCCCTAGAACGATGAGGACACGAAAGCGCAGGTCGCCCCGCCCGGCACCGATAATCATCGAAGAGCTTGACACCCCCGCCATTCGCCGTGCTAAGCACTATGCTAGGAAACAGAGGAAGCGGAGGAGCGAGAACGGGCGGAGCGGGAACGTCAAGCCCAAAGTGCGACCGCTTCTGCTCCCCTGAGGAGCCTGGGCAAGTCGAAGGATCGGCATCCGCGGTAGACCAACCCGGAAAATCGACAACAAAGCCGTGCGGTCCCCCGCTTCCTCTCCCTTGACCGATCCGCATGCCGCTGAAGCGGCAGAAGCGGACGAGGCGTTCTCAGACTTGACGTCGCTCAGTGAGACGGCCGAGGGGGATGCAGAGGCGGAGGCGGAACACCCGGGGACGGGGACGGGGACGGGGACGGGGGGGGGGGGGGAGACCCCTGATGGACGGCGCATAGTGAGAGCAGAAGATGCGCGCAAGGCGGCTCGGTCCGCGGGGCTTGGCGCGGCGACGGTGTTGCTCAAGGAGGGAGAAGTGCTTGAAGGCGGGACGCTCGGTGAGTCGCTTTCCCCACCCTATCTCCGTTTCTTTCTTTCTTTCTAAATAATTTTCGTCGCTGCTTTGCGGATGCAGTGTGGGCGAAGGCCGGTATGTTGTCACTGCCTGTCGTCTTTCTCCTTCCACTGATCGGTCTATCAAATTATTGAATGTCCTCAGAGACGTACCCATGGTGGCCATCCGTTGTGTTTGAAGAGGACGACCCAGAAGTGCCTCCAAATGTACTGAAGGACAAGCCGGCTACGAGAGCAGGAGTTGGGCCTCTCATTCTTGTTCGGTTCTGGGATACCCGACAGTCATGGTGAGGCACGCCATTTTCCGTAAGGTTGCTGTTGAACTAAGCCATTCGCGGCCGCAGGCAATGGCTACCCATGGAGAAGATACGTCTACTTGCCTCGGATAAGGGTGTGTTCTCAAAATTGATGACATTCCTGAAATGTCCGTTACTGAGTTTTCACTACGTAGGCTTGGACGACTTGATGCTGAACGGCAACTCAAAGACACAGCGATTCAAATCAGCAAAAGTTAAAGAGCAATGTCGGGAAGCCTGGCGGTGGGTGGCTGGCATTGATCCTATTCCCGTATTTGATGCTGATCATTCTTACGTTCTTCATGATAGACAAGCGATAGCAGAGATGGAGACGAACAATGCTGGGAATGATGATGATGGTCGGCAAGCTTCTCCTGATGATGGTTGAGTGAGAACAAGAGTGAGACGTGAACCTTTTTTCTCTGTGTTGATTATTTGTCTGTACAATTTTTCATTCGTTCGATCATTTCATGAAACATGGACGCTAAGATACGATCCAATCAAAACGACTGGACTCAGGCAAAGCATAAACCGAGAACTAGAATCTAGCCTTAGAGCTTACGCTAAATGCAAACCCGAGCCAAGGGTCGTGACTAGTACCGGCCCTTTTGTGTGCTACTCAATCATGTTTAATTTTGCAACGTCATTTGTGTAGAATTCGCAGATCCGGGGTCGGCTTGTCATTGTTTGTAATTATTTACCGGGGTAAAGTTAGATAAAGCCACGTGGCTATGCTTACACGGGCCGGCCCTAATGCGGTCCAAGTGAAAATCTGTCTACGACAACAACTTCTCTCCTCGACCATCCCATCATCCCCTCTCCATCCTCGTATATATTCGTAATTCTCTCTCTTTATTTCCCTAATCTCCACTCAAAAAAATGGGCCGCCCGTTGTTTTCGACTCTTGTCGCTCTGTGGCTCCTGTTGTTGTTCGCGTCGAGTGAGGAGAAGACGAAGTTGCCGACGTACGAGCGATGGAGCTCTGTCAACGCATTCGACCCTGACTCGGACGAGTTTTTCAATGGCGATAATGTCGTGTACGAGGCGTTCCTCTCGGCTGATGATGTCGCTGAGCAAGAAAGGGAACGGGCAAGGGAAGGTGAGGGTCAGGAAGAGGGCGTACCAGACGTCGTGCGCGTCCCAGTCTCGTCGCAGGCTGCAGTCCGCAGGCGTGTGATTGAGCGCCTTACCAGTGTGAAGCACCAGGTGAAGACGAACGTCCGGAGCTTGTTTCTCCGACTGTGGATGGATCGAGCTCCAGTGGGAGCGATACTGCGAGCAGCGGACGTGCATCGCCTGCTGAGACGGACGAACTGCTGGACGCGTCACGCGCAGCGCAGCGCGATGGAATGACCTTGCCCTGGCATCCATCCGACTTTGACGATCTCACGTCAGACTTTGATGGTGTACCCGCTTCGTCCCTCTCGCGATCCCTCCCTACCACTCCGACGCGTGCCAGCTGGCTCGCTGAGTCGCCTGTCGTCTTTGCTCGTCCAGAGGAGTTCACCCTTCCAATGCCTATTCCACCGTCTTCGACCGCACCAGTCGACATCCTCCTCCCGCGTCTCCCATGCCCCAGCCTGCACAGCCGATCCCTCCTTCCCCGATGACTCCTCCAGGCAGTGTTACGCCGCGATTCTTGTCTTGGGGTAACAACAGAGGCACCCGTCCTCACGCAATCGACATGAGTCCATCCCCGACGCCTGCTGGTCCGTTCGGTTCTGTGCGCGCATCGCGTATGGCTCTCTCTTACATCTCACCGCCGGCGCTGCGCGTTCAGCAGTGAAGATAAGAGGCGAGAAAAAAAAACGAGAGCGCGATGTGATAAAAAAAAAGTATCACTGGGCGGAGTTGGTTTTCTCCCCAGTGCATACCACCCCTTCCCTTAATTCCTTCTTCCGTAGATGGCTGATTATTTATGTTTTCCTCTTTCTTTCTGTGGGTTTGGGGCTGAAAAAAAAGTGCATTACTTATATACCATTCCTATACAAGTTTGGATTTTTATCATTCTTACTTACTATGCTGTGTATTTACTTACTTACTTACTGAGCTAGTCTATGCGCTATCATTCTTGACCATGCTGGAGATCGTTTCCCCTTCTTGCTCTAATTTCTGTGTCGATTGTATGCGCTGTTCTGTCTGGGATGTACCGGGCTAGGCTAGGCTGGTTGTAGAAAATAAATAAAATGTAAATTTGGACTTGAACTTGTTATCACCATGTTTGATTAATAAGCGATTTGCTTACCAAAATGAGCCACAGTACCCGCAGCCGCTGTTACCGGCAGGTCTCGTACCACGTTCTCCCAAATCTCCCGTTGACTTCTCCCTCCGTCGTCGTCATCAGCATCGACGCTGAGCTCGTCGTTCGGGTCGGCAGTGAAGACAACAGTGTCAGCGACGTTCGGATGCCGTCAGTCTCCGTTCTCCCATCCTCGCCAGCACACAGAAGCTTTGGTGGTGCTGGTTCTAGTTCTCCTATACTCTCTGAATCCGACAACATTAGTCACAGTCATGTTTCTCGAGGCATGCCATCCCAGAACGGCATGGTCGGTGGTAGTGGTGGGGATGATGGCAGCTCAGGCTCAGAGCCCGAGTCGACCGTTGCGGAAATTAAGGACAAAGTGCGCAGTCTCGTAAACGGGTTTCGTGGAGCCTCTGCCATCTCGCTTTTGCGCTCTGCTCGGGATCAGGCTATCACAGGCGCATCATTGGAGGCGGAGGGTGCTTTGAGAGGGGCGTACAGAGCTACTCTTGTGTGCTCAGCTGTCCCAGGCTGTCCTGGGCCATGCAGAATTCAAAGCTGAGAGTCAGGGCAAGAAGGGGTTGTTTGGAATGAGTGGGAAGATTTTCAGCGGGTGAGTTGACTTGAAGGTATCATTGAAGGCAATACCTGATGAGATATTCCAGCGCTACGGAATGGAGGTACTAGCGAAGGCGAAGAGCGTAGAGGTGAAGTTGTTAGAGATGGAGAAGGAGAAGAGGTGCGTTTTGCTCGTGCCTCTTAGATTCCTCATGTCGACGCACATGCTCATGAACCGTTAGGACTGAAAATGATCGAAAGCCTGGATTAGGAAGCTCGATAGCAGATCGTATTAAATCTTTACAGGATACAGGTCTCAAGGTGCAGTCTACAAAACGGATTTCCCGCGATTTTACATCCGCGACCTCTAATGGATCCGTTTCTTCTCCGCCGGCTACGGCTCCAAGCGTAATCTCCCGAGCAGCTTCCTCTCATAGCCCAAACGGTGTTGCGAGTAGCTCGCATGCGTCGACATCCATAGCAAATCATGCTACAGGCTCATCTGTTCATTCCGTAATTTCGTCCGCATCGATCGGTCCATCCTCGCCGTTAACACCGTCCAACGACTCACCCCGTCTCGCGCATTACTCTATATCTGAGTTTACTCAAGCGTTTCCTTCAATTGATGAGCTCGATGAAGGAATGACGACAGCACTTCCGCAATTACCGTCTGTGCCGACGAACAAACCAGGGACACCAGCCCCTCCCTCCCGTCTCTCCATCCGTAATCCAACGTTTCCCTTCGATACCTCTCGATCTCGATCCGGGCCCTCGACCTGCTAGCACGCCGATTGCGCCTACTGCTAACAACCTTCCCAGTCGACCACCGTCTCCTTTGCGTGGCGGTAATTCGCATCGCAGTCCTCTATCTCCAGCGATTCCTCCCAAACCGCTTAACCTTACGATGACAGGCAGCTCTGGATCCGCGCGTAACTCGCCCTCACGGACATCACCCGTACATACTGGTGATTCAGCACATCGTCTCAACAAAGCCATTGAGCTGCCCAAAACGAACTCCATTGCCCCGAAGGTGCTTCATGAGCTCTTGGGTCGTGGGAATGAGGTCAAGGTCCTCCTACTTGACGTACGCACGCGTGAGGAGTTTTCGAACGGGCACATTAAGAGTAGTGAGGTGGTGTTTTAGAGCCGCATATCCTTTCGCGAGAGGGGTGGGTCGTTATATTGAATTTATTTCACATTATTTCTTACACTCCTCGCAGGCTCACGAGCGAGAAACTCGAGGATGCACTAGTTATCGCACCGCAACATGAGTCGGCACTCTTCCGAAACAGGGACAAATTTGACCTTGTGGTGATGTACGACTGGGACTCTGAAAGTTTTGGCCCTTCGATCACAGCACTGTCCAGTACCATGCGCATAATATACGAGACGGCGGGGTACAGCACGCTTTGAAGAGACCTCCGGTGTTACTTGTGGGTGGCTTTAAAGCTTGGGTGGCAGCGTATCCGAATGAGATCGTACGCGATAGTGGTACGTCGGTCCCCCAGGTGGATCTGGATTTGGACCGCTTGAAGCTGGGTTCTCCGACACTTGTGAATGGGAACGGGAACGGCTCGGCATTTACCTCGGCGTATATGTTCAAGGATCGCGAGTCACCTCACAGGACGTACATTCTTCGACATCTCATTCGCGGTCTCCATTTGCCATGGATCAGATTCCGGAAGATTCTAGGTGCGTTTTGAGTGCTCTCTTCCCGATCGACGTCCACATCAGTTTCCATCACCACCAATGGCTGTGCTGACATCTTTTTTTCTCTTAAGCTCGCCTGCGACGGAAGTAAATGGCGTATCATTGCCTGACACGAGCCGGCGGCTTGCCCGGAAACCCGCTATAATTAGACCGCCCTCTTCGTCTTCTATCTCGTTCAATATAAGAGGGTTATACGATAATGTTTGTTTTTCATTTTGTTCTTTGTTTAGCACTACCCGCTTCTTACGTGAATTTTGCCTAGCAGTCCTCACCGTACATAAATGGGTCACATACAGGTAGCTCGTCGTCCATCTCTTACCCATCATATCCGCGTTCGTCCTCGTCGTCGAACTTCGGTGCGGGTCAGGGAAGCATTGTCTCACCACCTCCAACTGCATCCATCAACCCCCCTCTCACGAAGACGAAGCGACTACATCGATCAATCCGAACAAGCCGTGTCTTCCTTCGCAAGCCGACCATCTATCGACTACCCTGATCTTTCCGCGCAGCACATTGTTCGTCCCCCCCGCAGTCGCAACACCTCCGTCTGAGCGACAAGATCAACGACGCGTATCTACGCATGCACCACGTCATTCATTAGCTCTTCCGGATGGCACTGGTTTTGGAATGAGACCACCGATTAAGCCGACGATAGACTCAGATTATCCCGTGTTGTACTGGCCGGATGCGCAGCTATCGACAGCTGGCTTGAAAAACCTGGGTAATACATGCTACATGAACTCAACGATTCAATGTTTGAGTGCGACGGTGCCGTTTGCCAGGTTCTTTATTGGTATGTTTTCACTTCACATTTACTTAATTGCGCATTATGTTGACGAAATGAATATTTTCAGATGGTCGATGGAAGAATGCTGTCAACTACTTGAATCACATGGGCACAAAGGGGCGATTGACTCAGGCGTTCGCGACAATTTTGCACGATCTCTGGTATCAGGAATCTCCGACAATAACCCCTTACGCGTTCCGGGTGAGTTTCCTTGCAATCGTTTCGCCGTTCGATTTTAATAATCATGATCGAACAGAGATCGATATGCGCGTATGGCCAACAGTTTGCCGGTTCCGAGCAACATGACTCGCAAGAATTCCTCAACTTCCTTCTGGATGGATTACACGAGGACCTCAACCGGATCCTCAACAAGGAACCCGTCGTGCGACCACCAGAGCGGGAAGCCGAGCTCGAAACGCTTCCTCAGCAAATCGCAAGCCAACAAGAATGGAATCTGTACCGAATGCGGGATGATAGCATCGTGGTGGACTTTTTCCAAGGCCAGTTCCGCAATCGGATGGAATGTATGACGTGCCGCAAGACATCGACGACGTATAATTCGTTTATGTATTTGACCTTGCCAATTCCGAGCGCGAAGAATAAGATGTCGTTGCAGCAGTGTCTTGATGCGTTTGTGCAGGAGGAGGTCATGGAAGGAGGATGCTTGGTTCGTACCCATTAAATTGACATTATCTTGGTGCATCTAACCCATAATCTGTAGGCAATGTCCGAACTGCAAGACCCTCGTAAGGCAACAAAGAAGCTCTCCATCTCCCGTCTCCCACCGTCCTGCTCATCCACCTCAAGCGGTTCACCACCAAGGGGCACTTCACCGACAAACTGGAAACATTCGTCGACTTCCCACTCAAGGGGCTCGATCTCACAAACTACATGCCCGCTCCCTTACCTCCAGGTGTCGATCGCAAATCTACCACACCCATCTCGCTAGACGACCCGCTCGCAGATCCCGCCGTATAGATACGATTTGTACGCTGTGACGAATCATTTCGGGACGCTGAGCAGCGGGCATTACACTGCCTTTATCAATTCGAGAGGGAACTGGTTGTATTGCGACGATAGCCGGATATCGAATGCTGATTCGCGAGAGGTTGTGGTAAGCACTTACTATTATATTCGTCTGCCATATCTGCATTTTTTTCGCTGACCATTTCCATCAGGGAAAGCCGGCTTATGTCCTCTATTACAAACGTGTCAAAGCATAGTGTCCTTGCGTGTCTTGGTTACCCTCTTTTCTAAACTTTCCCATGGAATTTTTATTATTCACTTTTCCCCTTCTTGCTTTCAACTCAATCAGACTGATACATACGCATACAACCACTTTAACTCTTTCGCACTTTTCTTTTTCCACTTTCTTCCTTCGCTTTCCGCTCAGCGTTATTCTGTTGTTGCACACCGTTCAGCTGAATTTATTCTCGCCGTAAACAAACGCATACATATATCTGCTGTATTCTCATTACCATTACCTTGCACGGAACTTCTCTTTCAGATCCACTTTTATTGGTGTTCTGTGATTCCCAATAAGCAAAGTTGTAATAAATAACCTTCTTTTCGGGATGCTGTCTGTCTATCTACTCCCACAACTTTGCAGCCTGGCGAAACGACGGTAAATGCAGATAAGGATATACGAAAGAAATTGTACAAGTGGATCATCACCTTCTGGACCCACAGCAAATAACAACCGGGAAGAAACGTACGTAGTACACAACGTGAGATCAACTGTCTTTGAAAAGCCAGATGTATACATATAAACATAGCGATATTGATGGTCATCCGTTGCGAATTCCGACCGATACCGACTAAAAAAATACATGGATAATTCCTGATTAAATACTATGCATCCTGCATTATAATCCGGCGTCTCAAGCTTTGGCTGCGGCTGTATTTCTTCGGCCTTCGCAGAGAAGAAGCACCGATGGCATAACCACTGCGCCGGATCTGCAGGCGATGGGTGGAAAAACGGCGAGCACTCCGTCTTGCACGCCATGCAAACAGGGTTCTCATTCGTTGCAGGTCTTCGGAGGCGAAAGACGAACTATCGTGATGCGAGACCTGCAGGAGCTGGTCGAGTCGGTGTGCTTTGCGGAGCAGACTGTGTATCTGTTGAGTCGGCGCTTGTTTGTACGTCCGCGCGTATACCTGGAGGGCGGTCTGACGAATAAAATAAACATCATGAGTTATATTGAACTCTGAGTAGGTTGATACTACTACGTACCTCTCCGACATCATTAGTATCGCAAATATCATACGTGTCCCTCCGGTAACTGCTATGGTCTTTGCAGCAGATAACAGCATTCATTGCGCCTGTTTCGCGCTTGAATGTCACCATGCTCGTCACGTCCCGACGAGAACTCTTGACCTATATATGTACAGATCAGAAAGTCAATACTTTGAGCAGAACAAGCACAGATACATACCGGCTGTATCTCGAAGCCGAACTTATGCCCGTACTTCCATGCACAAGAAACATGATACTCTTTCGGACAATTGCCGCAACGCACCACGGCACCTCCCGGTATATTACACAGGCAGCATTTCTACGATCTCATCAGTCACAGTTAAACTGTCTGTCATCTACAACTCACAGTCGTCCACCGATGTTTCGGGATCGTGCTAACTCCTTCGACGATCCTCAATCTCGGAGCATCCGAAACTGCACTTCGGGAATAAACACCGCGCATAGCGCATGCACCCATCCCTGTCCTTCGGTCGGCTTGCATGCACGCAGGTACGTCTCAGAAGGTGCTGTCCCGTGCCCTTCAAACCGTTGACATTCCCATTCACCGCTCCGTCCACATAGTTCTTCTGCGGGCGGACAGAGCAAACAATCCGTATTGACCGAGTACTCCTGAGTCTTCTCGTTCTCACATAGCTCGCATAGCCACGAATCGACTAAGTCTGGTTGATCGAGTACCGCCCCGCACGCGCCTGCGTGTAGCGTAACACCGCATTCATCGCACTTGAGGACTTTGCCATGTGGTCCGGTGCGGAAACACGAGACGCAGCGATATTGGACGCTGGCCGGTGGGACTATCGGAGGCGGAGTAGTCTTGGTGCTTACAGATCCAGTAACCTGTACACACTCAAATTTAGAATAATAGATCTTAGACCAGCATGTACGCATACCTTCACTCGCTTGGCCGTAGGCGCAGTCAGTGGCGTGCCCTCCCTCTTTTCCGCACCACGCGTCTTCGCCCAGTAGGTCCCGCGCCGCTCACCGACGCACTAGCACTCGTCCCAGTACTCATTGCGGTATCCTCCCTCGTCGTCGGTCGCGCATTCAAATCCGCATACTTCCTCCAGTTAACACCACAATTATCGCACAAAATCGGTGTCGCGAGGCCCTTGGGCGCCTTCCACCACACTCGCGATTCCCGCGTACGGCATGCAGCACAGTAGTTCGAATTGCGTGGTCCGGTCTGTGAACTCTGTGGCAAATCGACTATAGATTGATCATCATCGGAGACGTTTGAGCGTGTAGCGGGAGAAGCAGCTCCCGAACGGGGGATTTTCGCCTTATTGTATGCGTTGGGCTCGCGAAGCCGCGCATTTTCTTCTCGAAGTCGGGCACTAAAGCGAAAAATGATCAATTAATGAATACGACTTGCCAGAAAAGATCCTACTAACTTCTTCCATTTGCCATAGAAGCGCACAACTTCCGGCATGGAACGCGTGCCAACTTCTTCCCTAACAGCACGGAGTTCTGCGCCGAATTGTGCAATTCCGTCTTCGAAAGCGGCAACCTCCTCATCATTCCACTCTCTATCCGTATAGCGGGTCTCCTGTTTCTTCCACTGCAACAAACGAAAGAGTAAGTAAAAGGCAGGATAATATATCATGTTATTACCTTCTCGAGGCGCAAGGGCGTTTTCATCGAGACAGACTCAAGACTTCTGCCACTGGAATATGCTTGAGTCGCTCGGCGAACAATTTCCGTCAGCCAGTCCACAGAATGAATCTGATCCTTCCGTACGATCTGTCTCTGCATAACTCTCTCCACTACGAAATCGTCAGAATATGTTAAAAATCGGAATACTCAGCTGAAACTCACATGTTCAACTATCAGACAGAAACGTGATTAGAATCATGAACTTGATAAAAGCCTTGAATTGCAAGACTCACCTTCCTTTGGAGAGAATTCGTTAGCGAGACTCATGACCTCAATTGTCGAATCACCACCGCGTTCTTCAATTTCTCCTGTCCCTGAGATATCGCGAACTTTCTTGAGTTATCGAAGCATTTCAACGATGAAGGTATCACACACCAGAACCAGTTGTGCCTGAAGCAGTCGTCACAGAAAAGCCTGTAAGAGGCGGCGCAGGATCGCCCGGTTTCAACGGGACGTTAGCCTGGAATTTCGGACCTACGCGCGTCGCTGCACGAGGGAAGATTAGATCATCCGGATCCACAGTATCCTCCGCAACGGTATACAACCTTCACATCAATTCAGTTTCTCCCGTAAAAGCCGCATAATCATGAAATTTTACCCGAAGTATCTAAAGGGCCACAACTTATAGTGCTTCACCTGCAGTTCTTCCGCAGTTGGCATTGGACCACCCCGCGCGTTCTTTACGCGGACGCCCTCGAAGGTTTTATCCTTGCAAGGTTCCCATTTGCGCTATTTGTATGTGACCGGCACCGTTCTTAGGGGCCCTTCCCGAAGTCCTTGCTGCCCGCCAGGCGCCTCGCGTGAATCCACTTGGTCTTCTTGACGTCTTGAACACGGTGCACACGTCCAGCCATAGCCGCGCGAGGGCTTTGCGACAAGCGGCGGATTGACGCATGACAGGTGAAAGTGGTTTTTACAAGCGGCGCATTGCACTGAGTCGATGCTTCATTTCATAAAGTCAGCGAGACTGATAGCAAAACGAGACAGCACGACTTACTGTCCGCACCATTCTCCGCAAGTCCGCAAAGACGCAGAGAATCTGTCAAGTCTGGGACAACTTCTTTCTCTGCGACGACATACTCATAACGCGAGACGAGAACATCTCTGATATGCGATGGCACTAGAAGGAATACTCATATCGCATTTGACAAACGCCGGACATTTGCAAGCCACATACAATTCCGGATGTCAGTCGAAAGCAGACCTCGAATTCTTTCTTGATATACGGGTCAAACAACTTATGGAAATAGAACCGATCTGGTTTCCGTTTCCACTCCGCCAGGTTCGCAAGCTTGTCGCGATGGATGACAAAGCATTTGGGCGCGAAGCTGGTGATATCACAAATCTCGGAGTATATCGCAGCGAGGAGGAGGCGCGAGTCGGCGACGTTCCGATCGGAGACGTCGGACGGGCGGTAGTACCACGCGAGACGCACGCGCGTGAACATGCCGTTCACGGTGCTTTCACGGCCCTTGCCCTTGTGCACTTTGAGACCGTTACTTTGATTTGTCATATTATTTATTGAAGTGGCCAATAACCCGGTGGAACCAAAACCAACTTATCCTCTGGAGGGAGGAACTCCATGATACGGGCAACGAGGTATGGAGTGCCATCGCGGATGCTCCAGTTCGGGCTGCAATACACATGATCTGTTTGGGAAAGACGCGTCAGTGAAAAGGAAAGACAGCAAATAAAATGATGGAAAACAAATCAAAATAAAACGAAAAGGAATTAAAAAGTAAATTATTACCGTTTACTTTGACCTTGTCGCCGTTCTTGAGCGTGAATTACGATTTCCGACGCTCTGACAGCCATGGAGTAAGGGTGCAATAAATGGAGGGAGGGTCAGGAATAAGGGCGAGGCTAAAGAGGGGACGAGCGCCGGAAGGGGATCACGAGTGAGGATGATCTGCGCGAGTGCTGCCAATTCCAGGCCCGCACTTCCTCTCAAGACAGAAAATGATACAAAAACAAGAAAATCCAGGCAAGTAAAGTCTAAATAGGTGAAAAGGCGACGCTCCTGACGGACGGACGAAAGATGAATGCCCCAAGAACAATTATGTCAGACGGTTCTTTCTCTCCAGCAAGTTCCAGTAGTTTCAGCCTCACTACTGAAATAGGGAGATAGCGGAGTGGGAGAGAAGTTCTACGTAAAATAAGTAAATAAGCGGAAATAAGTCCCGCGGAGACTGAGAAGGTGGAGTGGTAGAGGGAAGTGAGAGGGATGAGGGACGTGAGCAAGGAAGGATGAGAGGAGATGATGGGTGTTACAAGGCAAGTGCAAAGTGGGACCTACAATTCTCTTAGAGGGCAGGTCACTCAGCTGCCAGTCTGTCCCTCCACCTCGTCTCAGAGCCACACGAATTTAGCTCTCTTTACTCATTGCCCTTCTGATGTATCAGATATCTAGCAGACCTCATGCTCTCCTAGCCTATGCCCTTCACATGATTTAGCATTGCGTTGTTAGACAGATTCAGCGAGTTTTGTGTGGCGAAATGGCGCTTGGGGGGTGTCGTTCCAGTTTGGGCTGTGCTGAGGCATTTCCATTTCCGGCCATCAGCGTAACAACGTTCCAGTGCGCGGCTTGTAGCTCAAAACAAATAATCATCAACTCTACTCGAGTGATATTTCATCTCATTTGGCTGACGATCCATGACATCTTACTGCATGGCCTTTACTCTATATTTTTTTGAAGCAGCGAGAACAGAAATCATAGGCCCTTTCAAGGTTTCTGCGGGATTTGTTGTGCGAATAAAAGGCCCCTACTTACTTTGTGATGCCGCGAGAACGGAATCCCGAAATACCACGATCGAAATCGACATCGATACCGTCCTATCATCCATTCAAAAAATCCGATCTTTTATTTATGGCTCGTTCATCTTCCACTCATTTCCTCGCATGCGCATAAATTACAGTAATGTCTGCTGTCTACTCCCAACAATGAGGATGGTCCCGTTGGATCCGATGCTCGACAAACCGTTTAAACGCCATCTCTACCCGAGAACTCCGCCCCACTCCTCCGACTCAGACACTCGCCGGATAGCGGGTTCGGCGTCTTTGCATCTCAATTAATCCAATCGGCACTCGGATCCTGGAGAGCGAGAACGGGCCAGCTGTATACGTGATCTACCGTGTATTCCGCAAGGAAGTCTGCGCCTGGTGTTTCCGCTATGATCAAGGCAAAATTGGAAAATCCGATTTCCGTATGAGTCAGTTGTTGGTGCTCAGAGAGATGGTGGAGGCGGCCCAGGCCCAGGAGTGGTGTTCTGCCGCGAGGACTGCAGAGACGCGTGGAAAGAGGAGTACGGCGAGGTAGAATTGACGCATATGCAGCCGTGGAGGCCATTGTGCAGAAACAGGCTCGGTGTAGAGGATGGTCGGTCGAAATTTCTAACTCTAACTCTGAGGAGGATGACGATGAGGTGCCGAGTACGAGTGAGATTGAAGAGGTGCGTGAGTGTGATCTGATTTGTCGCAGCCTCGTACATACAATACACAAGCTGGTCTTTCAATTTGCTAAACATTTTCGCGGACTCTGAATGTCGAATGAGGAAATACTAAACGTATTTCCGCTGATATCCTCATTGAATCATATTTAAAATTTATCTCAGGCCTCTGCTGACAGACTATAGGCATGGAAATCCGCTGGAGAACAAGCCTCCCTCATCCGAAGCCTACGATTACAATCCTCAAGCTCTCCGCTTCCAGACTCTTCATCACTCGTCAAGCCCAATCGACCTTCCAACACCAAAAGCAGGCCCTCGCGCAAGCCATAGGTCAGCCCATCTCCAACACAGACATAACCTTCTTCCTTCTAAGCGGCGTCCTCTGCGCTTCTTCCTCTTCTCGTTCTCCATCATGGCGAGCCCTCCTCACGCTCAATCCCTCTCTTCATGCCATCTATGCGAACACGGATATTCTACGCCAAATAACCTCCACACTTCTCCACCTCACAGCAGTTCTTCCGATCCGACTGCTTCCCTACGTAAGTCGCGAGACGTTTGAAGCCGTCTTAGCGCGCGAACATCGCGAATAGCTTTGGCATCTGGAGTACACGAACGAACCACAATGCAAGTTGACTGTATCACTTTCGGATACGCAAGAAGATGCGGAGATGCTAGGCTACGAACCTGGCCTATCGCGTCATTCTTCAACCACTCTTGCGAAGCCAACGTTGCTCGGCATCGTATAGGCAGAAAATGGGTCTTCACCTCTGCCCGAGAAGTATCCGTCAACGAAGAGGTTGTGCATAAGTTATATCCGTGGTGAAGAGACACGTTAAACTTGACGGAGAGACGGAAGCGGTTAAGGAACGCATGGGGTTTGACTGCCGATGCGTAAAGTGTATAGCGCGAGGAAGAGAATCAAGGTGCACACGATGAATAGATTTTCATGCTGATTAGACGAAGTAGGCTTGTAGCAGTATTCAAATCTTGTTGAGAATTTTCACATTTCTTCGAGTTCCTCTTCCAGATCGATGGGTGGGAAGTCTCCGACTCGGACTTTCTCGGGTCGCACGAAACCACCGTATGGAGCGGGCAAGAGAAATACCGTTTTCCGTTCACAGCTGATCCAACTGAATCAGAACGCAAAAAGACATGAAGGAAAACAATAAATTGGACGTAACGATCCGTCATTCTTTCCGACAGGCTCATCATACTGCACAACCAACCCACACGCCCGTCTTGTTCCCAAACTCTGTCGGGCCAACGAACTGAATACCTCCACGTCTCGCAATCCCACCTTCCGTCGTTGGTTCCACTTCACATCTCTGACCCACTTTAATACCAACATACGCTTCTGAGGGACTTGGATGAGCCGCCGATTCGGATTGATCGGGCGAGGCAAAACGCCCAAGCTTATTGCGTTGCTTGTATGCAGGACCGAATCCTGTCTTCTCGCATATTCCGCCTCGGAGATCTCGAACTTCTCCACTTGAGAGACGTCTGTGAATTGTCCTGTCATCGAGACACCTGGTGGGGCTCGTATCTCCCACCTTGAAGTGAAAAACTACATGAACATCAAAGCCACACATGAACGAGAGTGTTACGTACCTTTAGCACTTGCCAATCCCGAACACCATAAAAGCCAATTGGTCGATTGCCATCATCAAGCGTGGCCACTACAGAAGCATCCTCTTCAGAATTTTTACAGAGATCCGCTGCGCTGAAACTGAATCCCGGTGATGGGCTCAAGCTTCGTCTTGAGTTGTTGTACGTGAGATTGTAAGTCAAAGCGTCGCTCCGACGAGTGTCTGGCGAAACGACGAAAACTGTAACGGTGTCCAGACATTTACGGCTGAGTTCTATAACCGAAAGGAACTCGATGCTATAAAAAAAGAGAGGAAAGAAATATGAATCGACTAAATCTGCGGAAGAAGATCACTGATCACTGGCAGTTTGAGATTGCAAGGCGCTTTTGTTTGCCTATGTTTTCGTCGATCTCCAGAGTGATCGGCGCGAGTGTCTCAGGATCTTCCCCTTAGGAGCTCGGGTTGGGTTGTTCCCTTCCACTGTCATACACACCCCATCCTCGATGTCGAAATTACCAACGCATCCTCTTAATGAATTTCATCTACCCTCAGGAGGTATCATACTCAAGTCCTCAGATGCGTTGAGTTCAAAGTGTACAAGAACATACTCACGCTTGGCTCGGCTTTCTTCGAGACAATGTTTAACCTCCCTCAGCCGCCGGACTCGTACAGCGAGGGCTCATCAAAGCCCAAAGCGGAAGACCATACAACTGAAACGCAAGTTATTGACGTGACAGAATCAAGCGCTACAATCGACCAGCTCCTACGTTGTATCTACCCTACTTCCCTCACCCTCGTTTCCCGGCATTTCTGATGACGGCGAAATTACAAAGGAAGAAGAATTTATTAAAGGGATAGAACCTATCCTGGGTGCGGCGCTGAAGTATGACGTACAAACTGTTGTCGACAAACTGTGTGCTTTGATGCTGGACGCAGCGGAGAGGACACATCCCAATGGTCATCTTCGTCACGATACTCTCGCCGTTCGAGTTTATGCGGTAGCCTGCCAATTCGGGCTGAAAGAAGTAGCACGTCGGGCTGCGCATATAGCTCTCAAAGGGCGTGTCGCAGGCATCTTTATCGAGTGTTTCCGCAAGATATCCGCAGCTCAGTATTTCGCACTTGTGACATTTCAAGACAAGATATCCAGAATTATGAGCAAAGCAGTACAAGACAGTTGTCGGTCATCACATGTCAAATGTACTAGTGCGGAGGTTCGGAAGGAACCATATCTGTTGCTCGTTGGTGGAATTCCTGGATCTATCACGCACGTAGTACCGTAGTCGAATCGCCAGCAAGCGAAGAGATATACTCTCCAAGTCTCCTGAGGTGTGTGTATGCAAGGCCTTACGACTGTCCCCAATGCAGAGACGTCTGGAAGAGATTTCCTTTGGTTTCCAGCCATTGAAGGATAAATTGAGGAAGCAATTGCCGAGGTACGCTACGTGGACCGAAATTTTGTTTACTGTGTTGACATTCATGCCTAGAACGACATTGACCTCAGTGAAATTTAGCAACAGTTTCCCTTTTTGTCTGTAACACCGTGGCTTGATCCAGTCTCAGAATGTTCTCAGCAGTAGTCCTATAGCTTATTTGGGAAGTCGATCTTCTCCACCCGGAGGGGTGTGCACCAAGTTTTCTTGTGAACGGCGCTCCAAACAGGCCTTTCTCTACTTCAGTGGTTTACCATTATTAAACCTACTGCATGGACTCTAAAAATCGGCTGCTTCCAATTTGGAACGACAACTTGGATTAGTTACGTCGATGCATAAAACTTTAGTGTTACCAAAGTCTGCCGAGTCTTCATCGCAAGCCTGCTAGTCCCTCTATACCGAGGATCCAAAGTGATATTCTGTTTCCCTTCAAGTAAATACACAGCGAAAGCAACTCAGGGTTCAAAAGACTCGGAGAGAACGTTGTACAAAGACGGGGTTCCCTCATTGCCAACTTGATATCGTTTCGGGCTGCTGCATCATAAGACGCAACTCACGCAAGTCGACGACATTGAGTGGAGAAATTGGAATGCCACGACTATTCCGTACCAGATATATTGGATTCAATTCTTCAAGAAGCAATTAATAGAATCTTTTGTTTACCATTTCGTCGATCTTTCTCGAAGATCACTGATCAGCGATCTGTTTCGGGTCTTCAAGTTGAGCCACTCAGACTGAAACAGTTACACTTACAGTGAAATCAATTGTCTTGCAAGTTGCTTTCTTCACTAGGCCACAGACAAAAAACTCTATGACAGTCCTACCTACATATCCATTAGACGGGTTTCATTTGGAGCCAGAACCTGTCATACTCAAGTCCTCAGACGGAGTCGAGTTCAAAGTGTACACGAACATACTGGCACTCGCATCGCCTCACTTCAACACGATGTTCGACCACCCTCAACCATCCGAGTCGAAGGACGGCGAACCTTCGGAGATTATAGCAGAAGACCCGACTGGTGTCCAAGTCATCGAGCTACCGGAGTTAGGCACGACTCTCGACCATCTTCTGCGTCTCGTCTACCCAATCCCTCCTCCGACTTTTCCTGGCATGTCTGAGTCTGGCGAACTCACGAACTCTGGAGAATTTGTCAAGGCACTGGAGCCTGTTTTAGCTGCGGCACTCAAGTATGAGATAAAGCTCGTTTTCGAGAAAGTATGCGCGAGCCTGCTGGATGCGGCAGAGAAAACGTGTCCGGATGGGCGTGTAATTCACGATACTCTTGCGGTTCGCGTCTACACAATCGCATGCCAGTATAGATTGAAGGAAATAGCTCGTCGGGCTGCGCATGTATCTTTGAAAGGACGTATCATCGGTGTCTTTTTCGAGGATTTTCGCAAGATAAATGCAGCTCAGTATTTCGCCCTTGTAAATTTTCATCGCAAAATGGTGAGCACTATGGAAAACGCCGTTGAAAAAGGCGGCGGTTGGGCCTCTTCATACGTCAAATGCAGAAGCTGTGGACGTATTGCAGGGTATGAAGAAAATGTTGCTGCCTGGTGGCTCAACTGGTCTGATCGAGCACGCCCTATCATAGTCGAATCACCGGCAAGCGAGGAAATCTTCTCAGCAGGATTTCTCAGCGATATGTATTTGAAAGCGAAAGTGTGTCACTCGGTCCAATGCTCTCATATCTCAGAGAAATGGGACGCCATTCCGAAACTGATCAAGGAAAAGATGAACGAAGCGATTGAAAAGGCACGTTGCACAAGTTTGGATCTTGTATGCTGTAATAACATGCACTTTAGGAGGACATTGATCTCAGTGAGATCTAACAGCATATTACGCGCCTGTTGCCGGGAATCTGTATAACCGTGATAAGATCCGATTCTCAGCATTAGCATGGGGTTGTACTTTCCTCTTATAAGCTTTGTGGCTTTGATGTCACGACTGCAATTATGTCTTAGCGTTTGCCAATAGGTCCATCCCATCTTGCCTTGAAGTGGGGAATATTTATTCAGACACTGATCCTGTCCAACATTGCTGTGAGTGCTGTGTCCTGTTGGATATTTTGTAGGTGAGATCTCCACTGCAAGGCGAGGTTGCTGTTTTTTTGCATGATGTTATCTGCAATGGAGATGATGTATTCGGTAACCCTTCGCAACCTCTGTGCTGTGATAGACTGAGAGAAATCAACTCCTCGCTAAGGATTGCCCTTGGCTGGCGGTATAATTCAACTGCACACGCTCGCCATTGGCACCAATGGAGGCAATTAGCATGCACGTACCAAGCGAGCGACGAGCGACTGCGTTGCGACGAACATGGATGGTGCAAAGGGCGTAGAAAAGAAGAGCAGCAGTTCATAAGTACCGAAACTTCCGCCCGCCTGCGCGAGAAAGATTTGGAACCGCATCTCACCACCGTTGTTATGTGTGCATCATCGGAGGACCAGCTGAAGGAGAGATCCTATGAATAAAAACAGTTGAGAAAATATGTGATACATGCAGACGGACCCCAGCCGACGAAAGAACGGTGCTGCCTGTGCGAATCTTCAATAAAGGTGTTTGTCACCATTGCCTGCCCAGTTAGTAGTCCTCCAAATGGTGCACAGTGCAGTTATATCTCAGAATGATAGCGAGGAACTTTACGAAACGAGCGCGCCACTCACTTGATCTTATTTATGTCATTTTTCAGAGTCCCATTATCCCAGTCCATGATGATGTGTTGAACATTCGTCACAGAGTATTGCATTTATATCATATACATATATACACAGGGGGCAAAACCTCTTTCCGAATCTGAAATTTTTGATCCGGAGCTGGAATCCAGCCAATCAGAGACGAGCTTTCCAATTCTGTTTCCTATTTAAGCTGCTTAGAAACGTAATCCTGCCCCCTGTGGAAGGAAGGGATAATCGAATTTCGAGGCAAATCACGTGCAAGCTAACGCCCAAAAAAAATTTGCAACCATCACGTTTGCCAGAGACTATCTGAGACAAGAAGCTACGCCCCTGAACCGAGTGACTTTCATCAGGGCACTTCAGATGCAAAGAGCAAGAAGTTCTTCAGCTGGCACCAAGTGGAAATCTGTAGCCGCTCGTATTGACCCAGTATGATTGACGCGCTCAGTGATGTCCTCCACGCTCTGGGCAATGCAGCTCTCCCGGAAAAAAATAGTGAGACACATATTTCTCAATCAAGCGGTTTGAGCAGGAGAATCGAAGCACAAAGTGGAATTGGGGGCAGGATGTGAGTACACGCTGTGACAGATATACTCACGGGCCTAGGCTTTATACGGTACATCTAGGTCAGAACCCTTGTTTCTGGTTCTTTTCTTACTTCTCTATTCTTCATCAGCGGACATCTCGTGCTACCTTTCATTGTTTCAGAGGAGGGAGATTCAACGAGAGATGCCAGATCAAAAGTCGATATAGTTCTTGAATGTGATTCGCAGAAGAGAGCATTACTGGAGCTGAAGAATCCTACTGTCATCTCTGAGGCGAAAATATTGCTTCATGGGTCATTCGTAATGAGACTTGCTTCGGGAGCCCTGACTACGGGGGCGGAAGGTCATTAACAAGGTGCACTTTGCGCGTATACATCCCACATGGTTTCTGACCGAGGAATATGTAGCTGGCTTCATGTATGGCATTATACCGAGTACGATAGGCCGCATTGTTGTCATGTCACAACGAATGGGTCTTTTCCGGACTTCACACGGGCACAGAGCAACTTCAGGCTTACCTGACATTTTCTCCCGTTGTGTCTCTTCACACCAGTCCAGATGACAGAACTAAACCGCTGCGGGCATTTTTGGGTATGCTTATCGCCACGGCACGGAACATCGACGTCGTGTCTGGTGCCGACCTGGGACAACAATTGGAAGCGGTTCCAGAAAACGAATACGAGGATGCAGATGAAGAAGGTCATAACACCGACGATTCCACTCAAAACAACTCAGCTGAATCATATCATCCTTCGGAAGAGGTTACTTCTGAGAGATCTTCTGGATCGTATACACCCAGACATCGAGACCGTCGTGGAACACCTGACATTCTTATTGGCCTTTTTTTAGCTATCATAATACCATTTTATTGATGTGAGAAATGCAGGTTAGCTGGTCACTTGATGTGACTCCAGCAAATACATGGCTCAAATTCTACGCTCCGAACGACGAAAAACACTTTGGCTTACCTCTGACCCTGAACCATTTCGATTAAGATTTCAGCGCATTATCGGATCAGGGTCAACTGGTTGCGTTTATGAGGCCAAAGTCGTCGATAATACTCAAGAGATAAGACCAGATGGTCTTACATATGCTATGAAGATAGTTAACAAGGGAACTTCCGGTGAAGAAAGGGCCTGCATTGCTCATTTGTTCAAAGAGTTCAAGATTTATTCCACTATCGAGGAAGCGAGACAGAAATGCATCCAAATCAGCGCAGTACCTCGTTGCTATGGACTTTACGAGACAAAATACACTCTAGCGCTAGTGTTGGATTACGCTGGAGAATCACTTTTCTGAACTTCGATGGGCAAATCTAAAAGCAAACGAAAGGTGAGTGATTATCGATCTGATTCGACGGACGCTCACGCGCAGGAAAGGGAAACTTCTTCCAAGCAATTAAGGAAGTCCATGAACTTGGTATCAGTCATGATGACCTTGATCCTCGAAACGTCGTGCGTGCATCTGATGGAACATTCAAAATTATCGATTTCATAGCAAGCAAACTCCATCGCTGTAAAGGATTCGGAACAGTCAGTCACTCCTTACCTCCATAAATGATCTACCGCTCAATATGATTTCAGGCAAACGGTGCAAAGCTAAATCTGAAGGAGCATGGATGTTCTGAGCTTCGACGGATTTGGGAAGAACTTATGCCTCCTTCACGCTAATATATTATTTCCGGTGTCATCATACCGGGGCGGTCGATGGTCTCTGTATAGGGGCGGGGACCCTTATCAAAGTGAGGCGTGGGCTTATGATGGATAAAGTGAACAAATGGATTGCCATTGAAGTTGTATAAGTAATAAGGAATTGCGACATGACTGCTAACACATGGTTAGGAATATAAGGAGAGATTAACTATGTTACTGCTGTGTACCTGGTGCAGGATGCCTTGGCCCTAAACTGGCCAAGGCAGTTGGGGCCAGGAAGATGCAAGGATACGGAATAGTAGTGGTTCAACAAGAATTTCTTCGCTATTCAGGGATAGCTCCAAGACTCGTCGTTTGTGGAAATCACTGGCTTCAACCGGATCATGCTCAATTCGAGTAATAAGTGGCAAGGTAAGCATAAAGAGGTTTGATAAGACCCTGTGCGAAGAAACCAGAGAAACTAAAATGAAAAAGAGAAAAGCATAGATATAATTGTTATTCCATATCAAACGACGGATGAAGTCTATTGACTGAGTTCATGCAGCCCGCCATGGCATCTTGATTGTGATGTAGGTGCTGCCCGGCATTATTACTGATGTTCCCAGAAGCTAGAATGAAGTGACCTCTTTCATGCCAACCTATATTCTAACTCTGAAATGCCTCTGAACTAGACAACCATTGTCTCAGAAGCTTATGTGCGCCATATTCTGCATTGGTTTGCTTACAATTGCTTTTCACCTGGACGTCTGAGACGAAGCAACATTTTTACATGGATTCGACGGGTATGCACAATAGTCAAGTCATTTGGTAACTTAAGACATCTCTTGTTGCGACTCGTCTACTGGACTTACGGTTCGGTCTTTCTAAACAGTTAAGGCTTTCCCAAGACATTTGGTCGTTTAGGACAAGTTTGGAATCCAAATCCTTACGGAAAGTCATTCATTAATGGAATGTTGCAGAACTAAGGTCTACTAAAGTTGACGTTGTCAAGTTGTCGCTAATGCGGAAGTATATTCTCTTCTCCAACGCTGATCACGATATAGATCTTACTTCAGATCATGATCTCCATCGATCTGAAGACTAACAATTCGACCTCTAGAACGAGCCTCAACCCTCGATGTCGTTGAAAGCTGCACATCCTCTCGACGATTTCTCTCTTCCTACAGGAGGCGTTATCCTGAAATCCGCAGACGGCATCGAGTTCAAAGCGTATAAGAACATTTTGGCACTCGTATCGCCTTTGTTCCACGACATGTTCACCTTACCCCGAGCCAACGAATCGAATGACAAAGAACATTGGGGGAAAGAAAATGCAGTCCCAGCAGCCGACGAGCAGGTTATCGATATATCGGAGTCGAGTAGTACAATTGATACGCTCTTGCGTCTCCTTTACCCAATATCGCCACCTTCATTTCCGGGCATATCTGAATCAGGCAAAGTAACCGATGCACAGGAACTTGTTAACGGGGTAGGACCAATTCTAGCTGCGGCTCTCAAGTACGACATGCAAATCGCCGTGGAGAAGTTATGCACAAAATTGCTCGACGCTGCAGAGACTACATTTCCCGATGGCAGCGTCATCGATGAGACACTTGCACTACGCGTATTTGTTCTGGCTTGTCGACTCAATTTGAAGGAAATTGCCCGTCGTGCTGCGTATGCTTCTCTGAAAGGCAGCATAATTGGCGTTTTCATCGAGGACCTTCGCCAAATTAGTGCCGCCCAGTACTTGCGCCTCTTGCAGTTCCATACAAAGATGGCCGATACAGTGAAAGCTTTAGTGAATGAGTACAGGTCCTTTTCTTCTCTGGGTCTTGCGTGCACTAGTTGCGGAGAAGGCAGTCCATTTTCTCCTCGTACTGCCAAGTGGGTGCTTGACTTTGTCGCCAGGTCGCAGCCTATCATTTCTCAGTCCCCGGCAGGACACAAAATACTCACTCGGGAATTCATTGGAGATACGCTCCGAGTAGCGTCGCTCTGCCATTCATCCGAGTGCCAACGAGCACCGGCTAAGTGGGATGTGCTTGCTAATGAAATTAGGCAAAGAATTGATATAGTAATTGCTGACCCGGAGGTAGGCTCTTTGAATAATAGTTTCCAAAATATTCTGAGCTCAAGCATACACATTCAGAACGACATTGACCTCAGTGAAATTTGACTGGAGCGAGAGGTTCCACCGTTGACAATAAGACGACAATATCTAGGACTTCGAAATCCTTTCTTTGTAGTCGCAAGGAGAGTAGATGAGGTCAATTATACTGTATCGATAATCACAATAAGAAATGGATATACCACTGTTGACAAAAAAAAGGCGGACCACATACCGACACAAGGCATGAATGAAATGCGATGTATCTGTATATTCCATTATTGTAGTCAAGCTTTAGGTACTCACCGATATCCATTTGAAGTGGAGTTTGGACTTGGAGATCTGCAGCTGGCATGACCACTTCCGCTAAGCATTGATCTGCATCTGCATCTTCATCCTCAGCGTATGCCTATCCATATGATACTTCCTCGACATCTTTTAGTTTGCTTTTTTTTTTGAGGTCGACATGCTCTCATAAAGCACAGAATGTCCAGGGTGGCAGTTGAACCAGGACCAAATTTCAGTGGAATTCTGAGACACGGACTTCAGTGCCATTCCCTTGCTGCGATGTATGGAGTACAATAGCACCTGCCGTTCGAGCTGCAGACACAGGTTACTTGGCCTATCGGTATTCGTAACTTGTCCCCGCGGTGTCGAAGAAGGTCAGTCGACTCGGTCATTTGTCTCGGTTCACTCAGAATCGTGCTGTGCAGGAGGAAGTGTATAAAATACCCTTGGGATACAACTCGAGAGCTTCATTCCTGGACACTTGATCAACATGAAATTCTCTCTTCACGTCCCTGCTATACTTGTTCTCGGTACTGGTTTAGCGCTTGCGACTCCGATCAAGCGCGCTGCGAACTCATCGTCTATTAGCTCAACGCAGATTCTTCAATTTGCATTGACGCTCGAACACCTGGAGAACACTTTTACACCGAAGCCCTTGCAAAATTCGATGAACCCGCTTTCGAAAAAGCAGGGTATGCGCCATGGGTTCGCGGACGTTTCGAGGAAATAGCGGAGCATGAGGCGTCGCATGTAGCACTTCTCACACAGACGCTCGGAAATAACTCCGTTGCTCCTTGTAACTACTCCTTGTATGTCTCATGCTGTGTTTGTTACAAACGAGGTACTCACATACGTTTTATCTAGCCCTTTCAGCGATCCGAAGTCTTTCGCGACACTTTCGAACATGCTGGAGAGCGTCGGAAACGGGGCATACATCGCTGGCTCCCAATACCTGGTGAATGATACCACGTCCCTTAGAGCCGCGGGTGCCATTCTATCTATGGAAGCTCGACATGCATCATGGGTGAAGTCGTCAGTCCTGCTTAACCAACCGTGGTCCAGCTCTTACGACACTCCGCTCGACGGGAACCTTGTCTATTCCCTGGCGTCTACCTTCATTATCCAATGTCCCGCGTCAAACCCTCCTTTGCCGTTCAAGCCGTTTCCGAGCCTAAATGTCTCAGCCGCAGATGCGAATAACAGCATGCCCATGCCTGGCCAGACGATCAACCTTACTTACGTCAATTCAACCATTTCGGGCAACGGGCAATACCTTGCGTTCTTGCATGGATTGAACACGACATTCACGAGCATCGCCAACTCTCAGGCAGTCATTCCCCCAGGATTGCAGGGCCTCGTTTTTGCGGTTGTTACGTCCGATAATACCACTGTTTCGGATAGTTCGATTGTTGCTGGGCCTGCGCCGTTGACGTTCGACTTTGACGCGAATGTATCCAATTACTAATTACTCTTTCTCAATTTTGAGTAATTTATCATTATCTCTGTATTTTTCGAACCAATTGCATCTTCTTTGTTGTTTATCCGGATCCATGACGAAACTTATTCATTCAGACGATCTAATTGAATTGATTAAGACCTTTTTTCCCGCCAAGCGAATGTTGAAAAACTATTTCGTTCCGATCATTGCCTCGGTTTGAGAGTGTGAACTCCCGCTGGAAGCGTCGGAGCGCCATAGAAACACGGGGTTCTAGAACGACGGAACGGAGTAGTAGCATTACAGCAGCGTCGAGAACGCAGATAATGAGGAGAGAAGCACACCGCGGTGTCTCGGCGAAATACTCACCCTTCCCACATTCTACATCCGCTGTATCTACGCTTCTCATGTAAGCATCAGTTGTTGAGATTCCCTTTATTCTTTATCTCGCTTTGCTATCATCAAGTCCGCGGTTGATTATCATGACTGCGTGGAGCTGGCAGGGACATCAATATGTAAGTAAGGAACGCCGCTTCGCTCTCCCGACGGATTGCGATCAGTTCGTCGAGCAGGCATATAAGGCGTCCTCTGGAAGTTGGATCCTGCAAACTACACCAACCGCCAAAAATCTCACCACCCTCAAACGACCAGTCAGTGCGCAATAATGGGTTCAATCGAGTATGTTATATCTTCCTATTTTGCGATTAACCCACAGTCTAAAGAGTGCTCTACGATAGAGGAATGCACAAGATCGTCGTCTCGCGGGACTTGGGACCACAAGTCATGCCTGTTCTTCAGGAGCGAAAGGAGTTCCACGTAAGTCGAGCTAGATAAGTCTGGAGTCGGTATGTTGACTAGCGAATGTAGCTTGTTGTCTGCCCAGACGATGTCAAAGACAGACAGGGGTGGTTGAAGGAGCACGTTCCAGGTGCTGAGGGATTACTATGCATGCTCTCGGACAAGGTTAGTACTCGAGAGCTAAAGACTATTCTCTTCTAACCCGTCTTCCTTCTTCAGATAACAGAAGATATACTCGAAGCAGGTGGGTCTGTTCACACGGATTACCTGATGTTTGCTGACTGTCGAGAAATCCAATAGCGGGTCCCACACTGAAAGTCGTCTCAACGATGTCCGTCGGATACGGTGTGTTTGCTGACTTCTTGCTAATAAATAAGGAACTGAACAGTAGCACCATAGAGCATGTCCATCTTCCTACCCTCAAGAAAAACAATGTCCGACTGGGCTATACCCCTGATATCTTGACAAACGCGGTCGCCGACCTTGCTCTCATGCTTGCCCTCATGGCTTCCCGAAATGCAAAGTACGCGATGCAAGTCGTGCACGACGGCCAGGCAAGTATTCTCCTTCCAATCACTCAGAAACATGTAATCATGCATCTCACATAGTGGCCAAACTGCCCGTGGACGCCTTTCGGTTTCTGTGGACCCCAGATCAGCACAATCCCGAACGAGATATCACCAGAAAAATCCTCTCCAGGAAAAACGGTCGGGTTCTTCGGCTTTGGACGCATAGCGCATGCAACCCTCGCGCGTCTTATTCCCTTCGGCATCCGCAACTTCATCTACACAAGCAACTCAAGCCCCTCTCCCGAGTCTGCAGAGCGCGACGCCAAGCTCGCTGCCTCGCATGGCTTGCCCACCGATGCGATCAAGCGCGTCTCGGTCGAGGAGCTCGCCTCGGAGTCTGACGTGCTTTTCATCCTCGCCCCAGGCGGCCCAACCACCTACCACGCTATCGACGCTGCGTTCCTCTCACGCATGAAGCCGACCTCTGTGCTCGTGAACCCCGGCCGCGGCACCATCGTTGACTCGGACGCGCTCGCCGAGGCGCTTCGCGAGGGCAAAATCTGGGGTGCAGGCCTCGATGTTGTCGAGGGCGAGCCGAGCATCTCTGCGGATCACCCTCTAGTGCGAGAACCACGCTGTGTCGTGATTCCTCACATCGCTTCTGCGACGACCGAAACGCGAATCGGTATTGGCAGACTTGCAGCGTACAATGCCATTGGCGGTGTCCTTGGGGAGGAGATGCCATCAGAGCTCCACCTTTCCGAACGCGCATAGTCTGGCTTAAAGCACTCGTCAGTTATTCGTAGATCCATGTAGGATATAGACTTTCAGGCTTTGTCGCATCAAATAGCTTTTTGTAATCAAGCAACTGTTCCTCAAGCTCCAGTAGACCGTATAAGTAAATAATAAATCATTCGTGAATTTGTTCAAGGATACAGCACGATAGAGTCAGTGATCTCAGCGTAAAAGTAGTCAGTCACGGAAGAACATTACGGAGTAGGTATCTTTGGGAAGAATTCGGGCAATCGTGGCAGAAGAACAATGGCAGAGAAAGGAACAGATCTGTCGTAATAAAGTACAGAGAAAACGAACTGCGAGCAAAATTGAGATCCACCAATTAGTCATGGGGAACGTCGTCACGAATGCGTATTCGGCAAATCCACAGATAGATTGTATGCTCAGTTTCCCAAGCACCAATCAGACATCATGAAACATCTGGAGCTCGTGCGCCATTAAACGTCGCCATAGAACACGCATTGCCTGTATTCATCTTCTCCCAGACCTTGCTTGCTCAAAAGAATTTCGCGTACCTAACACAGCCATGTTATTGAATACATCGGATAATGAGCAAACAGTCACGTACCTCGGGAGGTGGGTTCAAACCGAGAGCATGTGCACGCTCCCAACGCTGAAGGCGCGTCATCCCAATACATGGACCATATTCATAAGATCTAGCAGAGTCTGAGTCTCTAGGTCCTTAATGCAATACACTCAAACTTACGTGTCAAAGACTCGCAAAATATGGTGAATCTTGGTCTGTTTCTCTGCATGAACTGAAAGATCATGTCAGCAAGAACAGCTTGGACGTCCGAGCCGATACGCACCGGGGGCAACGTCGCCCATGCGTGTCCTTGTCTGGTTGTAGAGCCTTTGAATCCGGGGGTTCTTCTCCAAGACTTTGAGGTCTACTTGTTCTTCAAGCTCCTCATCAGACGATGTATCAGAATCATTAGTTGCTGCCTTCCGCACGGCGTCTGCTGCTTTAGGGACGCCTTTCGGTTGTCCATTTGCCGTCTTGCGACGCTTCGAGCTGCGCTGCTCGACAGTTGAGGTGACCAGTACGATGTCGTCATCGGTATTTGAATCTGTAGGTGACGTACTTATGGTGCTGCTGATACTTGTGGTTCGTGAACTTGGTTCTCTCCTCTCGCTTCCATGTGGCTTGGCTGAGGATACAGACGGGCTCGCTTTGAGCGTATTTGCCTTGCCAGCCGCGGTTGAACCGCGCTTCGCTGACGCGAAAGACAGCGTTCCTTGTTTTAGTACTGGACCTGAGGACGACTTGCTCTTCGGCGCCATGGCTCTTGAAGAATTGCGCTGCAGTGATTTTTCTGACTGATAGAATGATTCAAAGACGCGAGGAGGCAGGTAAGACTCGCCTCGAAGGTCCAAGTTCAACTTGACTTCAAATTGGGAAATTTATTTTCACGATTCCGGAGTCACCTGATTCTAACGTCGATCAATTTCAACTATCTCAATTAGAAGATGCATACATGCGCATTACATTTTGCGTATATGTTCTCTGATCGCATTTAACCAAAGGGTGTCTTATGCATATAATCAATCCAGCGTGGTTCAGAGCTGAAACCATCTATTGATTAAAGGGATTTCGGCGAATTAAAACAACAGATATTTGCCGTGATTGTCCATTTCCGAAAATGGAAATGGTCAAGAATAGGCGCTGCCTAAATCGGCAAAGCGGCTCACATTATGACAGCAGGGCAGGAACTCTGTTGTTTCTTTTCCCTTTGTCTACCTGGCAGACAGCCACCGCCGTACCATGCGCATGGAGAGTAGCGACAACAGGTGTGCATACAATAAACGGAAATCCTCAAGCCCAATAAAAGGCCAAATCACACGGGCCGGCGTCGTCGGAATGTTTCTACGAGTACTGCTTTCTTAAATATATGTCGATATAGTGAGCTACCGTTTTCAGTACGCTTCGCCGGGCCTAGTGCAGTCGGCTTCTTCTTGCTCAATTCACACCTGGCTCATAGACGCCCAGCTCTTGTTCTTTCACTGTCACCATCCCTGCTATTCCGCAGTCAACTCACCTTAGTACAAAACCTACTCCCGGACGTCGCACAACCAGTCAGCTGCAACCGTGTGATAGCGAGAATTTCTATCGTCTGACGAAGTGGTGAAGCGCCATGCCGACCCGGTAAGTAGCTGAATACTTTACCTCGCCGCAGCCAACACTCAAGGTCCTGTCTTGATGTGCGATACAGAGAAGTGTTCGTCCTCATACCGGTTCCCAGGATCATGAAGACGAAGCAAACTGGGCGCAATCCATCAGGTCCGAGGTAGGCTTACGCCCTCTATATAGTGCAGCAGAATATTCATTGTTGTCGCTCTGCATGTAGGAGGAGAAACATGGACGAAGTGGCCGCTGATGCTAAGAAACCGAGAACCGGTAAGCGTCGTCGAACGCCGTCCCCTTCTACCAATGCTCGAAACACGCGCAAGGCTCCTATAGCGTTAGTCGATCTATACCTACCTGACATGTTGAGCTAATTCCGCGTTTGTGCCTCTAGATCAAATGTCAAGAAGGAGGATTTCCAAGATTCTATTGTGGTGGCAAGAACGTCGGTAACAAATCACCCAGGTCGAAGACATGCTCTGATATATTTCAAATGAATTCTCAAACAGTGTTCCATCTCGGAAAGTCCAGGCTAGTTCGCGTGAGGAATACCTCTGGGCAGATCCTTACGCAGATGTGCAGAGTCCTACGTTGGTGGTTTGCCGTTTGTGCGGAACAAAGATCAAACTGTCCAGCAAAAGCACCTACGGGCCTAATCTCTGGAATAGGCATATCAAACGTTGTAGAACGAACACTGATGAAAGGATCGCGCCGAAAGCGAATATTTCTGCTGCGGATACGTCGGAAGAGAAAGGTTCGAGTCCGCGAAAGCGGTTACGAGTATCACCTGGGTCCTCGCCCCTCAAACTCAAAATTTCGCGCAAAACCCATAGTCAAGATGCTGTTTTTCCGGAGAAGGAAACCGAAGTCATATCCAACATAAACGCGTCTCTTTCGGCCGCAGAGCAAGTCACAGACTCCGACTCGAAGATGTTATCTGCAGATGGCGTCGTGCAGTCGTCTGTAAATCAGAATTCCTCCTTCGATCAACCACTTGTGAGCCGCGACAGTGCCATGATGTCATCTGACTCGCACGAAGAATCATCGACAATCACCATACAATCGCCTTCTGACACGAACTTAACAGAAGTTCAAAGTAGTCTCCTTGACCACAATAAGGAGATGTCAGAACCCGAACTCCAGTGGACAGACGGCCTTCTAACGACCTCACCTCAAGAAACCGTCTTTGAAGAAAATTTACGCTCCTGCGGAAGTGCTACGCTAATTGACGCCGCAGGAGGCGGCTCCGCGATTAAGTCAGATGGCAGAGCTGCTTTCATCGGTCCCGCTGAAGGCCAGGGTGGTATTCCAAAGCAAGATTGGGGGGAGGAAATGCGGTTTGAGGAAGTCAAAGGGCTAGAATCATCTCCCTCGGCTGCGGATACGGAAGACGGCCCACTAACTCCTCGGTCCTCCCAGATTACTGCACGTTCCTCCTCTCCGCCACCTTCTCCGAACGCGGAGCTAGACCTCGATTTAGAATACCCTGAATGGGAGCCACCGTCAGTTGTAAGCACGTTTGAAGAGGAACTACGCAAGGCCGGGATAATCTTGGACAACGTCATTGGCTACCATAACATAGTCGAGAACGAGGTGAAGCCTCTATCTCACGAAGCATCGGAGGCACTCCCTCGCATGGTCGCGATCTAAGGGCGTCTGGCTGGCATTGATGACGGCTATTCGAAATTACGACGATCCGCAGCTAGCGTCCACATATTGGCCTTTTCCTGTTCCAATTCCAGCACACTGACATCCCATACTCGATGTATGACCATCCTTAATCCCTTCATTGATCCACGGTCGTCACCACTTGTAATTTTCCACCCCTCCATTCATATTTTAATGCTTATTATTCCACGTAACGGCTGACCGGCTACGAGAATTGCTATCGACTTGTTGTCATGTAAATCTATGGATAAGAAGTGTATCGGGTGTACTTCATGTAACGTATAGTTGTGCCGCTGAATTTACTACTGATGTACTTCTATTGTTCATCACGGTTTGAGAGAGATCTAAGAATAAGAGCTCCCATATATGGGGCGCGTTGATCTTCGTCGATCTCTAGCATGCCCCCTGTTCGCGTGGCCTGTCCTTAACCCGCCATCATCTCCCTCACTCCGCAGTACGACAAGTCTGGTTACTTGGGGTACAATATGCGTCTATTTTACTAGTTATATGCTAGTAATTCTTCAAGATGTTCTCAAATCTCGACATTGATGTTCTACTTCATATCTTTACTTGGCTGCATCCTACAGACATTCTGTCCTTGAGGAAGGCGAGCAAAACATTCTAACTCAGTTCCTCTGTGCTGATTCATTTCCTTTGTAGACCTCAAGACGTTTCAATGAAGTTACGCGACTACGGATAGTCTGGCACAATGCGCTGACGAACCTCCTCGCTGACAACTTACCTCTCGCAAGCGTACCTCTTGGTGCGAATGCTACTTACCCGAATTTCCATATGCATGGAGCACATCAAGACTTCTCGTCGCTCTCGGCGGAAGAACTTGAGGAAGTAGTCCTCTCTACATGTCGTCAGGCCTCAAGGTGGGAACAGAGGAAACCTCTCAGGACTCGTACTAGTCTGCTACATGCGCACGTCGGACGAGTGTTCGTGTTGCGTTTCCTCAGGCTACAATCGAGTTTATTGGCAGACCAGGAATGTGAGATTGTCTCCGATGGCCGATATCTCTTGTCATTTGGGCACACAGCCTCCCCTACGCTTTGTATGCAGGTGTGGGACTTGGATGCAGAAGGAGCGAGTGGACCTGAGGACGAGCAGCAGTATGGAGGGCGATCTATTGCTGAATGGGGTGTGAACGGTCGTGTGATTGGACTCGCTGTTGACGAAGGAAATGGGCTTTATGAGTTTGCTTTGGAGAACAATATAACCAACAACGTCGTAGGATCCTTGATCGCGCTCTCTGCAAGAGATTTTGATGTGTATGTGCCAAACTTTTTGCTTCTCATATGTCTGTTATTCATCAATTCATGTCGCTATCAAAGGCCCGGAGCAGTTGTCTTCGCCTTTCGAATACTTCTCTTTGCCGCAGCAACTCCTTCTGGCGGCCGCCTTGCAGTGCTGAAATCTTTCTCGCTTCGCGGACCTTTGAACGTACGCGCCATGCATGGCAGACTCATGGCAGTCCAAGTTCGTGCAGAAAGTGAAGGGCAGGTCTTCGGACATGGCGTTTTGAAGGTGATTGACTGGCTCAGAAGCACCGAGATCTATGTCCAAGCTCCGGACGAATCAATCGCATTTGAGACGGGTATCTCCAATTCTGGGAAAGAGTTTGCCGTGAAGCTGGAACCCTCTGTGCATGGCATGGTAAATCATAAATACGCGACCTCATAAACTTTTCAATGTGAACTGATTTGTATTGTGTTGGTGTTCTCTTAGAACCGCGCCGTGCTTCGTGTGCAATTTGTACATGACTGGGTTCTCGTTTTCCGCGAATCGGTGTTGGAATTGTACTTCCTTCCGCCTTCCTTGCTCACAAGCGCGCCACACACAATCTACCCAAACGCGTTCCACAAGTGGAATTTCCAGATTAATACCCTCACTGTTACCGAGCGAGTATCTTGGGTGCACGATCGCATGGCGAAGCACTGCCGATTATGTGACTCGCAGGGCTCCGTTTTCGCTCCTGTCGAGGTCGCAGGCGAAATTGGACGAGTAAATATCATTTGTGCTTGCCGCTACCGTCCACTCTCCATTGTCGCGCGATTTGACAGCTATTATCCCTGGCCAGTCAACCTACTCCACCACTTCGTGCTTCACGTCTCTCCTCATCGCTTCAATACGCTCGACTCACTGATTCCCGAAGTGCCGTACATGCTCCCTCCGCAACTGACGCAGACCATACCATCCGTTGTGCGTCTATTCGGCCATTCTGTGCTCGTTCTGGGCCGGTATGGGACTCTGGTGTGGACGGATAGCGAAGCGAACAACAGTGAGGAAGCTCAAGGTAGTACCCAGGCCTACTTCGCGGAAGGGACGGGCGAACGGGTTGCTGGGCGCAGACTTCGTCTTCCGCCGTCTCCCGACTATACAACATCTTTGACATCTGAACCAGCTGCTCCGCAAGAACCGGATCCGGGTACCACTGAAGGATCATCATCAAGCACACCGGGACAAGGTATGCAAACCTCGGTGTTTTCAACGAGATTGACAGAGGGCTGGTATTCTGTTGCGCTGTCCGAGAGTAGAGGAAGGATTGCAATCGGGGACGGGGAGGGTGTCATTGAGCTTTGGGATCATTTTTGACATTATACGTATCTTGACGATTACCTATCTGAGGCTCAGTTTGTTTTGATTGTTGCTCTGCGATCTTGTTGTTTGTTGTACTAAGCTATATTTAAAGATATGATGTACGATCTCAGAATACCTTAACAGTGAATCACGTCGGGTGGCTATTCAACTAGCCAATGCATTCATTGTTGCATTCTCTTGCAAGATGCCAGTGTACTCATACACACTGAAAGAGTGAAATGAAATTTTACGTGCAGCCCATGACAATCGAATCGTACGGACCGCTATGGTCATCTGAATCTGAAACAAAGATGTTCGGAACAGCACCAACCGTGCACCTCTCATCCGTATTATCCTGTCCAGGACATGCATCCCAAGCATTAGACTCTTGGATGTGTATCTCCCCGCTCGGATGGTGGAAAGCCCAGTCCCCGTCCCGGTAAGATCGGCACTGGGTCTTTTTGGTTGTTGATTCGCGAGAGTCCTCCGCCGGAGAAGGTGATATGTGCATCGACGTAGTCTGCGAATTCCTGATTACCTACTCGAGGCATGCCGTAGCCGACGGTTTTGAAGACGGTTGAGGAAGGGAGGTGTAGGGGGAGGTAGACGGCATCGAGGAGTGCGAGGGCTGCTCCGAGAGAATGGCCTGTAGTTGTCACAGATGCTCCTGGGTGATCTGCGAGCGTTGTCTGCACTGCAGCGAGAACGTCTGGCGCAGCTCTGTAAAAAGGACACACGTCAGCCAAAGAGCGTCATCTATCTTTCCTAAGCAGGAAATTGCGAACCGAGCATGAGCCTCAGAAAACCCATTGTGCACCTTTATGGATGTGTCAATTCCTGGGAAGAGTGTCTGGTTCAGCTCATCCTGGAAGAAATCCGCATCCACGAGGATTGAAAGTCTGAGTAGAAAGTAGACAAGAAGTTTCATTTCATAGTTACATCATATTCATCAGTGACAACCGGAACCTACAGGTTGTCCGTGTCCGTTCCCTGGTGACCGACAACAACTGTGTTCAATGACGGATCGTATCCAACGTACCCTAGCAGATACACCAAAAACCAGCATAAATTAAGAAAATCGTTGCATGCATTACAATGAAGCTTACAAAACTGGGTATCACCACCGTCTCCTCCCGACGCTGTTGTCGTAAAGCCAGAATTCGCATCGCACTTGGCTGCATCGCATCGCATCAGACAAACAACGTCAGCATTCTCTTGCCCCTGACGCGTGGAATGAAGAGGGGCAGAGAAAAAGCCGTACCACCGCAACTCCAAGCTAATGTCACCGATGGCTCACACGAAGCAACAGCTGCGAAATAGGTGTAGGGCTTGAACGAAGTGACTTGGTCAGATGATAGCGTGGTTATTTCTTCTCGCGCTCCATGATGTACATCGACCGGAACCGGAGAGGAAAAGACAGTAACGAGGGAGCATAGCAGGACAATGAGCGAGGGAATTTCAGCAAACGCCATTGCAATGCGTTAGTTACGCCGCGTCAGCCCGGTCGCAACGGACACAGCAAGCCAGCAGGAGAGCAAGGTGCGAAAGAAGGGGGCAGCCCAAGTTTGAAAGAGACCATATCAGTCGGATTTTATACATTTTTTGATATCTAATCAGTCTTGGCTAGACAAGAAAGCAGATGGGTCCGAGGCCATGATCGTCCCTCTTCGATGTCATGGCTAGGATTGTTGATCAGGCCGCTTCATGTCCATACGGTAGCAAATCCGAAAGGAAATATCAAACTTCCCATAACATAGACTTTGGACCATACGTGGAACATAGAGTTGTATGTTATTCTCCAAAGTTCCTCGGAAGGGAAGAAGGAAGGAACAAAAGGTTAAATACTTGAACGCGGAGATAGCGAGGTGCACAATCATAGGTCACCTGCGCGTTGGCGCGTTTCTGCTCAGTTTTTTCTTTATTTCCTCTTGACATTTTGCCGTTTGGAAGTTTGTCGATTCAGAACACAGTCTGTGCTTCGTTGCAGTCGAGCATAAACGTTTAGTCGTTAGCGACATAGTCGGTCAAGGCTGGGACGCGTCGGCGATCGGAGGAGACGGGGAAAGTACATTATGTAAATTTAAACTCCGATTCTTGTTGAGCACGAAACGCGTCCCCGTCCACGTGTTGCGCAGACTCCTGATTCCTCCGTATGATACAGATTTTATCGACGGCCAAGCAGTGTTTCTCATTTTTATTACTAAACTCATGTGCTGCAGTGTCAAAGTTATCACTTCTCGAACATCTTGATGGTCCATATCGAATCTCATTCGAGCGGTTTAGCACACGTTTACACGATTTTCTTGCAATTCCCGGTCCGAGCAACATGCAGTCGCAACACACCGCTGTAGCATGAGAACGGCCGGATACTCTTGCGTCTGATCTGACAAGAAGAGATAATCACTCCTTCAGAAGATAATTGTATGCTATCTGGAAGATCGAGACAGACAATATGACTGCGGGGAAGACAGGAACGGAACATATGGATATGGTATGTTGATCACATTTCCACAGCAAATCGCAAACCCTTGTCTTTCAATCGATCATCCAAACCTCGCTGCTTTTCTCTGGTTAGACGTGTCGCTTCGAGATATTATGGTATGTTCATCCAAGATTCTAGGCGCAAACGCCAAATATTCATATTTTGACGTGTTCGTCGAGAGAGTCCGATTCGTTCCTTCCCGTATCCTTGCTCACTGCCGCTGCATAAGCTTATCCTTATGCCGGACATGGTGCAACAATGTTGAGGAATAGACGTCTGATGATCGTATGATAATGCAGGCTTTCTTGGGCCAACTCCACAGACGCCAATGCTGCCAGTGGTAACGGAGCCAAGCGGAATGCGAACGTAGTATAGACCTACTGTATTCCATCATCCACCATCGACTTAATTCCGAATAAGCTCGCGCTATTGCTGTTCCATGTGCATCGTCTGCTACCTTCACGGGTCTCCATCGCTCCACTATAATTTATATTTGTAGACTATAGCAAGGTTGGATCATTCCGAATAATCTTCGCAGGCTTCGGCACCGTCACCATCTCCCACCCATCTCTCTTTCTGTGTAATCGTAAGTCTTCCATGTTTGCTATTTTCACCTTCTCTTTGGTGTTATCCTCGTCTTCGTCTTCCTTGCGTTCTCACCTCCCGACTATTAGTCAACAGCGACTGGTAGTCATCCCAATGCCTCACTGGAGTATGCATAGGAATGTTGATGGATGCGAAGCTATGCATGTGCGAATTGGCCTACAAAGATAACGACTTCCGCAAATATCTCGACGATACAACTGGCACGTTCCAAAGTGAAATCAAAGGATCAAAAGGCCATACGCAGAAGACACTACATTGAACGAAAGAATAGTAAGAAGTCATGTGGTCTTTCAATTTGGTGGTATGAAAGAACAGTAGAGAAACTCCATTTTGGAATGAGCACTTAAGACGTCTTCAATAGGAAGACATACGTACTGTAAACGAGAGAACGTTCGTTCTTATTATACATCGACCTTCCAGAGGTCTTATATACTAGAAATACAGCACGTGCTACTATTACATAATATATACTAATTCTAATACTCCCCTTCAATTTGACGAACGATAGAGAGTTAAATTGTCTTAGTCGTCGACTAATCCGATTAACGAATTTAGATGATTGAATTGTTTAATGTTTAGAGCTTTCGTTAATGTATCTGCTCGCTGATTAGTTGTTGGTACATATGTTACGTTTATTGATTGATTTTCGATGTAACAATGTACAAAAGCTCTTCGTCGATCCAAGTGTTTAGTTCGAATATTATGAGAGAATTCATCTGTCTGAACATCTCTTATTGCAGCTTCGTTATCGGAATGTAAAACGATCTGTTTGTCATTATCTTTTAAATTTAATTCTTCCATAAAGTGTTTAATCCATATTGCTTCTTTAGTTGCGTGTTGTAATGCTTGGATTTCTGCTTCATATACTGAAGCAGGGACTAAATCTTGTCTTTTCGATGACCACGAAAATGATGAATTTCGAATTGAGAAAATATATCCATTTATTGCTTTATATCCTTCCGTTACTGCACTGTCTGAATCACAATATCCATCTATTATTAGTGGATAACGGCCTCCAAGCTTTAGCCAACAGTTTTTTGTTGTATTTAAGTATGATAGCGCATATCTAGCAACATTAATGTGTGCTTCGCTGGGATTTTGTAAATGTCTAGCTAACTGTCCGGCTACATAGGCTACATCGGGCCTAGTTGCGTCAGCTGCATATCTTAATGATCCGACTAAGCTCATGAATAATTTCTTGTCTTCAGTTGTCGCTTCTTTATCATTAGAATTTAATCGACTCCCTGGCACCATTGGTGTTTGGCGAGGTCTTTCTATTCCTATGTTAAATCGAGTTGTTATATCTTCGATATATTTCTTTTGCCTAAGGAGTATTGTTCGGTCATGTCTGTTTCGTTTCATTTCGATTCCTAATAGCCAATGAATTTCACCATTGTCTGTTAGATTAACGAATTTCTTTATATTTGTAACGATATTATTTTTTATTTCTATGTTGCGACTTATTATTGTTATATCATCCACATGCATGAATGTTATGACGTTTGGTTTCGATGAATCTTGATGATAAAATACAGCATAATCTTCTACTGATCTCGTAAGTCCAGCTGTATTTAGTATTTGGTTGATTTTTTTGTACCAACGTCTTCCTGATTGTTTTAATCCATACAATGCCTTTTTTAGTCTTAATACCTGACCAGGTTTAATATCTCTACAAAAATTTCCTGGCGGTGGACGCATATATATAATTTCGTCGTCATTTAATTCGCCGTATAGGTAAGCAGATTTAACATCGATTTGGTGTATTTCATAATCGTTTGCGGCAGCCCAATGTAATAATAATCTCGCTGTAGAGAGTTTGGCGACAGGTGCAAAAGTATCTTGTGAATAGTAATCAATGCCATCAATTTGACTAAATCCTTGGGCTACTAGTCGTGCCTTATATTTTTCTATCATTCCGTCTGCTTTATATTTAATGTTATATACGAATCTACACCCCACTATGTTTGTGTTCGGAGGTGGATATGCATATGTCCACGTGTTGTGTTCGATTAGTGTGTCTATTTCATTTTTCATAGCATTTCGCCATTTATCGTGATCAGGTACTCGTATTGAGTCTAAATAAGTAACTGGTATTTTTATGTTTTTGTTTATTTCGGCATTGAATTCTGTTAAGAATATTGATATATCTTCTTGTTTTTCTATCGATAATCCTGCTTCGCGTTTCTTTGTGAAGGTTCTCGATGCCTTTGTAATCTTTCTTTTAGTGATGGCTCATTTATTTCATTTTCATTTTTATTTTCATTATTAGTAGTAGTTGGTTTCTCCCCTTGAGTTCGAGTTTCGTTAGAAATGATGAACTCGACATTTCGTTCTGTTGAGACTTTTGAGTCATGGTATACAAATATGCCGTCTTTTGTATTAGTATCGTAACCAACAAATTTCCCTAGTGCACCTTTGTTTTGTAATTTGTTCACATTTTCTTTACGATAAATAACATCGTGTCCGAATTCTTGTAATCCATTCAATATGTAATTTGCATTGAATCGTTTTTTGAATGGTGTTTCAAAATTAATTGCACTCTTTGGGGAGCGATTTGTAATAAATAATGCATGTTGTGCCGCATAGTACCATAAGCGTTGCGGTAAATTCTTTGCAGTTAACATTGATCGTACATGATTAAAGATTGTTTGATGCATTCTTTCTGCGACGCCGTTTTGTTGTGGCGTGTCATGTACAGTTAATTTCCGGATGGTACCTTGCGAGTCGAGGTAATCTGTAAAGTCTTTTGATAGGAAAACGGCATCATTATCGGATTGTAATATTTTTATTATGGTGCCGTTTTGTAGTTTCAAACGAGTTGTATATTTATGTATTCTGTATATGCATCATTTTTATGTTTCAACGGTAACATTTCTGACCATCTTGTTGCGTCGTCTACTAAAGTAAGTAGGTAAGATATTGAATTTAACGCAAGAGTTGGGGCGGGTCCCCAAATATCCATATGTACGAGATCGCCAAAATTATTTGCTAATGGCGATTTTCTTTGGTGAGGAATTATACTTCTTGATATATTAGCCCTAGTACAATCGATACAATTTTTGTTTGTGTTATCGTCTATAATTTTTTCGGTAATGATTTCCGGATGATCTTTTAACATTTTCCTTATATATCCATAACTGATATGGCCGAGTTTTTTATGTAATTCATCTATTGTTGAAAGGATCCGCTCAAAACTTCGCATCACGATCGACGCGATCGGCAGATCAACAGGATCGGCACTCCGAACGTGACCAGTAACCGGCCCAGCAGTAACGCGCCCAAGACAACGGTCACCGGTATCACCGGTATCAACGGCAATACGCGAGCGCCTAGCAACCATACGTAAACCCGCGAGGCACTTAACACCGCCGACCGTTACCTTAACACCGCCGACCGTTACCTTAACACCACCGACCATATACGCCCGACCCGACCCGATCAAAAGAACTCAAGAAGCGCTCTAGAACACCGGAAGTCCAGAAGTCCAGAAGCACAACTACTAAAGCCTAACACCTAATCGACTAAAGGCTAAATAAATCCCAATGGAGACAACACTAGCATTCCAGCACTGTCAGACGTGTGCCCGGACGTACATGGCTCTCTATGAGATATACTTTGTAGTATGCCATGCTACAACTGAAACTCGCAACTGCCACATTGAAATTCAACGTCGAACACAAGAACAACTCCATGCCAATCCACCAAATCCAATAGTACCCAAGCGACATGAAGAACTCACTATCACTACTCGAACCCCTCGAGATGCAGACCCAATAACTTGGAAGATACTAGGATGGTACAAACCAGAGCTGCATGACCCATGTCCAGCTTCTACAGTGCAAGCAAATCTCTACCTACCAAGGGACGCGAACCTGGAAACCAGACAGTTACAACTGGCACTCCAACGAAGGATATGGCATTACATTCGCGATGTTCGACTCAATGGCAAAGCATGGCTAGTTACTCGAACTCAGAGGCATCCACCAGCAGAGCACATACAGTTCCAGCTGTGTATTGGACCATACACTACACCAACTCGACATCTCAATACCGATGTCCGAGTTACACTCTCACCCTTCGGGCCAAGGGATGAACAACGGAAGGTCACATATCGAGCCGCTTACATTGCACCAAGAGCCAGAGTCCCCAACGAAGACCTCGACGTCATAATGGAGTACTGACTCATCACTCCGACTCGGAACTACGTCTCAGTCAGCAACACCACAAAGGCTCTGCAATAGTGGAGACAATCTTACAAATCTTGGAGCAAGGTGGCACTCGGTGGCACAGCATGAGTAAGGCAATGGTGGAGCGAAGTGGAGCTGAGTGGAGTAATGTGGAAGGAGATGAGTAAGATATAGGACGGAAAATGAATTATCTGAAGAGCATAAATAGGGTTAGAAGTAGGCCCTCATTCCCCATCTTTCGATCCTCTTAACACACTGGTGATCATCGTAGCTTAACGATTATTACTGTGTGCTTTGTACTACTACGCCTCTTGGAAATACCAATCTGCTCTTGCTTACCTTGTATCTGAAAGTATCCCTTATCAGGACTACGACTAGGAAGGATAGTAAGGGGACCGCGTGGTACAGCCAGACGTGGGTAGATAGATCACCTCTGCACAACATACCGCTGCTTAGGCAAAAGGATTGAACCCGGTGTAACTCCGGACCTACACCTCTAACATTGGATCGAAAGATCACTCACTAGTTTTAACACCACCTCTCACGGGCAAGGTTCTTGGCTAGTGTTTTATCGAGGCGAGGACCGTCGACCTCAAGTCCCTATCGACGCCGCTAGTTTCGAGATTAGCAAACCCATTCCCTAGGACAAGTGCACAATCCTGGAGAACACATACGACTCACTCAAATCAACCATCTATTATCATAACCCCTTCACCAACGAAGTGTATCCAATAGCAAAGGCATCTGGTTGCCCTGCAGTTGGAAGCACACAAACAACAACAACCAAAGTAGTGACAGTACCATCTACTATTGCTACATTCGACGAGAAAGGAACGGTTTGGTCTGCCGTACCTTATAACACCCCACCTGAAGCAGTACTTGAGAAGGAACGTTCATGAACCAGCCAGAGAACGGAACTGGAGGAAGTAACGGTCATAGAACGAACGAACATCCGAATACTCGAACGAACAACCGAGGCAGAACAGGACTGCAGCAGGAGCTCAATCATATCCAAGGACGACTAGCAAGATTGGAACTAGAACGTGATATTCTTTGGGGAACAAACTATCAATCAAGTGACGAATATCCACCAGTCATACGATACCTACGACAGAGAGTAGTCCAACTTGACGGAGTACAATCCAGTCTGGCTAGGGCTCAGGCAAACAACAATCTGCCGAGCGCAGCATACGCAACTACAGTCGGAAATCGACTCGAAGCACTCGAGATTAATACCAACGGACTAGGAGCACAAGTGGCAACACTGCATCGAAACGACGACGCACTAGATCGAGCAGTCATACTCCTTAATCAACAAGTCACCTCCGAGATAACAGTAGTGCAAGAGGAAATAGGACAAATTCGTTCTACACTCAGTGCATACGAACAGCGTATCCAAGCAGTCGAGATAGCAACCACTGAACTTACAAGAATAGTTCAGGCAACTCCGAACGTTGCACAAGATATCAACAACCTACGAGAAGCACTCCTTTCACTAGGACGCACAGTCGAAGCGAGTCAGGAAGGTTATCAAGCACTATTGGCAGCAGTCAATTCAACAGAGAACACTGCAAGGAACATACTCGAGCACGCAGACTTCCTCAGACACGAAGCTCAGCGAATCCGAGAAATATACGCACGGAACGAACGCCCTTCCGACGATTCAGTATCATCAGACGAAGAGTTATCTCGAACTCTAAGGCCATACGCACTACGAACATTTCGTGCACGAGGAATTACTATTCAAGTTCCAACAGGCGGTTCAGTAGCAACCCAAACACCAACAACGCCAGAAAACCCACCCACTTATTCGCCACCAGCAGTACCTATAGCAACATACGATAATGTCGACAACCGACCAGAGGGTACAAACGCTGGAGACTCAACTACAAACTCTTCAGACACAACTCAATAAACACAGCATCAAATTGCCGAAGTACTATGGCAAGCGAAACGAGGATATTGATCTGTGGATTAGTCGATGTGTGTCGAAGCTGGCACAACATGGAGTCAAGGATGAGGAGGAGATTGCGAAGAGCCTATTCGCAGCACTCGAAGGCGACAGTTACGATTGGTTTGCAGAGAAGCAAACATTGACATCATTCGACAACCAAGGAAAGCTCAAACCAGTACCAGCAATCATCAATGCGGCTGGGACAGGCATGTTCAAATCATTCAAGGAGATGATCGATTGGATGAGGATCCGAGCAGGACATCCAATAGTAGGAGAACAGGAAGCACTATTCCACCTACTATGCATCCAACAGAAAGGATCAAGCATCAGGGCCTATAATGACGAATTCCGACGGCTCAAAGCGAGAGCACCAGACTCACTAGATGTTACTATGCTCAAGTATATCTATGTCAAAGGACTAGACAACTGGGTCAAACGACGAGTCGAATCCGTACAGCCTGACGCTTTCGAAAAGTACAAGCTCGACGAATGGATGACATGGACAACCAACCTAGCAGATGTTGATGCAAGACAGAAGTTGATCGGAAGCCAGACATACACTCCGAGATTCAAGACAAATGGGCAGTCATCATATCGACCACCAGTCCAACAGACGAGACGAGATCCAGACGCCATGGATGTAGATGCACTCCGAGGCTTGCCGAAGAAGGGAGCGAAATGCTACAACTGTGGAAAGACTGGACACTACTCAAGGAATTGCAAGGCACCAAGGAAGCAAAAGGGTTCTTCCTCAGGACAGCCGAAGAAGCGAACCAATGGTCAGAGACGAAAGCCGATGACAGCACGAGCTGTAAACTTCAAGGAGACATGTCCCGATCCGCATTGTCGAAAACCAGTCCACTATGATCACATAGCATGGGCTAGAGGAGACGAATCAGCAGGATATACATGCAAGCATGACGAAGAATATCGAACCAACTTCCGCAAATCCCTAGCAAGTAAAGAGCAACAGGGAAAAGACTAAGACCTCCATCGAACGAGACTGCGCGATGTGAGTGTAACAAGGGTGACAAGAACAATGGTTTCAACAACCAGCGATTCATACCTCCTGGGTTCAACCCCAGTGAAGCGATGTATAATAAGCGATTGCCAATACATGCATTGCATCCTCGATTACCTATTCGAGTGAAGGTTGGAACGAAGACCCTAGCAGTCCAAGCATTAATCGATTCCGGAGCAACTTGTAGTACGATTCACCCGAACTTGGTACGACACCATAACCTATTCAAGAAGAGGCTTGATCACCCTCGACCCCTGAATAATGCTGATGGAAGCCCAAACCAAGGAGGAGCAATCACACACGAGGTCTATACATTAATCTTCGATGGACCTAAACCACAGCCACAGACACTGGCAGTAGCAACTACAGGACAAGATCAAGTTATTCTAGGCATTGACTATTTGGCCAAAGTCAATCCAGAAATTGATTGGAAGAATCAGATATGGAATCGGAATGGTAACGCAATACCATTCGAGCTCAGTATCATACGAGCTACCAAGAAGCGAAAGCGCAGAAGGCGCAAACGAAAGCGGCAAAGGAAAGGTAAATCTGACAAGACTAGACCTAGGCAAGACACAAAGAAACAAGCTCTGAACAGAGACAACTATCGACACTCTGGAGCACCAGGAATATTATTCGCACCATGGAGGGAAGGTAACAATGGAAACCCTCAAGAGTCGAAGCCGCAAGCGAAACCAATGACACGACCAGGAACACCACAACGGGAGCAGCCAGAGAAGGCTGACGTACCAAAGAGTCCGAGCATGGAAAATATACCAGACTTTATACCAAGGCAACCATCAGAACAGACGAGTATAGTGCAACGACGAACAAGGCACATACCACGAAGGATGATCCCAGCACGGCAAATGTACCAGACATCCGAAAACGAAGTTACAGAAGTAACAGGCAAGCGCAGCCATGACGAACAGGAGGAAATAAATGACTCTCCTAAGCGATGGAAGAAACAGCCTTTAAGACAAAGAAGGCCACTACCACAGAAGAAACCAGACATCGAACAAACTCCACCTGTACCAAAGGAAGATCCTGGGATGACAGTCTATATTCATCCACGAGAGGAACGAAGGTCAGAGAAAGTGGTAGCAGGAACGAAACGACATTGGACATCGAGACCAATACCAGTCAAGGAAGCTATCCCCACACCGAAGCGTACAAGATGGGCAGCAGAAGACAGCGATATCGACATGCAGAACGAACAGGAGACAACAGAAGACACTCCTATGCACGATATAGAGCCACTAGACATCGAAAGGCTCAGGACGACCAACCAACCAATTACCCTTACCAGAAAGGAAGAGCTCGCTGAAAAGCTAGAGCTAGACCTTAAACGAAATTGGTCACCAAGGCAGCAAGGCCAGGTTTCACAACCACTGAACAAAGCTAGTTCAGTATCACAGCAATACTCGCAGCAGAAGGCAGCTGCAGAAGGATTACTCAGCACAGCAAAGCGAGATTGGCGGAAACTCCTACCAAAGCAAATTGCAGACTATGCCGATGTATTTGATCCAGACAGATCAAGGAGGTTACCCAAACATATGAAATGGGATATGGCAATAAACCTCAAAGAAGGAGTACCACTACCGAAACCAAGGCCGATTATCAAGCTCACTCGAGAAGAACAGGCAGCACTCAATGCCTATGTCCAGGAACTATTGGACAAAGGATGGATCGAGAAGGTTCACCCACATGAACCATGTCCGGTAGCAGCACCAGTCTTCTTTGTAGGAAAGAAAGACGGAGGAGCACGAGCAGTAACCGACTACCGAGATATCAACGATGCCACAGTATCAGATCCATACCCTATACCGATCATGAGCGTACTACCAGAGAAACTGGAGAAAGGAAAAGTCTTCTTCACACTCGATATGCGATCAGGATACAACAACCTGAGAATTCGAGAAGGAGACGAATGGAAGGCAGCATTCAGAGTTGGCAATGCAGTCTACAAACCGAAGGTCATGATGTTTGGAATGAAGAACTCACCTGCGATATTCCAACGATTCATGAATGACAACTTCGAATACTGGCTCAGAACGGAGGAGGCACTAGTCTACCTAGATGACCTCATTGGCCAAGCACAAACCGAAGAGGAGCATTGGACACTCCTCAGGGCAATTCTACAGAAATGCCGAGAGCTCGACATTTACCTCAAAATCGAGAAATGTCATTTCCTCCAAACCCAACTCGACTACCTGGGATTTGTAGTAGGGATGAAAGGCATCCAGATGGATCCTTACAAGCTGAAAGCGATTCGAGAATGGCCAACACCAAAGACGAAACGACAGATCCGAAAGTTCCAAGGCTTTTGTAATTTCTACCGAAGATTCATCAGGAACTATGCCGATTTATACACACCAATTGGCGAACTCATCAAAAAGGATCACAAGTTCATTTGGACAGAAGCACAGGACAAAGCATTCGAAGCTATCAAGAAAGCATTCGAAACCGAAGTGGCACTAGCAATGCCAAAGCCTGACAAACCATATACATTGGAAACCGATGCATCCGATGTAGCGATTGGAGCAGTCTTACAGCAAGAAGACAGCCAAGGAGAACTGAGACCGCTAGGTTTCATGTCGAAGACACTATCCAGTGCTCAACGAAATTATCCAACGCATGATAAGGAGATGCTAGCAATCATGGAAGCACTTGGACATTGGAGACATCTACTGGAAGGAACAAAGGAACCATTAACCATCCGAAGCGATCATGCAAATCTCCGATACTTCATGACAGCTCAGAATCTGACAAGACGTCAAGCGAGATGGGCACTAGAGTTATCACGATATAACTTCAAAATTCTCCATTGGCCAGGCAAGAAGAATCAAGCAGATGCACTATCACGACGACCCGACTATATGCCAGAGGACAAGGATAACTTGGGAGTTACCTTGCTACCACCTGACATGATCGAGCAGCAGACATTGCGACGAACCGAGATCAATGGCCTATACAGACTAGAGACAGAAATGGTCACTATCTCCGATCCGATTATTCGAACCATCAAGAGACACTACAACTCCGAAGAGGCGAAGCAGGAAATTATGGCAATCAAGAAGAGCAACGGCTACAGTTACAGGAATGGCTTGCACTACGTATCCAGTGCATTATATGTCCCGCCATCCGCCAACCTAAAATCGTTGCTAATCCGAAGGCGCCATGACCACAAACTTGCAGGCCACCCAGGAGCAGAAAAGACCATAGAGCTTGTAAAGCGAGCGTACTATTGGCCGAAGATGGAAGAGATGATCCGAGAATATACCGCATCCTGCGACATATGTCAACGTGCAAAACCGATTCGACAGTTTCGAAATCCACCCCTCCAACCGTTGAAGGCACCGCATCAACCATGGGAAACCATAACCTGTGACCTTATCACCGATTTACCAGTCAGCAACGAAGGCTACAGTTCGATACTTGTTATAGTGGACAAGCTCACCAAAATGGGGAAGTTCATCCCTTGCCAGGGAATACCCAATGCTAAGCAGTTGGCACGCTTGTTCCGCCAACACATCTTCAAATACTACGGGGCCCCTAAACAGGTAATCTCCGACCGAGGTAGCAACTTCACGGCGCAATTCCTCAAGGAGTTCTGTAGACTCATCGATGTCGATTGGAAAACTAGTACAGCATACCATCCACAAACTGACGGTCAAACCGAGCGACTCAATCAAGAACTGGAGCAGTACTTACGCTGCTACGTGTCCTACCGTCAAACAGATTGGGCAGAGTACATCGATATGGCAGAATTCGCCTACAACAATCGGAAACACAGCACTACGCATCAGTCACCATTCTATACGCTGTATGGATGGCACCCTCACCTGGACGTAGCGGAAACTGGGGACTCAAACGTCCCAGAAGCAATAAATCACCTAGAGGAGCTTCGACAAGTACAGCAAGAAGCCTACAATTCAATTAGGCAAGCGAACGAGGCAATGAAACTTTATGCAGACCTGCATCGAGGCAAACTGCCGGAGTACAAGCCAGGAGACGAAGTGTTACTAGACATGAAGAATCTCAGTCGACTGGAGCCAACGAAGAAGCTTGCAATGAAGTGGGCAGGTCCTTATAAAGTCGAGAAGGCAGTCGGACAAGTGTCATTCAGATTACGCTTACCCGAAACCCTTCCGATACACCCGGTGTTTCATGCGAGTCTTCTCAGGCCTTACAAACGAAAGGAATACCCTGGAAGACCCACTTTGGATGAACCACCCCCTATTGAAGTAGAGGGAGAAGCGGAATACGAAGTGGAGAAGATTCATGACACAAGGCGGCATCGAAACAAGATTCAGTATCTTATTCAATGGAAAGGATACCAAGAGCGTACTTGGGAGCCACTTGACAATCTCAAGAACTCCTATCAAGCGGTAGAAGACTTCCACAAAAAGTACCCTCAGGCGATGAAGCCATCAGACCTTAGTCAATGGATCGTCGAACGAAGACGAATTAGGAGATAACCACATCACGTGCACTCCACCTGATGGAGCCGACTTAGGAGCCACAATGCAAATGATGAGTAAGACCTCCGATGGCCTTACCAATCAATGACATCACAGTGGCACCTCAAGACGAAGACAGAGAGAAACAAAATAGGCAAGAGAAAGGCGATATACCAGCAGACATGGTATAAAAGATGAAGCAATTCGAGCTGAAGACTCATCAACTCGAACTCGAGCAAACTAGTCATCTCTCGAAGACAACCACTACTCAACTATGCCTATCTTCAATGAACTACATGCCTTCTCTACTCCCGAAGATGCACCTGATTGGACATTCGTACTCAGGCCACCTACTGAACGTTATCAATGGCCACAGTTCTGTAACCGCTTCAACCAAGAGAACTACGAAGAAGAGATAGTACCCCTATGCCCAGGGAAGTACTTCGACGACCTCTATGACAAGTGGCACTCAATCCATACCACCGAGAAGCAAGGTCCTAAACTCATGATACCAGACCCACATAACGGCGAGCTGATCAGGCTTAGCAATGCTCGAACGGCATCAATTCGACGACTCAATGATGATGCATTCCTTACCTATACAGTTGAACTCGAAGTACGAGCTCTTAACGAAGGGCAAATCGACTTCAACCACGAACCAACATACAGGAACATCATGGGCATCTATCATTCAGCGGCACAAATTTGTGCATACCGACGAGACCTGTTGATCGCAATCACTAACCGAATGATGCGATGGAGCCACTACCATTCAGCAGGCAACGAGACGATGCGATACATCAACTACCTAGCTGACAAGACGGGCTTCTATGCAGTTGGAACCACGCAGTACACGACACTGCTTAATACAACGAAGTACTATGAGGGCACTGTATACCAGAGGACAATGCGAAAGCAAGGATCTCCAAACCAGACGAATGGTATCCAGATCAACGAAGTCGAACACCACATAGTCGAAGGCGAGGAAGTCAACTACGACCCCCAGTACCTCATAGAACTCAATGAGAACGAAGAAGAAGCAAGGGAGAGACTGGAAGCGACGAGACACCCAATAGACGAGGATCTAATGATCTCAATCTACCAGTATCCGAACGAGCTTTACCAACCAGACAAGATGCTCACCATGTCAATGCGAGAGGACAGCTACATGGACTCGGATGACACGGAATCAAGTGAGGAAGATGGGTCAACAGAACCACTACCGACACCAGAAGGTTCAGCACAGGCTTCACCTGCGATCGAGGAACTCGATGATATGTAAACTTTTCTTCACTCCATGAACCCCTTTCTTATGCAACCCCTTTTCATGACGCAAATGGCCAATTATGCTTTATGTTACCATCACTCCCTATCCGCTATGGTATCTATTCGCCATATTCCCTGCCAAGTCAAGTAGCAACCCTGTTGTCCCTCGGAGGCTGTCCAACAAGACAAAATCTGCGGAACAACAAGTTGCCCTTGAACCTGACAGCGAAGACTGGCAGCCTATGCATTATGCACCATCCTTTTCATGCTCATTTGGAAGGCTGAGCCGATAAGGCATTATGCAAAGCGTCGGAGCACCAATAATGTTCCAACTCTTAGCACATGCATTATCGAGCCAGCTGCCGAATTAGCACACTATGCTTACATTTTACTCTTCTATGCAGAGGAGGAGGAGCCAAGAAGTGAACAGTCGTTGTGACGCCTTCGGCAGTATATCTGTCAAAGCGACATAACAACTATCCCTAACCTCTCTTTGTCAAATTGGGATGCCCAAGCATATCAGCTTGACAAAGTAAATATTGTGATTATCAAGCCCTCCAACTCAAACTTTATTTTCCTTACATGCATTTTGTCGCTCTGATCTAAAGGATGAAGTCATTGCTCGTGAACAAGGCTGGTCAATACAGCCCTGTCGCGAGAAATACATCATGCAGATCACCGACAAATTATTATGAAACTTATGCATCATCGACTGCTATGACTGTTCTTTTCTTATCATTTTCATTCATACCATAATCCTTTTACATGATGCATATTTCATTTAATATTTCTTTCATATCCCTTCCCACCACCCACTACAATGCGATGTCAAACCAAGCCCCCTTCACACGATTCTCTTGCGCCGAAGCGCCTGCATCGAGGACAACCTTCAGCTCATCGGGATTGGCAGCCTCGGGAGGTGGAACCTCAACCTTATCAGCAGCCTGCTTCGCAGTAGCAGCTGCAGGAATCGATTGCATTTCGTAATCTTCGCTCTTCTACCAAGGATGTCAGCAATTTTGCAATGCAAAAGACAGGGCACTCACAGGGTGGCGACGATAGCGCTTTATCCACCACAGATTCAGCACAAAAACCGCCACAAGGATGATCAAAACAGCAGGAACGGCGGCGACAGCTGACATATTTGGGCGACTTTGATGATGGTTTGATAGCAAAACCAACTATCACAAGCCGACTCCCTTATCCGAAGCTTTCTCACGGATTAGGATGAACATTTCTCCGAAAGTCCATCTTAGAAGGGGGGTAGTGAAAGGATCCGCTCAAAACTTCGCATCACGATCGACGCGATCGGCAGATCAACAGGATCGGCACTCCGAACGTGACCAGTAACCGGCCCAGCAGTAACGCGCCCAAGACAACGGTCACCGGTATCACCGGTATCAACGGCAATACGCGAGCGCCTAGCAACCATACGTAAACCCGCGAGGCACTTAACACCGCCGACCGTTACCTTAACACCGCCGACCGTTACCTTAACACCACCGACCATATACGCCCGACCCGACCCGATCAAAAGAACTCAAGAAGCGCTCTAGAACACCGGAAGTCCAGAAGTCCAGAAGCACAACTACTAAAGCCTAACACCTAATCGACTAAAGGCTAAATAAATCCCAATGGAGACAACACTAGCATTCCAGCACTGTCAGACGTGTGCCCGGACGTACATGGCTCTCTATGAGATATACTTTGTAGTATGCCATGCTACAACTGAAACTCGCAACTGCCACATTGAAATTCAACGTCGAACACAAGAACAACTCCATGCCAATCCACCAAATCCAATAGTACCCAAGCGACATGAAGAACTCACTATCACTACTCGAACCCCTCGAGATGCAGACCCAATAACTTGGAAGATACTAGGATGGTACAAACCAGAGCTGCATGACCCATGTCCAGCTTCTACAGTGCAAGCAAATCTCTACCTACCAAGGGACGCGAACCTGGAAACCAGACAGTTACAACTGGCACTCCAACGAAGGATATGGCATTACATTCGCGATGTTCGACTCAATGGCAAAGCATGGCTAGTTACTCGAACTCAGAGGCATCCACCAGCAGAGCACATACAGTTCCAGCTGTGTATTGGACCATACACTACACCAACTCGACATCTCAATACCGATGTCCGAGTTACACTCTCACCCTTCGGGCCAAGGGATGAACAACGGAAGGTCACATATCGAGCCGCTTACATTGCACCAAGAGCCAGAGTCCCCAACGAAGACCTCGACGTCATAATGGAGTACTGACTCATCACTCCGACTCGGAACTACGTCTCAGTCAGCAACACCACAAAGGCTCTGCAATAGTGGAGACAATCTTACAAATCTTGGAGCAAGGTGGCACTCGGTGGCACAGCATGAGTAAGGCAATGGTGGAGCGAAGTGGAGCTGAGTGGAGTAATGTGGAAGGAGATGAGTAAGATATAGGACGGAAAATGAATTATCTGAAGAGCATAAATAGGGTTAGAAGTAGGCCCTCATTCCCCATCTTTCGATCCTCTTAACACACTGGTGATCATCGTAGCTTAACGATTATTACTGTGTGCTTTGTACTACTACGCCTCTTGGAAATACCAATCTGCTCTTGCTTACCTTGTATCTGAAAGTATCCCTTATCAGGACTACGACTAGGAAGGATAGTAAGGGGACCGCGTGGTACAGCCAGACGTGGGTAGATAGATCACCTCTGCACAACATACCGCTGCTTAGGCAAAAGGATTGAACCCGGTGTAACTCCGGACCTACACCTCTAACAAGGAGCTTCGACAAGTACAGCAAGAAGCCTACAATTCAATTAGGCAAGCGAACGAGGCAATGAAACTTTATGCAGACCTGCATCGAGGCAAACTGCCGGAGTACAAGCCAGGAGACGAAGTGTTACTAGACATGAAGAATCTCAGTCGACTGGAGCCAACGAAGAAGCTTGCAATGAAGTGGGCAGGTCCTTATAAAGTCGAGAAGGCAGTCGGACAAGTGTCATTCAGATTACGCTTACCCGAAACCCTTCCGATACACCCGGTGTTTCATGCGAGTCTTCTCAGGCCTTACAAACGAAAGGAATACCCTGGAAGACCCACTTTGGATGAACCACCCCCTATTGAAGTAGAGGGAGAAGCGGAATACGAAGTGGAGAAGATTCATGACACAAGGCGGCATCGAAACAAGATTCAGTATCTTATTCAATGGAAAGGATACCAAGAGCGTACTTGGGAGCCACTTGACAATCTCAAGAACTCCTATCAAGCGGTAGAAGACTTCCACAAAAAGTACCCTCAGGCGATGAAGCCATCAGACCTTAGTCAATGGATCGTCGAACGAAGACGAATTAGGAGATAACCACATCACGTGCACTCCACCTGATGGAGCCGACTTAGGAGCCACAATGCAAATGATGAGTAAGACCTCCGATGGCCTTACCAATCAATGACATCACAGTGGCACCTCAAGACGAAGACAGAGAGAAACAAAATAGGCAAGAGAAAGGCGATATACCAGCAGACATGGTATAAAAGATGAAGCAATTCGAGCTGAAGACTCATCAACTCGAACTCGAGCAAACTAGTCATCTCTCGAAGACAACCACTACTCAACTATGCCTATCTTCAATGAACTACATGCCTTCTCTACTCCCGAAGATGCACCTGATTGGACATTCGTACTCAGGCCACCTACTGAACGTTATCAATGGCCACAGTTCTGTAACCGCTTCAACCAAGAGAACTACGAAGAAGAGATAGTACCCCTATGCCCAGGGAAGTACTTCGACGACCTCTATGACAAGTGGCACTCAATCCATACCACCGAGAAGCAAGGTCCTAAACTCATGATACCAGACCCACATAACGGCGAGCTGATCAGGCTTAGCAATGCTCGAACGGCATCAATTCGACGACTCAATGATGATGCATTCCTTACCTATACAGTTGAACTCGAAGTACGAGCTCTTAACGAAGGGCAAATCGACTTCAACCACGAACCAACATACAGGAACATCATGGGCATCTATCATTCAGCGGCACAAATTTGTGCATACCGACGAGACCTGTTGATCGCAATCACTAACCGAATGATGCGATGGAGCCACTACCATTCAGCAGGCAACGAGACGATGCGATACATCAACTACCTAGCTGACAAGACGGGCTTCTATGCAGTTGGAACCACGCAGTACACGACACTGCTTAATACAACGAAGTACTATGAGGGCACTGTATACCAGAGGACAATGCGAAAGCAAGGATCTCCAAACCAGACGAATGGTATCCAGATCAACGAAGTCGAACACCACATAGTCGAAGGCGAGGAAGTCAACTACGACCCCCAGTACCTCATAGAACTCAATGAGAACGAAGAAGAAGCAAGGGAGAGACTGGAAGCGACGAGACACCCAATAGACGAGGATCTAATGATCTCAATCTACCAGTATCCGAACGAGCTTTACCAACCAGACAAGATGCTCACCATGTCAATGCGAGAGGACAGCTACATGGACTCGGATGACACGGAATCAAGTGAGGAAGATGGGTCAACAGAACCACTACCGACACCAGAAGGTTCAGCACAGGCTTCACCTGCGATCGAGGAACTCGATGATATGTAAACTTTTCTTCACTCCATGAACCCCTTTCTTATGCAACCCCTTTTCATGACGCAAATGGCCAATTATGCTTTATGTTACCATCACTCCCTATCCGCTATGGTATCTATTCGCCATATTCCCTGCCAAGTCAAGTAGCAACCCTGTTGTCCCTCGGAGGCTGTCCAACAAGACAAAATCTGCGGAACAACAAGTTGCCCTTGAACCTGACAGCGAAGACTGGCAGCCTATGCATTATGCACCATCCTTTTCATGCTCATTTGGAAGGCTGAGCCGATAAGGCATTATGCAAAGCGTCGGAGCACCAATAATGTTCCAACTCTTAGCACATGCATTATCGAGCCAGCTGCCGAATTAGCACACTATGCTTACATTTTACTCTTCTATGCAGAGGAGGAGGAGCCAAGAAGTGAACAGTCGTTGTGACGCCTTCGGCAGTATATCTGTCAAAGCGACATAACAACTATCCCTAACCTCTCTTTGTCAAATTGGGATGCCCAAGCATATCAGCTTGACAAAGTAAATATTGTGATTATCAAGCCCTCCAACTCAAACTTTATTTTCCTTACATGCATTTTGTCGCTCTGATCTAAAGGATGAAGTCATTGCTCGTGAACAAGGCTGGTCAATACAGCCCTGTCGCGAGAAATACATCATGCAGATCACCGACAAATTATTATGAAACTTATGCATCATCGACTGCTATGACTGTTCTTTTCTTATCATTTTCATTCATACCATAATCCTTTTACATGATGCATATTTCATTTAATATTTCTTTCATATCCCTTCCCACCACCCACTACAATGCGATGTCAAACCAAGCCCCCTTCACACGATTCTCTTGCGCCGAAGCGCCTGCATCGAGGACAACCTTCAGCTCATCGGGATTGGCAGCCTCGGGAGGTGGAACCTCAACCTTATCAGCAGCCTGCTTCGCAGTAGCAGCTGCAGGAATCGATTGCATTTCGTAATCTTCGCTCTTCTACCAAGGATGTCAGCAATTTTGCAATGCAAAAGACAGGGCACTCACAGGGTGGCGACGATAGCGCTTTATCCACCACAGATTCAGCACAAAAACCGCCACAAGGATGATCAAAACAGCAGGAACGGCGGCGACAGCTGACATATTTGGGCGACTTTGATGATGGTTTGATAGCAAAACCAACTATCACAAGCCGACTCCCTTATCCGAAGCTTTCTCACGGATTAGGATGAACATTTCTCCGAAAGTCCATCTTAGAAGGGGGGTAGTGAAAGGATCCGCTCAAAACTTCGCATCACGATCGACGCGATCGGCAGATCAACAGGATCGGCACTCCGAACGTGACCAGTAACCGGCCCAGCAGTAACGCGCCCAAGACAACGGTCACCGGTATCACCGGTATCAACGGCAATACGCGAGCGCCTAGCAACCATACGTAAACCCGCGAGGCACTTAACACCGCCGACCGTTACCTTAACACCGCCGACCGTTACCTTAACACCACCGACCATATACGCCCGACCCGACCCGATCAAAAGAACTCAAGAAGCGCTCTAGAACACCGGAAGTCCAGAAGTCCAGAAGCACAACTACTAAAGCCTAACACCTAATCGACTAAAGGCTAAATAAATCCCAATGGAGACAACACTAGCATTCCAGCACTGTCAGACGTGTGCCCGGACGTACATGGCTCTCTATGAGATATACTTTGTAGTATGCCATGCTACAACTGAAACTCGCAACTGCCACATTGAAATTCAACGTCGAACACAAGAACAACTCCATGCCAATCCACCAAATCCAATAGTACCCAAGCGACATGAAGAACTCACTATCACTACTCGAACCCCTCGAGATGCAGACCCAATAACTTGGAAGATACTAGGATGGTACAAACCAGAGCTGCATGACCCATGTCCAGCTTCTACAGTGCAAGCAAATCTCTACCTACCAAGGGACGTGAACCTGGAAACCAGACAGTTACAACTGGCACTCCAACGAAGGATATGGCATTACATTCGCGATGTTCGACTCAATGGCAAAGCATGGCTAGTTACTCGAACTCAGAGGCATCCACCAGCAGAGCACATACAGTTCCAGCTGTGTATTGGACCATACACTACACCAACTCGACATCTCAATACCGATGTCCGAGTTACACTCTCACCCTTCGGGCCAAGGGATGAACAACGGAAGGTCACATATCGAGCCGCTTACATTGCACCAAGAGCCAGAGTCCCCAACGAAGACCTCGACGTCATAATGGAGTACTGACTCATCACTCCGACTCGGAACTACGTCTCAGTCAGCAACACCACAAAGGCTCTGCAATAGTGGAGACAATCTTACAAATCTTGGAGCAAGGTGGCACTCGGTGGCACAGCATGAGTAAGGCAATGGTGGAGCGAAGTGGAGCTGAGTGGAGTAATGTGGAAGGAGATGAGTAAGATATAGGACGGAAAATGAATTATCTGAAGAGCATAAATAGGGTTAGAAGTAGGCCCTCATTCCCCATCTTTCGATCCTCTTAACACACTGGTGATCATCGTAGCTTAACGATTATTACTGTGTGCTTTGTACTACTACGCCTCTTGGAAATACCAATCTGCTCTTGCTTACCTTGTATCTGAAAGTATCCCTTATCAGGACTACGACTAGGAAGGATAGTAAGGGGACCGCGTGGTACAGCCAGACGTGGGTAGATAGATCACCTCTGCACAACATACTGCTGCTTAGGCAAAAGGATTGAACCCGGTGTAACTCCGGACCTACACCTCTAACAATTGTCAGTGATGCAATTATGTTTAGTTTTGATTTGTTATCAACCCATGTATCAACTTCGTATAGTTTTCTTGAAGATCTTTGAATTGTTCCTAAATGTCGATTATTTTTTATTACAACGCAAGTATCTTGTTCAGTTATAAATTTAAATCCTTGATCGCACATTTCCGCCAATGAAATCAAAGTGCATTTGAACTTCGATGAATAATAAATATTTGACAATTTTATTATAGTACAATTTTCAGGCGTCACTATTCCGTTATTGACTTTAAACAAAAAAATCTTCATGTCGCCTTTTTGAGAAACGGTGATGGCGGTGTTGTCGGCTGTTCATACTATAATTGATTCGCAATTAGTAAAGTTTGTTAAAATATTTCGATAAGGAGTAACATGTATGCTTGCTCCTGAATCTAATAACGCAGTTGTTCGACTTACTGATTGTACATATTCCATCGGCACATCATTAGGTACCGACTGCTCGACTGCGTTTGCTTGTTCTCTACGGGCAGCACCTAGGGCTTTACCGAAAGCTTGCATTTCTTCTTCTGTCGGTGGTTTAAGTTCGCGTGGGTGATAACCATGTTCCTCGATAAAATCTGCAGCCGCCATTTCCCAGGCAAAAGCTGGTATTGGTCTGCCATCGTGTATCATATCGAAAAGAGATTTGTCTTCGAGGAGAACGCCGTCGTCGTCGGGATCTTCATCCAGCATCATTTGTTTCCAAAAATCGTTGACATAGTTCGTACCAGTCGAGGATTCAGAGGCGAGTTGCGTTGCAATGTTTTCTTGTCGTTTTGCCGGTGGCTGAAAAGGATTCTTTGACTGCTTCTCGGAGCGAATGCGCTTGCGGTTCTCGTTAACATCATCGTTGTCGGAGGAATCCGATATTGGACGAGCAGGTGTTGCGACGGGAAAGTCTGAGGCTGGTGACAAGACTGGTGTCTGAGAACGCATTGTAGTCATATTGACCTCTTCGATACGAGCGGTGTTGGATGGTAGTAGTGCGTATGAGGGAATAATCGCTTGAGCAGCCGCATTCGGATTAATGTAGTTCGTCGACGCTTGTGTAAGCATTGAGGTAGATGCCGCGTTGTTTGTACGTGATTGTCTAATTTTGATTGTTTGTGGCGTAGGTGGCGCACGGCAATCTTTCGACATGTGACCATACTTCTTGCAGTTGAAGCATTGTGGTGCTCCTGTAGCTGCATGCGTATACGGCGTAAATGGTTTTGAATTAAAGTTTGATCGGCCTCTTCCCCTACCACGGAAAGAGTTTCGATTATCCCAAGAACCTTTCCACCATTGCGCATGGGATCCAGGATAATTTGGGTTCGGATAATGTGGGTAACTCAGGTTTCTATTCATGCCGCGAGGATAATGTGTCCGATGTGAAAAATTTCGTCCTCGTGTTGATGTTCCTCTCCCCCGAAAGGTGCTTGGGGTAGAGCTTGGTTGCTTCTGTGCCTGGTAATTTGCAAATGCTGCGCGTAGTTCAGCGATTAGGTCGTCAGGTGTCACAGAACGAGATGCCTGTCCCGCTGCGCGTGTGGAGTTATAGAAATCGATTCGCGCTTGCAATTGTTGAAAGACGTAACCATACTGCGGTGGCGTAGAATTCTGTATTGCGGAGAGGTATGTGTCTCTAGTTGGCGTTTTGTTGTGCTGAACAAGTAACCCATAAATGTTCTGTAACTTGTCTAAGGTTTTGTCGAATTCAGCAACATGTCCGCGAATATTAAAAAGTTTCGATACTTCTACAGCCGAAGTGACTGTTGTGCGAACATCGAATCTTGTTTTGAGATGATGAATAAATGCCGGGGTTCTATCGATTCCGATCATGTTTGATAGAATTGAGTCTGGGATCTTCGATTGTAGGACGGAGATTAATTGGTTATTCGTGTTTTTCCCATCGGTATCTGTATCCGGCGGACTGGTACTGAGGTGATCCTCAAGTCCTAATGCCCGCATGGTTGTTTCGACGCGAATAATCCACATTTTGAAATTGGATCCATTCGGCTGAAGTTTTTCGACTCCGTCGAAGGCTTTGACTAGGTCTTTGAGATCGAGATTTGTGATAGAGAATACTGGAGTACGTTGGGTAGCCATTGAAGATGATGAGCTAGGTGAGCTAGTGGAACTGGATGAGCTAGAAGGTGGACTCTGAGGGCTTTGGGAATTTGTTCTAGGGGCACTTATATGCGTAGGATGCGAACTAGCCCTAGTTTGCTCACTATTATTGTTTGATTCATCTTCGTCGTTATCTTCTTCTTCTTCATTTTCATCATCAGTTTCACGGTATTCGCTATTTTGTGAGTTATCTTGAGATCCTTGAGATTCAATCTCCATTTCATGTGGCGAATTTTGCGGAGATAGTTCTTGAGTCTCATGAGGATGTGGCTCAATAGTATTTGTTCCTTCTAAAAAGGTTTCTCCGATTGGTGGTTGGATTGCATCTGCATTTGTGGGATGAAAAAAATCTCCACTTCGCAGTTGTCTAATGTTTACTGTAAACATTCCTGTGTTTCTCATTGTTCGTGGTTCTGTTTCATGTCGCTCTGGTTCAAAGTGTAGCCAACGTTTATGTTCTATTTGGACATCTAATTGTTGTGTGGTTACATTATATCTAGTTTTTATTGTCACCTCTGCATCTCGTTTCGTCTCGACCGCCGTCCATCGTTGTCTGGTATGGCGATGTTCATCAGACGTACTTCTGCCAGTAGTTCGGTATGTAGGGCGAGCGGATCTCTGAATTTCCATCGTGTTAAGTAGATGAACACTGTGTGTCTAGTTCCTTCGGGATTGTCTGGTATCGTATCACTGTCGAGGATATTATTTTCGAATTTTAGGATTTCGGTGAATGCGTATGTTCGAGTGTATACGTGCGTCTTGTCGACGAACGTCAAATCCGAATATCTGTTTTGCGCAGTGTGATCAAGGCTCATAACCTTTTGGAATGAGCACTTAAGACGTCTTCAATAGGAAGACATACGTACTGTAAACGAGAGAACGTTCGTTCTTATTATACATCGACCTTCCAGAGGTCTTATATACTAGAAATACAGCACGTGCTACTATTACATAATATATACTAATTCTAATACTCCATACGGTTTTACAGGAATGCCAAAGGGGGCCTCGGGCAAAATTTCTCTCAAGTTATCCGGATTTGGCAGACCCCCTGTGTAAACTCACGATCGTCAAATGGCTGAAAGAATTCGAAGCTATGTGACAAAGAATTCCATCTCCTCGGCATAATTCCGAGCCGCCCGAAACTCGTGAGTTACTCAGTCTCAGCTTGATCGCCTTGATCTTGATTCTGATTGCTCCTTTCTGGCTCTGGCATACTGAACACTCGTACTGCCCGGCTTCGTACGATAGATGACCTTTTACATGCTATAATTGCGAGAACACGAGGTAGGCTCGATTTACGCAAAAGGTACTCGCCGTGCTCCTTCTCCTTCAACTAGGATGCCTATGAATATCCCAGTATCATTCAACGTGGAATGATTCCGCGCCTCGCAGACCGCCTCGTGGAGCTCGAAGTCAACTTGGAGCTCCCGATCTAAGTAGGACGGGCGTCTTCGCGCGCAAGGTCAGTCGCACAATTTCCTTCTTCCCGAAAACAAGGCTATCCCCGCATCGTACATCTATTCCGGTTCTGACTTGTCTCTTTGAGTCACCTTACACCCGAAGCTCTTTCCCGCACTATTCGTGCTTTAAGTTCACTTCTAGTGGACACGGACCTTTCAGCAGGGTATTCTATCGATAGCGGTTCCTCACAGAACTCTTTCGGGGCATGAAGAAAGCACAATAAGCTTTTACAAAGCGTGACCCACGACCCCGGGTGCAGAGGACAATTAATCATGGTACAGGAAGAAACTTCACCCTTCCAATTAATAGATCAGTCTGTGTAGGATGCGAAGGACACAGATCAGTCAAGGGTAGCCGAGGAAACACACTGAGTGCCTGAACCTCCGAAACGGTCTAAATTGCCACCGACTGCAGGGTATTTTACAAGGTTGGGGTCTATTGGGAATGGTGTGGCGAAGCCTTCATCTTAGGTTTAGGTTCGTGGCCTTCGGACGGGCAATCACTGACCAGAGATTCGATTATCAGAAGCCTGAGAGCGTGGAATTCGACAATGTCACGCTCGGAGAATTTATGGATCCGGAGTTATATGAGCGCCTTGAGTTCTGGTGCCAGCTCAGAAGGTACAGATGCTGTAGTGAGTGGAAGATCGGATTCGAATTTGATTAACTGAAACTTCCCAATGGAAAGAGTGAATGCTAATGAATTAAATGATACGAATTGTGGTACTCAGACATAGGTGAGGCTAAACGTTATGGATCACCCGTACGTACTAGCTCGGTCGGTCTCTCCCGTCTTTATCACTCCAATACAAAGATACCAATGAAGACAATGCTCGCGGCAGCCCAGACGTGAGAATTCTCTGAAAGAGTGAATCGGGAAGCTCTTCCATGCATTTCAATATCGGGCATTTCAATACTACCCACGATGTTTCACCGCCCATTGGCGTCAATCTGAGCATCATCACAACCAGCGTTTTGAGGCCCGAATCCGCATCTCGCGTGGAGAAGATCATTGTCATCGGGGTCCCAAATGGAGATGCAAGCCGACTGACTGGCGTTCCTTTGCAATACACAGTGCTCGATACGGCTAAGACTGCGCGCTTCCTGAAGTATCTTGTTTGGCACATAGCTACTGTCAATGAGAGAGGATAAACACGAGGCGCCGACCGAGTAGGAATATTAATATTGCTGCTGGTAAACTCAGGAATCGGGAGGGAAACGAGCAGTCCATATTGATTCTGATATTGATCCCCTTTCTACCACTCTTAATATTTATGTTTTTCTGATTCTTGCTCTCAGGTACCTTTATTGCTTCGCTTGTTGATCGCAAGATATTGAACTCAGTTCGTCTATATACTTACCAATCCAAGTAGGTCTGTGCGAAACGCGGTTCGTTATTTGGAAGAATTAAGGTTCCGGACCGAAGTTATTCCTATATGTACAGTTTTTGAGATACGTGCACAGTATGCCATCGGTCATTTGACTCCTGAATCCTCTTTGAAACGAAATTAAAACTTACATACACGAGAACGCGCATCATAATCACAGATATCCCCAGATCGAGGTACCTGGTGCTTTCTATTTTGTTCCTTTCGTTTCGGGATACGGACGCACTTACATTTTCATTAATATTGGGAAGTTCAGAAATGATATACACGCGCATTATCTCTTTGAACTGTTGGTCTACCATGCACAAATATAAAATCGGCCAATCTTATGTAAGTATCAATCAGTTTTATTTTCTTACACGCCTCCGCGCTATGCGTAACAAGTATTTGTGTCTATATATATATAATTGAATACAGGAGTTCTGTGACATTGTCGTCACAGAGTCATGGGGAGACCACTTATAAGCAGCCCTTACCTCACACATTGTAAACCTGCAATCCACTATGGCTGCACCGCCACCGGGACATTCGAATCCGCCTCCTGAACCTCCCAAGTTCAAATACTCTGGTTTCACACACATACTATTCTTCAGCGGTCCTTCGCCAACTGGCAACGATACTTTTGACCTCCAAGCGTTGAAGAACTCCATAAAGGAGGAGAAGAAGAGGAAGGGGGAGAAGAGGGAGAAGAAAAGGGAGAGGAAGAAGGAGGAGACGGACGAGGAGAAGGATAAAAGGAATGACGAGGAATATGGCTTGTATTATATTGTGAGTTCTATTCAGGGGAGGTTCTGTTGCTTTCTCTTGATTTTTCGATAATATAGAGTGTGACTAGCGAGCTACGTCGGGGAAGTAGAAGTGTGCAGAGAATTGCCAAGGGCATTATAGGGAATCAAGAGTCTAAGCGTGATTACTCTGAGCAGATCAAAGAAGGCTATAGGCAGATTGCCTATAATTGTGAGGCGTGATAACATTTTCAGGTGGCTCCGCTCGCTTATTGCACTAATAGACTTGATAGACGAAGAAGAAGGAACGAGAGATTATATATGCGTATTTGGTACTGGTGAAGGGATTGAGCCCGCGATCGCGGTTGCCCAAATTCTTAGCAAGGTTTGCGTTCAAGTCCAACTTTTGTATTGACAATCTAATTAACTACATGACTTAGGTTGGAGTTATACAAGCATGGGCTTTTGAAGAGAACTTTTCTTTAGTGCGCAAGCTCACCACAAGCAAAAAGTATACTGATGAACAACGCGAGAACTTTGTAAGCATATTTTTCCATCTGTGATCAACCATCCACTCACTTCCGCCTTAGCGGCGTGTACGGACACAGTTTGCTCGGGTTGACTTGTTCTGTCTGTTAGGTAAATTAACAAAGCAGACTATTGATCAGCTGGGCAAGAACATAGATGTCTGTGAGTTGTTCACTCCAGATAAAGCGTATGGACCATTTTTTGAGAGGTGGCGTCGAATCATAATAAATAGGTAAACGTTGCCGCAGCACAGTCGCGGATGCTTCGCATTCTAAGGTCATCGAGGTCAGTGAGCCTTTGGCCGAATACAACTCGATTTTCCCAGCCCCTGCATCACAACCCGAATCAATGGTGGGGGATGTTACGCCGCAAGACACGTCAGTGGGTTCAGGACCATTGCGGAAGGAGGCTGAAACGCAAACCGACTCAATAAAATAGAGACCTTATTGTATCCTCGCATGGTTTTATCGTTGTAACAACACATTCTGTAAACCCGATTGCTCCATTTAATTATCCGCACCGATGCTGTCGGAATGTCAAATTGGCCAATCGGAGCCTTTTTTTTGTCACAGTCCAACCAAAGATCCGCGACATGCAGTACTGCATCTGTAGTAGCACGTCTCAGATGCGTGCGCGCAACCGAACTAGGGTCCGCTTCGTCTGTGCGCTTCCTTGCCATGTTGCGTTATCCCGATCCCGTTACTGATGCCACTGCTATTTTAAAGAGGCAATTTGTCAGGGCATGCGGAAAAGTCCACGGCGCCTGTTAGGCCTCGTGTTAGGATAAAGGTCGAACTGGCATTCCATTGATAGTTGTCGTTTTACCGCCTACTCATCCCCAAACTTGTTCTTCCCTTTTGACAATCCGTGTTCGATCCAGTGTCGGCGGAAAACGTCGCGGAAAACGACACTACTGTCCCTACGCATCATGTTTTTCTACTGGATGGAACTAGGCATAGGTGCATCATGTTCACTCTCGGCATATACAATATACAGTGCAGTTCTGACAGCAATATTGATGTTTCGGATGGCGTTAGCCTCTTGAGTCCGAATAAATCCCACATTTATCGACTAAATATTGGTCTCATCAACAATAAAACCCTGAGCTCGAGCAAGGCGGGTCGATGTAAGCAGATAACCTATTATGCAGTAAGTATGTCCTTGTGAATCTAGACACGTCAACTCATGGTAGTCACATCAGCCTGGAATCGGTGCAGAACGAGGCCTAGTAGACACAGCTGACTCAGCCGTTGCGTTTACTTTTGAGTCTCGCGTCGTCCAAACATTGAAACGTATCGTGAACGAGTGTAAGACATTTTCTGCACGGTTTTCTTATGCTTCACTCTTACAGCCGATTCTTAGGGAATGAAGGGGATTACATAACTCTTATAGGTTATTCTCGCGGGGCCGCCGCAGCTATGGTGTTGGCAAGGTATATCAAGTTAGTGAGTACTACAATGACAAGTCAAACTTCAAGTCGAACTTTTTCTGACAATCAAAATAGATGGGAATCCCGTGTAGAGGAGACGCAGAAGAAGAACTTTCTAAGCAAGTCAAGTTATTAATTCGAAAGCATGGTGATAGTAATTGCAGTGACTTTGCGGATATAGTGCGTACTATTCCGCTTTATTTTGAACACTTTCACTCAATTATTTGTGAATAGAAAGGACGTCGCGATGGAGAGCGCCGTGAAGTATTAGTGACTCGTCTGATCCTATTGCATGTTCAGTCTACTTTTCTGGCCATAGATATTATTCATTCATATCTTTCTAGTGATCCAGTCGCGACAACACTATTTTCTTTGCACAAGGACAATGTGATCTTTGAAAGCAGTGATGCACGCCAAGTTATCTGCTGTTATTCGGCGGACGAGAGTCGTGCTCTATTTCCTCCAACGCAACATGTCCCCTCGCGCCCTTCGCCTCAAGAAGATCATGCACATTTTGCAATTTTCTGTGGGGACCATAGCGGTGAGTAGAATCTTCCAAATAGTATACTGGAAAAATTATTCAACAAATGGTTCATGTAGATATTGGTGGTGCCTCTGGCAGTTCCCTCTGTTATATACCGCTGCGGTTTGCCATCATCAAGGCACATACTGAGGAGCCTCAACTGCGTTTCAGGAAGGAATTTTTAATCGACCATTTCCTAGACCCGCACCATCTACACATCCAAAGAACTCCCCCTCTTCTTCCCAATAACGAAGTAGACTATGATCATTGCAGAGTGGGGGACCCAAATTTCTTACGGCGGGCCGATCAATTAGACTCTAAATGCAACATAAGCAAACCAAAGGACCTGAAGTGGAAGATGCTGTAAGCATTCTGCCTTTCTACTGTACCGTTTGATGGTTAGATTAATTTCGCAGTCCAATGCAATACAGGAACTTTGAACATCAAGATCAAGTACAAGTACACTGGACGGTGGGTCACCGTGAAAACGTCAAAGACGTGAAGTCTGGATATATTCTCAAGGCGAAAGTTCAGAATCCGCGTAAATATACGGCTTGACCTGAAGTAACAAAGTTGTCTGTGCGCAATGAATATTAAATGTTCTGCAGCGGCGTAGTCACACAATAATTCCTTAGGTCACATTTATCTAGGCGAGAACTATCCAAAAAGACCTCGAGAACTTCGTAGATATGTTTTTGTTTGGACTTTGTAGCTGCCGTTTTTATACATCCACACAAACCGAGAAATGGCCGTGGCATGTCTCATCGAGAGGAAAGCAGTTGGGATGAAGAATTGCATATCCGAGTTGGCGTTGATCGAGATGAACCTCGTTTCACCACACCTGCTATTTACACGAGCTCAAGAACCACTCAATCCACTCACTATTACTTGTACATACTTCCTAGCATATTTTTCTCTCAAGATAAGACCAAGAAAATCAAAGCGTAGCGTCAGTTGCCCGTCTTGATTGGACTGTACCAGAAATGTACGACCCTTTCTGTATGTTATAGCGTCTTCGTGGAGAAACTTGTCAACCTATAGTGAGTCATAGAATGAAGCTATAGAGCTAAGGGACGCCAAAGATATCGAATGTCAGAATTTTATTGATTCAGCGCGGTCAGTCTTCAAAGCATGACCAACATAAAATGCTATGGGCATATATGATGTTGACATGAAAATTCAGAGCTCAGCCTGAACTGTGATTTGGTGACGTGTCCTCGTCTAATGATCGGCTATCCAAAAGGAAATACTAGCCCAGAAAACGAAATTTGGGCCATAGGATTGCGTGCTCTTCTCCGATGTTCCTTGGAGGGGAAGGAGGAAGTAAGAAAGTAGGGCTCCGCAGCGTATCGTATTCGGCGTATGCGCTATACGCCTGTATGCGTATCAGCTCGAGCAGTCACAATATACGCTCGTATGCGTATATGGTTTCGGAAAATTTCGCGTATATTTTCAAGGTCTAAAACCAGTAAGAAAACTCGGATTCTCGATAAAAGTCAGCCCTGCTTCTACCAAAATGAATAAGCACTTACCAAAACTTTCGTTGGATCTCAGTCTCAAGGCCTGATTACCGGGTTTGACATGGTATCAAGAGTTAGTTGCTTGATACTGAGGCGTGGGAATTGCAATCGTGGTTCCCACAATTCCCCCACTCCCCTCACTGCTTGCTCTTGTAAGTTTATCAATACTTGTATTAGTTGCCTTAAGTCAAGGAATGTCACGTTAGTATTTTGAGGCCCGAACAAGAGGTGTAATGGTCAAAATGTCATATTAGTCAGTACAGTCTCGTATACGCCGTATATTATACGTGCGTATGCGTATCTTGTTTCAGAAACAAATACACGCGCGTATCGTATACGATACGGAACCCTATAAGAACGTTTAATTTACGCGGACTCGGAGATAGCTGAACGGTCTTCGCACTGTTGGCGAATATCATTTGTTTTCTCGAGGATCTTGTGGTTATGAACTATGTCGTCGAGGACCTGTCTGAGAACTCTGACACGAGCGTTTTGTTGTCGGCAGGGATATGACTAAGAAACACACCGGCGATCAGCGGACATGAAACAAGTTCAAGCTCCGATTCGTGTTACGCGTCGCACGTGGTGCGCAGACTTTCACCTTCACCTTTCCTCCCCTCTCTCACGAACCATCACACCAATTTATCGACCGTCAAGCAGTGTGTCTTCTATCTTAATCACTAAATTCATATGCTGCATTGTTAGACCTTGAGCTTCTCGATCGCCTTGTTTGGCCACATCGAATCCCATTCGCGCGGTTCCACACACGTTTTGCGCGGTTTTCTCGCAATTCCTGGTCCGAGCAGCATGCAGTCGCAAACGCCTTTCTGTAGCATGGGAACGACCGGATGACATTGTTTGCGGTGCTGATGTGACTACAGCAGTAGGCGTCCAGTCATCCCCGCGTATGGGAGGTGGAAGACGGGAACGGGACATGCGGTCAAATCTCCACGGTAGATCGCAAACCTTGTTTTTCAATTGGTCACCCAGGCCTCGCTACGTTTCTTCAGACACTTCTCTCCTTCCACCTTCTAAGAAGTTATAGTATGTCCATCTAGGTGCAATCGCCATGTGTTCACATTCTGACGCGTTCGTCTAGAATCAGGCAGAGATTCCGAGTCGTTGTTGTTCCGAGTCGTTGCTCGCTGCTGGTGCAAAACCTTATCCTTATGCTGGACCTTGGACCGAAATGCTCAGGAATAGTCATGTCATTCGATGATCATCTGATGCAGACGTTCTTGGTCCAACTCCGTCTAGAGACTGTGCCTACTTGAGTGCGGATTAGGGAGTTAATATAAACGCGGTCTTGGTGAAAGACCTTCTGTATTCCTTCATCTGCCGTCGACTTGGTCTCGAACTCAACCTCGTGCTATTGCTGTTCCATGTGCACGGTCGACTGCTTTTATCTCTATAGCAAAGTCACTGACTTCAGCGGGCTCATTCCCGATTTGGAAGGTTATGCATCACGTGCGTTGAAGTATGTAGCCAGCTGGCATCAATCCGATCCGTTGCACGACCTATGCATTTTGTTTTCCGTTAGCGACGGGTCATGGACTACTCAATTCATATGTGCGATTTTGCGTGCACTTACTACAGATAAATGGTCGCAACGACGTGGAGCCGGGTTTTTCTATCTATCTTCGCTGCAAGTCCTTTCAAGGTTCCATCTACCTTGAACTATGTTTTGACCGTCCTGAATGCCAGGCAAGCGCCCAAATCGTCCATCATTAACGGAAATTTTATTCCGGGTGCCATCCGACCGAATTTCTCATCTTGTTGAACTAGCGCGACGACAGAAAGCTATGAAATATACCTCTTGTCGCTTTTACTCTTACCGCTTGCTCTTCTCGTCCTTTTCACTGCCTCTTTTATGTTATAATGGCGTCTCGCCCGACTATCTCTTTTTCACCCTTACCGCGCCTTCACCATCCTGAGTTCGGATCGATCAAGGTTATAAGCACATATATCATCATCCTTACAGCTCGAGGAGCTCGGGGTATGTCTCACTTGTTGGAAGCGCACGGCTCACCCTCCTCGACTTCACTCTCTCTCCACCTCCGAGTCTGGCCTTCAAGGAAATGCCGTCGGGTAACCAGAAGCTATTTGGTCATGTGGGACGCTTTTCGAAGATGAACATGACAGATCAAGGCATACGCTATCTAGGCGTGCAATAAAGCTCAACAAAGCCATATCCGACCTTCTCTTGGCGGACAACCAGTCTCACTGTCGCACCGGTATCGGAATTGCTTTTGTGCCGCACACATTTGTTATTGCAAGATTTCGGACATCTCGGTGATAGTCGAGAGCTAGATATTGCACATATTGCAGCTGGAGACGTCTACCACTTGTTCTGAGGCTTTGAGAAAATCAAGGAATTGTTGTTGAATTTGATTTTCTCTTATTGGATGACGGCCAAGTGTGTGAGAATATATGGATGTCCATTTGTGGTATGTTTGTCTTTGGTCGCACGCACGACCACTAGTACTCGCAGTGCATCAAAGACGCTGCGATGGCCCATGGTGCGCAGGAAATAACGAATATTTTATAAAGTGCGAGTACTGCTTAGTGTTTAGTATACAACCCCATTTGAGAAAGTGTGGAAATACAAATTTTATTTTTTGCGCCGACGCGATCAAGGACATCACAGAAACTGTGCGCTAAGAATCAATTCCGTACAACACCGTCGCAGATCTCCCTTTTTCCCTCCACCATTGCATTGCCCATGCAGCGTCCAGTGTCTTCCCTCAGCGACGCCAGCAGCAGCGCAGCCACAAGCGCAAGTGCGGGCGCGAGTGCAGCGACGAGGCACAGGCAGCGACCTCAGGCTGTCCCGGGCGGTCCACGAAAGCCATCGGTTAGAGCGTTGCCGAGCATTCCTTCTCGGACGCAAATACATCCTCAAGCACAACCTCAACCTCAACAACAGCAACAGCCCGAGCAACCTGAGCAAGAACGACGACAGGAGCACCGACAGTCGAAGAACGACCAGCCGCCGTCCTACTTGCAGTCGCAACATGATTTGCAGACACAGAGCCAACGACGGTCTTACACGCCCCCGCCAACAAGTGCCGTCACTTCGGACTCATCATCCTCACATCCACCGATGAGTCTATTCACACGCGCAGATACACCCTCTTCCATGTCGGCTCTCTCGCCCGTACGCACATCGTCTCCCGCACTGATCCTCGAGCCGCTCGAGGAACGGTCGCCGCCTCGGCAAGCGTCGATTCCCCGTATTCCATTATCATCATCATCATCATCATCATCCGCACCTCTCAGCGGCCCTGGATCTGCTTCTCAGCCGACATTCAGGACATCAACTCCGAGCGTCCCGTCGGTATCGAAACCGCCGACGCCCGCACCAGAGTCCCCTGTCTCCGGCTCTGCGTACTCGAGACCGCGCATGGTGACTACCCTATCTACACCGGCACCTCTTCAGCCGCCACCCTCGATCGACTTCAGCTCTGTACCCGTGCCATTCAAGGCTCTCACCCTCGATGCGGCGCAATGGACCTTCTCCTCGGCTGAACTCCAGGCGATCGTCTCACGCGCAATTCGGGCCAGTGCAGAGCCCTCTTCGATTCGTCTCCTTCCGCTTCAGGTGATCGATGATGACCTCGTTCAAGAGGCCGAGCGGCTCGAGTCGGAGCGTGCTCAAGCGACCGCTCAGTATCGATTTACGATGCATAGACGGAACATGCTCCTTCAATCTCTCAACGCTTCTTCAGGTCCCTCCGTTTCACCTTCAACTTCCTCTGCGAATACGGTCAATTTGTCTCAGAACCCACCTATGAGTCCAGCGGCGGACTTAGCGCAGCGTCTCGCAGAGGTGAGTGCTACGCTTGACCGCCTGGCAGCGACACTTGTTCGCGTCTCGGATCAGCTCGCGCAGATTCGTACCCTGCGCGACGTCCATTCCGCAAGCGCATTAGCTGTCGCGCTTCGCAAGCTCAACGCGAGTTACGCACGTCGAACGCGCGAGCTTGAAACCGCAAAGGAGAAACTCGCAGCAACAGAGGAAGAGCGCGATGAGGCGTGGCGAGTAGCCGAAGAGATGGCGATGGAATATGATGAGGAGCTCGACGATACGGCTGAAGTGGACGTGGTGAATGGAGAACGTGCGGTTGCTGTGCCCGCGACGCTCACCCGCGCAAGCCGTGTTGGGATGAGAATAAAAGTTCCGGGCGTAGGACCGCGCATACAGCAACGACGACTGGACGCTGAGAACCGCGAGAATGGTGCCCTCCTCGAGGACGAGGAAGAAAGAGGGAGGAGGACGGAAACAAATAACGCTGCGGGCGACTCGCCTGCTAGTGCTCCCGGAGAGTGTACCGGCGAGACGAGCGCGACAACTCCTATCACACGACGAAAACGCGCAAACAGCGCGACCTCGCGCGTCACGGCGGCTCGCACGCGATCCGTACGCGCGTCCAAAGCAAGTCTACGGTTCCCTCGAAGACAACATGAATCCCGACCGCCTTCCACCTATTCAACGCATTCTACGCAATCCGGACCTTCGCGCGCGCGCTCGCGGTCCCGAGCGAATTCTATTAGCTCTCTGCGCGATGGGTCTCCTACCTCAGCGCACCCGCATGGTGCGGGAGCGAACGCGTCTATACCCGACGTACCAAAAATGCCGACTGCGACGGAGCTTGCGCGTTTAGCAAGCGTCAAGAGCACTTCGTCAACTTCCACGCCGACGGCACCGACGACTGCCACCGTGACCTTACCGCCCATCCCGCCACCACCTCCACCGCCGATAGAAACGAATCTAACTAAGATCGGTTCGTTCCTGGATATGATAACGCGTCCGAACTCAGCGACGGATGAGAAGGGAAAGAGCCCGGAGAAGGCTAGTCCTGCGTCGGGAGTAGTGGCGGCGGCAGGGACGGCACGAGGAGAAGTGGTGGATAGCAATGAAGACGAGAACGCAGGGACGGGGACAGGATCAACAGGGAGCAATGTGCAAGAGGGAGAGACCTTAAAACACTCTGGGGATGCACAGGCGAGTGGGGGCGCGGCGGGCTCTACAATACTTGATCCTGATGAACGCGTTGATGCAAAAGGCCAAGGTGAAGAAGTCGATGGCGGCAAGCCAACTCCTGCTCCGAAAGACGATGAAGCTCAGGTCATCACTGGTGAGTTTATCAAGCTTAGTACATCATCATCATCTTCTCATTTCCGCTTTTATCTCATGTCCTTCTATCTCACTTGATTGATTCTACGTTCTTATTCTTATTCTTTACTGATATCCGATCAACTTCTCTCTCATGGACAGTGCCTCCTCGTTCAGACGTGCACCAAGCACCCTTTTCCGCATCACGCGTCGAGACAAGCACGAACACCTCCGACTTCGCAGAAGTCGCCGAGGCGAAGAAGCATCTTCAAGTCCGACCAAGCTTGCAAGTCTACCCACCAACATGGACACGCCCACCACCGGACTCACCCGTCGACGTGATGCGCGGGAGCGGGCCACACCGCGCAGACAACGGGGACGACGACGACGTATTCGACGATGAGAACGAAGACGAGGACGAGCTGGCCGATGCGTTTGAGAGTGCGTATGCGCGCACGCAGCTGCAGACTGCGACGAGGGGCCGGTTCGCGTATGCGCGGAGTCCGTTACGTGTACACCATACGCAGAGCATGTTGCCGTTCCCTTCTTCTACAAACACCACCGGCATCAACACAAATACCTCAGCTGGTGGTTATGGATCCTTAAATGCGCTCGGAAGTGGAGCCCACGACGATATGATGAATGTAATGAAACGGTCTCCTGTGTCGGACAACCAGATCACTATGAGCTCTGGGAGCGGGAGCGGGCCGTTCCGCGGGTACGAAGCGAGCGCGAGCACGAGGAGGCCGACGTCATTGCCTTCCGCGCAGGGCGAGAAGAAACCTTGGGATTATTTTTGAAAAAGCAAGGTCCTCGCCCAGTCTAGTCCAATTCGATTTTTTTCCTTTGTATTTTCCCCCCAAGTTTCATTCGTTTGCTCCCGGTGATGCAAAGTCGTGCTGCTGGCTTTTTCGGCTTTTATTTTCTTTCTTGTCAGGATTCACTCGTTATCATCTTACCTCTCTGCTATTCAGCAACGCCTGTCGACTGCCCACCTTCATTCATTCGGAGTCTCGCAGATCTAGTCTCACTCTTTTCCCCCTTTTTACGACGACGATATCAAACTGGAATACCCCACCGAAAGTCTACTTACCACTTCACCGTAATATACTTCTGCTTTCCTCTTGCTCTCGCTCGTGCTCATTCGCAACGTACATACCATAAACATACATATATTTATAGTCTATACCATACTTACGCTTTCGTATAACTAATTGTTTGTAGAAGTAGTTTTAATTATTTTCCTCTATGTTGTCCTTTTCTTGTTGTTGCATTTTTTTACTTTGTTTGTTTTGTTTGTGCTTTTGCGCGGAAATTGCAGCTGGCTGATTCGGACCCTCGAACTATCCTTAATGCCATAGGCATGATGATGATGTCGATCGATCAGGAGTTACGTTACGTTGGGATGATCATTCCCTATGATTTGCTTCCAGACTCAAAATCCATTCTACCGGCTGTCGATCACCTTTTACAGTAAGTGTCCTATATAGTCAGGACACGGGCAGAGCAGCGTTGCGTTTGGATTCAGGTTTATTTCGATATACAATAGGTAAGAATCCCTATGATATCTGATTCTTTCTGGATCCGAAGTAGCCCTATGTCAGTATCAGCCCTATCGGGATGGAGTTTGGTGAGCCATGGTACCCTCCTTGGTAAACGAAGAGTCCGCTCTACCCATAAATGGAGCTATTTCCAAGATATGCTATACCAACCCTTGAGAGTTTAACATCTTACAAGCCGTATTCAACAATGCGTGATGAAGTCTTCTGCGCATTGAAAGGGGCGGGGCAATGATAGACAGCAAGGATAGACCAGGAGCAAGAGAATTTTTGTTACTTATGTCTGTCTAGACGCTAGCAAGCTTTCTATAAACGACATCGTACTCTTGTCATACAATAGCGTCAAAGGAGTTGGGCGTTTCATAATCATTGAGTGTGAGCGGTGAATCTGGCTTCTACAGAATCGTTCTGCAGTCTGGATTCCCACTTGACGTTGGATCGGTCGCGAATTTGAAGCCTCTATTTCATCGGAGACCTTCGTGGCTTCAATCTCTCAACGTATGCTCATCTGAATTGGTAACACGTAGAAGTGAAGTCACTCAGGTCAACAGGATACAGGATACAGTGCAAATTATACACGTTAAAACAGTTTGCACGCGCTCTAAAAATCTGAGAAGTTGACACTTTCACCGGTTATCAGTGAGCCGACTCCCCGTGAGAGGGCAGCTCAGCGCTGAAGAAATGAGATGGGAACCTACAACAATATCAAGTGACACTAAGAGTTCGCTCATGAGATTGGAAAGCGGAACCGGTGGCCTTCAAAAGAAGGGAGAGTCTTGGCGCATTGATACTTTCCCAGAGACGAAGGATCTCGTCGTTTCGGGTTTCGGCACCGCTTCGTGCGGAAGATGAGAACCTTCCTAGTATTATTTGAACATTCCGATTATAGTAGTACTGATAGTAGACGCCGAAAAAGCCACATCACAAGAAGCGGCGGGATCCTGCACTCGCGCACGTGCAAAATTACGTAATGGATCTCACAAATCTTTTCGATTTTATTTTGAACATGAAGTTATACCGTTCACTGGTCCGTTCAGTAGTTCGGGGCTGGTGTCGCGCGCGCCTTATCTCAAATGTCGCCTTGATAAATGGACATGGAGCTGGATAGACTTCTGACCTTTTGCGTAAGCACCTTAGCGTCCTGGCTCTTCAGTCTTTCCCGACTGGGCCATGATGCGCTGAAATTTCAACGACGTCCGAGAAAGGCGTTTGAGGTCTCTAAGTACTATGCCGTCAAGCTTTTACTTCCTGACATCTCGCGATCTCGTTAAGCTCTTGGCGATGTCTGAGCTTCCTTTCAAGTTTCTGGATATATACAGTATGGTCATTTGTGCTTCTTAGACGGATGATGAAAGCCTCCATGAATATCGACGGAACTCCTGGTAACCCGCGAATGGAATAGAATCACCAATACATATCCTGTGCCTAAGTATTGACATATGCCTCCCTCATTCGTCCAGCTCGAGGGATGTGGTGTTAATTTTAGGGACAGCTATTCTATGGGGAATTGACCAATCTGATGTGGGAGCACAATTGTCTCAGCAGGCCTTGTTCCGCTCATGGAAAGGTGAGAAGCTTGACCGGTTGGCCGGTGGGACACAACGGTTCCGGAGCTGGTGATACGAACCTCCATCGTGCAATGATGACAGTAACCGTCTGAAGATATTTTTCTTGGCTGGATTTCGTATAACGTCGAACCGCCTATAAATTCTCATCGAGAGGTCCAGCTCTGTTCATCAACCTCATTCTCGAGTCTGTGTCTCCCTGGCGCTGTGCTTTGTCCAAATCATGCTCGTGAAAGAGTCGTTATTTACTCCTGTCTTCCTCTCCCTGTATTTCGCACAAAACGTCCTCTCTGCTGACGTTAATGTCGAACTAATCGTTCACAATGCACAAGTGGCCCCAAACGGCGTTGAACGCTCGTAGAGAACATGTTCTACCTTTGTCGTAGTTAATATTTCTGACCACCTGTAATCTAGCTCCGTAATTGTGAATGGACAGCATCCTGCGCCCTTGATAACTGGGAATAAAGGAGATCGTTTCTTGGTACGTGCTCGTCATTCACTTCATGATCCTCTAAATTGGTTTACAGTAACTTGTTTCCTGACAGCTCAATGTCGTGGATAATCTCACAGATCCTACAATGGATAGGTCGACGTCGATTGTACGATGCTGTTTCATAGTATGGTTTCATGTCCGCATGATACGCTAAAACGTAACTTTTACTAGCATTGGCACGGCTTCTTTCAAGCACATACGTCAGAAATGGACGGCCCCGCCTTCGTGAACCAGTTAGTTTGCATGAAGAGTATCAAGTGTTAGCTTTTATGATAATGATCATGTCTTCAGGTGTCCGATTGTGCCGGAGCACAGTTTCTTGTATGTCGCCTTTCCTGTGAATATCCAGTTCCGATTCT
>VVIT01000028.1:0-81564 GCA_009806525.1 Sanghuangporus sanghuang | reverse complement strand
TGAGCTTGAGAAGAAGTTGGCGAATGCGTATAACGAAGTGGTACGAACGCATTCTGTCGCTAGTTGTCAAATTTGTCTAATCTGAATGTTTTAGACCGTAGATTCTGCACTTGATGATGATGCCTTCTTTAATGAAGATGAGGAAGAAGATAACGAACTCGTCATGTACGTTTCTAGTTTCTTTCCATATGCTTCGATAACGATTCGTCTACTAACATGATGCTGCTGTAAATCAGGGGCAACTTTGCTGACGCGTTCGGCGACGACTTCCTCGGACTTCGCGAGCTGGGTATCGCAAGCGAACTCGGACTCTCGAGTCTAACTATACCCAAGAAACTCCTACGGGGCAAAAACAAAATCAGAACACGCAAAAAGGGTACGTCTTCATCCTTATTCTCAGATATTCTCCTGATACTTATTTCTTCCGCCCTCTCAGCGCGAAACCATCCGAGCCACCTCCGCCATATCCACCCCCTTCTCCATTCACACTCTCGACTCAGCAAGCATCGATCACCAAATCGGGTTACTTCGACCCTTCTACATCCACCGCATCAACTCCTACGCCGCACGCACACATCCCTCGCAACCTCCCCCGTATGTCTTCCCCCCAGCCCCAGCACCATCGCAGCTCGAGATCGAACTGGCGAGGGAGATGGGCACGGCGCCGCCCACCCCGCAGGGCCCCTCCGCCAATCCGAAACCCCGTGGTACCCGGAACGATCGTGCTACCGGACGAGCAACCGCCTGTCGCGAAGACGAAGAGCGGGCCCCTTGGTCAGATCGTGAGACCGAGCGCGAGTGCACTTGCTGGGGCGGCGAAGAAGAAGGCGAAGAGTGGGAGCGGTGCTGGCGGCGGCGGCGCAGCTGGTTCCGGTGGTGCTGGAGGAGGAGGGGCTGTTGGAGGAGCAGCGGCGAAGGAAGCGTTTACGGACCTGCGGGACCTGGACCTGGTATCCGCCTCCGTCTATTCGAGCAGCGGACCAATGGCTTCCGAACGGACCTATCATTGCGAACGCGAATGGTTCTCTAGCTCCGCCTGTGGGTGCGTACGATGGGTACGCTGTCTTGCCTGGTTCCTGCTGGTGTGGGCATCGGCGTTATGCAGATGCCAGGAGAAGGAGGAGGGAAGAAGACTCCGAATCCGATGCCAGTCCGAAGAAAAAGTCGGATCAACAGCAACAGCCGCCTTCGTCCGGGTCTATGTTGCCATTCGTCGCTGCAAACGCATAATGCATATTTCCCTTATACGTGCACGTTTTCTTTTCCTCCCTGCATCCATACATTGAGACAAGTGTCCCCGCGTCAATGTCTCCTTGTAGGCGTGCGCTCGCACTCACGCACTCACGTATGCACATACACACGCATTTCTCTTTCCTTGCTTATCCTCCTGTTTTCACTGTTTATAACAGTATTTGGTACTCGTCTGCTGTGGATCCTTTGTCGTTCGCTCTGCTGTCGATTTCCACCCTATTCTTGCTGGCATTTCTTATTCATTCCGATCTCCTTTTAACTTCTGATGTTATATTTTTATTTTTGTGGGTTGATTTCGCACACATTGGTGGAGGGTTTCTTAAATTCCTGAGCGCGTTGTTGTGATGATTTGAGTAGATAGACTTGCAGGCTCCTTCTCGGATGTATTTCACAACTTTTGTGTTTATTATACGAGTCAAAGATATTTCAAATCCTCGAGGTTCTGGACAGGCTTTGCAGGACAAGAAAAAAAAGGACAACGCAGTCGTATAACAGACACATAGAGTCGCGCTCCTGATGCTCCGGCCTCTCCGCCAGCTCGTCACGTATGTACAGTTAGGATTAAGCTCCGTTGCATATAGTCTTCTCTCGAGTCCAACGAGAATTAGTATCCTCTGTAATATTCCTGTGCGTATCCTCCTCCACCATAGCCTTGCTCCTGAGGGTAGCCACCAGCAGGAGGGTAGCCGCCTGCATAGCCACCACCTCCGTAACCCGGTCCTCCTTCATACCCTCCTCCTCCGTATCCTCCGCCATATCCACCGCCGTATCCTCCTCCCTCCGCATACCCGCCTGGTGCGCTATACCGCTGGTCATACCACCCATAATTCGGACAACCCTGCGCACCCCACGGTGCTCCTCCGTAGAAATCGTACTCCCGCGCTGGGCCCTGCTGGGCCGAAGCGTACTCCCAACCGGTGTTGTACTCCCCATACCGCTCAGCGGCGAGTGCGTGTGCTTGCTGCTCAGCGAGCTTCTTCGCGCGGTGCCGGTCGATCCAATCGAGCCCCTTTGTCTCGGCGAGCTTGTCAACCTCGGCTGCTGCGATCGCTGCGAGGATTTCCTATTTGTATCGTTATTGAGTTTGAGCGAGTGAAGTCAGTCGAGTCGATTGAAGGCGGAAGGGGGTACCTTCATCTTCCCGTGTGAAACGGGTTGACCGGTCGCGCGGAGGTGCGCCTCGTATGCGTGCATTGCTGCGAAACCTGCTGCTGCCGCGATGGCTGCACATCGAGTCAAAAACAGCATCATCAGCTATATATACAATAAGACAACTCGGCGAGATTCCGATGCTGCGCACCTTCATGCGTCCAGTTCGCCTCATGTCTAGGCTGGTCTGAGAGGTACAAATCGCGATAATGCTCTTGCGCTCTCGACTCTGAGAAGGGCGTGAACCCCTCTCCGCCGCCGAACATCCCGAGGATCGAGTCCATTTCGTTCAAGTCAAATTGAAGAAGTACTTTGATCTGGCCCTGATCTTTCAAACTGAAAGGGAAGCGAGTCGAAATCAATAATATCGATCAGTGAAGGAGATGGACTTCAACTCACAGCGCAACAAGATGACCGATGCAAGTCGGAAGGGAGCCTCGCACTGTGCTGATAGCCCTCGGCTCTGACAAGGCTGATGATCCAGTGATTGTATTAAATACTGCGTCGGAAGAGAGCGACCATGATCATTGATCAGGCCGATAGCTATTTTTATCTCTTCTCGCGTAAAATGCTCGGAGATAGTGCGAGCACGGGACAGGGACCCTGCTGACGTCAGAGCAAGTACGACCTGCTTCGCTGCACGCCGAGGAATCTGAATCTGACGAGAAGTTGCCAATTGCAATGCGGGTCGAGAATATCTTTGACCACCAGCACTTTTATCTTTGATTCAAGATCTGATGTTCTTTGCTACCCTACCAGCCAGACCAGACCAGGGTTTGCTTCTGTGCCCGCATCAGTATCAATAAGTTTTGGATGTAGCTTTGGGTTCAGCGCCTCGGAACTTGAACTCGTTCGAGAAAGTACTGCACCGAGTCGCGTACATAAGCAATATAGATCTACATATGGTAACTTACTAAATAAAGCCAAACCAAACCTTCTCCTTTTACATAATCGCTGGTTTTTCGTTTGCCTCCGACTCGATTCATGGTTACCTTCTTCCTTCAACAAGAAATGCTTCGTCGAGCCATGCGACCTTGTACCATAGCGCAGAAGGCGCCACTTAAACATTATGGATAATGAGGGCCTGAGCTTCGTCGCGGTCTTGTTTTACTTACTCGACTGTTCGAGGACTCTGCTCTACCTACAGCGTAAACAAGCCGCCTTTTAACTTGCAGTCACTCAACGAGCAAATATGAGTGCAATACCGGATCCCCTGCCACATTGGTTGAACTAGCTTAACTGATCTGATCTGAATCTCTGGCTTGTCGCTCATTCTCATTTCACTTGGTCTTGATCTCCCAGCACCAAACCAAACGTCGTCCGCACCAGATTTCATAAGTGCAATTGGTGATTATCTGGGCATTGTCTTACGTATGGACGGAAACGTGCTTTCAATAGCTGCTTCAACGGTTGGATTGGTCGCTAGTCGCCGGCATCGGAATATCCTAGCAGTTTCAGGAGTGGAGATGTCACCATCAATCCCGGATTTCGCATCACGCCTATCAGCTCTACACAAGATGTCTTGATACGTATCAAATCAGAAAAAATGACGCGAGTAGTCGTCGGCACATGCGCCTCCATACATTATGGCATTAGTTTGGCGTATACCTACGTTGAGCATGGCATCGTCTGCCTGGTTCGCTTCGCGCGCGCGGTTGAACAGGAATACCAATATTTCAAACGCACGTCTCCTGAAGTCTACGGACACGTTGACTGGCGAAACTTTTGCAAGTTTTTGCGCATCTCCAAGTTCTGGGAGCCGCTTCCATACGACCTACTGGTTGAGCGGCAGAAGGACGATCTCATGCAGCCGTTCGACGACAGGAGACATGAAGGGTGAGTTGAAATATTTTTCCTCTTGAATACGCTAGATTCTGAAAATGAAACGTGCATTGCGCTCCAGATTTGTTGGTGTGTGCCTCCGCTTTCGTGTTGGGCATATCAGCGCGAGGAAAGCGAGGACCGGGTGTGGGCAATACTTGCATGACCGTCACATATCCGTACCCGCGTATCTCCCACTTGAGGAAGATGGGAGTTTGCGCGTGGATTTGATCAGGGAGAAGTTCTTTATCGAGGAAATAGAGGTATGCTTGGATACCAGTCTCGCAATTGCCCGAGCCTCTTGGCTGACTGCTCGCAATCAACACAGCTGCTAATTCCCGGTAGATACGAGGTCCATCGCGTGACACAGGGGGACGTTATCTCGCCTTTTATGCTGCACGAGCTGACACAAGAGTTCGATTGTGTCAACGTCGTTGGTCCGTCATTTCTTGTTGATTCACTCCGCATCCAGCTCATACACTCGTGACACTCAGAGTACGAAGATATCTACTGTATGCATCGGCGAGCCTTCCGGGAATGGCTGCGAAACTCAAAGCTATACTACTACACTCGCGTCGCATGCTATTTCGTCGTAGTCCTGAGTATCGCTCTCTCAGCAGTCACTGGCTCGATATATCTCTCCTCCGTGTACCCCTCAAAACTGTGGGCGTGCATGGTGGATTCCGCTGGCGCGATACTCGCTGCGGTGGGGAATAATGCTATTCTTTGAGTACAGGAGGCGCAAATACGGAAAGCTCAGGAGGGACATTCTGCTGAAGAAGGTTACGAAGGAGAAAGAGATTATAAATGTCCCGTGGCATACACTCCCAGCGAGGTATTCTCCATATCGTCTTTCTGAGCTTGGCCGGTCATATTTCCTGTGAGGTCGATGGTAAGATGAAGAAAGCTCTATGCTATTATTCTTTTGTGATCTTTCTTTCATTCAATAGCCTTTCATGCTGAAGCTAGATATTGCCCCTATGTACTTATGCTACTCGAATATTCGTCATTATGCTGGTTCTTGTTTATCTACGCCATGTCATGGACGTTTTAAGATCCGTTTATTTATATTGCGTTTCCATCGAATCTGTATTCAGTAGGCTCAGTCGAGATTAGATTCGCACGGGATCGGCGCCCTCTATGTCAAGTGAACGGCTTCAACTGTTCGCGGCTAGTGTGAGGTACACCTTGGTCTTTCACCACCACCACCACCTCGACCTTTTTGGTGGAACTCCCGTATGCCCTACTAAAAGCTGATTTTATTTTTCATATAATCTGAAGTTCACTGCCTTTGTCTGGACGCGTCGAGACGCGCCTCGTGTTTGCTTCCGTGGCATCCGCGTCTTGATTCCGTAGGCGTCATAACAGCCAAATAAACAGCAGAGACTAGTACTGGAGCAGGTCTGACGAGAAGAAAGATGCCGAAGCGCGAGCCAACGCCTCCTTTGGAGGATGATTCCAAGTTCTTGATCATCAATTACCCATTCCCCTTGCATGCGAACATGACCATCGAAACTGAACGCGTCGAACTTGCACATTGGATTGCATCGTGCATCTCGAAGGATTACCTGGCTGCTATTTACTATAAGCCTTCTGTAGGTTCTCACTTTGGCAGTGCAGGAATTGATTGGAACAGGGCGACTGACACTTTGATACTATTTGCTTTTTGATAGGCCCCTAATATGGTGATCATCGAGGTTATGAAGGGCTGCCCGCGACTCAACGCTCTGCTCGGTGCGCACAAGTGGCGCGAGTTCCTGAGAAGACCGGATCCCGACCAGGCAAAGATGGAGAGCCGTATTTATTATTGCAGGTTTAGCACAGGTCGTGAAGTGCAAAAATACGGCTGGAGGCGGATTGATGTCTGGGACTCCTGGTTCAAGAACTACGATCCGATTAATGGGTAAGAATCGGATTAATCATCCTTGGGCATAATGAATTGCTTTGATGCATTCGCATTCCAGACCATTTGTTACCGATCCCTATCCTCGAGCTAGCTTCTGTGGGGTACCTCCAGAGACGCAAACAGACTACGGTCTGTGCCGCCCGCTGCCGATCGATGTATTTCCGAGGCCAAGGCCTAGCAATAAGCCATCTATTGGTACGTTAATCTCAAGAATGGTAAATCTTATGGCTCTGATGATGGCCATTTCTTCCAGTGCCAGGTTCCGACAAGTACGTGAACATGAAGGAAGCAGGCCAACAATCTATCGTTGCTCCCTCTCCTACAAAGCAATCTGGCATGTCATGGGCAAGCCTACTATCTGCAGGTACTGTTAACAGATCTGCGGTCGAGTGTATGTTATGGTGATCCCTCTGTGCTCCATTAAATTTGTTCATTTGATTCCTTTGGTGTCAGTGCCTCGAACGACATCGAAGACCTCATCCACAAGTTCGAGCTCCGTTGCCTCGCCCATTGATCCTGGTACAGACAGATGCAGCGCAAACAAAATCATCTCTCCGCCTCCAGGGTTAAGCCCTCCAGGTCTTTCAGAGGACTCCTCTCAAGCGAGTTCAGTATGGGAATTTGAGCCGACGTCATCTCTCGTGACGCCTTATGACTCTTCAACAAAGGTGGATATCATCACCTCAGGACTTGAGGCAGCAGCAATCAATGACTACGAGAAACGGATGAGCAACAGAGATAAGGAGAGCAGTGGTGAATTGGGACGGCCGCAAGAAGGCAATTACTGGACTGAGCTGCCTACTCCCCCTGTTGACTGGGATAAACCGATATGTCCCGAACACAAAGTGGCATGCCGCGCAGGGATATGCAAAGTTATGGATGAGTTGGTGAAGAAGAAGAAGAGGGAGGCGCAAGATGCTGTGAGGCAAAAGCAGAGGCAAGAGTCAACAAACGGAAATGGGAATGGGAATGATGGATGGGAGGTGGCGAAGGCGAAGGGACAGGGGAGGGGAAGAGGGAAGGGATGGACTCGTGGACAAGGAAGAGGTGGGAAGGTCGCAGGGTAGGAAAGGTGGATGGTGTTGAGCACTGCGAGTGCTCGGTAACATCTCGAAGCCAAAGCAAGCGTTGCAGCAGAAACATCGCAATCAAAGTACCACCTCCACGCTTTTCCTTGAACCAGCAGCGAATTTATCGATTTTCCTTGCCTTGCCTTGGTGACCGATATTGTTGATCATGCCACATCATCATACTAATGTCTGCTCATCTTCTCCTTTCCTCCTATTGTTTGCCAGACGTAACAAAGTAGAGCTGTGTACCATCATTCTTGTCAGATTCTATGGCATTATTGATTTCTTCAAATATTACTAAGGTCTAATCCAATCCTGCACTCTACGACGAAACCCGAAAACCATAATATCTAGTTAGCTGATAATAGCTTCTCCATCGACTAGCCTGATTCTCTTCACGTCTTCAGCATCCCAAGGTACTTCGTCTTCCCAATGGCTAATGAAAACCACACTCATGTCATCATCCAACTCCTCTCGCAAATAACGCTTGACACCGCTAATCATCCGAGAATCCATGCCCGCGAACGGCTCGTCAAGGATCAGAGCGGTGGGCTCGAGACGATCGCACGGAGAAAGAGTGTGAGAGATTGCTGACCCGGCGACAGTGATACAAATTTCGTCGAAGCAAGTTCGTGCCATGTCAAATCAGAATCGGAGAAATAAGAAGGTCCAAGCGCGGTGATGATTTCCTCGACTCTTCCTTCCTGCTCCTCACTCAACTTCCGATACGAAAACACACCTTCAAACCCCGTGCCGATGACTTCTCTCACAGTCATGCCTCCTTCCCCGCCTCTTCTCGGGAAAGCATTGAATATCTCGGGACTAACTGTGTCCGACGAGTTTTTGGAGTGCGATGGTCGGCTGGAGACGCCGGGGGAGGGAAAACAGTTGGAGGACTGATGAAGGAGGACTTTGGGTGTAGGATTGCGGGTGGGCGCCGGTGAGGAGAGAGAGGAGAGTCGTCTTTCCTGAACCTGGGTGCCAAGAACATGAATGAATAGGGCGTTGCGGAACATCTGAGTAGGAGCGAACATACCATTTGCTCCCTGCAGGTGCCATTTCTCTCCTGCACGAATCGTCCAATTGATATTCTTCAGGACCTAAAAGGAAGGAAGAAACAGAAACCATAACTTCAGCTTCCCATTATTATTACATGATCCTCAGACGTACGTGCCGATCGTTATACTTGACGTTCACGTTCTTCATCACTACCAGTTCTTTTCTTTCCTCTCTCGGGTTATCCTCCCTCTTGACATGCATATCGCTGGTGCCCGGAGTTTGCGGATCCTAAACGGGAAGGGCATGAACGTTCTGCGAACGTATCTCCGTACGGACAGACTGCCCATCCACAAGAGCAACATGTGTGATCCATTCTGGCAACGGATCTTGAGGGCGTAGTGACATCAGAATACGAGGTTTGTGCGAAACATGGAGATCGTGAAGCAAGGAGGTCAGCTGTGCTCTGTGAGATGGATCCAACCCGGCTACAGAAATCAGCCAATATTTGAGTTAGCATCGATATTTATCCTGTAAATGAAATGTGCTGCAATACGATACTCGCTTAGAGGCTCATCAAGCAGAAGCAGTTCTGGGCTGCCAAGCAAGGCTCTTGCGATTCTCGCACGACGAGTCTGCCCATTACTGAGCACGACAAACGGAAGCTCCATCAAGTCTTCCAGGTCGAGTCTCCTAATAACTTCATCTAGCAACTTCATTTGTCTGTCACTCTCTTGATTTCCTCTCGGACTGAGGCTGGACTGAGGGAATAACGTCTCGCGCAACGTTTGCCTCAATTCATCACGCATCGCACCGTAGCGCGCCGTATAGTCGAAGAACCCGCCTGATGACGAAGGAGATGGCGCTGAGAAAGAGGCGGAGAAGGATGGACGAGATGTGAAGGAAACAAAAGAAATTGCTTCGTACATATCTCGGGGAGGATTGAGTACAGGGAGAAATGGATAGATACCCCTAGGATGGTGACGGGGAGAGACGCATGTGGCCCATAAGCATCTGCGCAAGAGAATAGACTGTTGATCGATGATTAATTGAATAAAACAGGATGGTATACGCACGCTTAAGAGATCGGACTTTTCGCTCCCCGCGGGACCAACAACAGCCCAGCTCTCGCCATCTCTTACGGTCCATTCGAGGTTCCTGAACACTGGTTGGTTTGTGTTCGCTTGTCCGAATCGATAAACGTTGGCGCGGGGAATATGGATGATAGTGTCACCGTCTCTACTAGGTTCCGGATTTGAAGAGGATTGGTCCGAGAAAAAGCGCGACACGAGTGCACCCAATTGCAGCGGAAGTGCTAGTCTAGTTCTATAGATTAGACAAAACCTGGTCTTGTCGGTAACAATCCTGGCACGAGATGGTGAGATCGAGAACATGTAGTCTCTTCAAGAGCATGGGTTCTTTCCGAGACTTGGAGTCGAAAATGAGTCACTGTCATCACAGGACAGAGCGTAGGTAGCGCACCGTAGAAGCCGACCTCCAATAATTAATGGCAATAAGCAAATGTGCCAAATTCGAAAGTAAGTTAAATAAAAATATCACTGCGTCGATCACAATATTGGTCGTCGATCCTCTGCTTGGCCCGCCACGTACACGTGTCGAAGCCTTTACGCGTCTCGAATTCGACCCTCAACCGAACTTCATTCAGCTTTGTGGAAGCCTCCTTGAGCTCTTGGGCGTCGCAGTGCTGTCTTCAGGGCATATAGGAGGCCACGTAGACAATGAAGGTACTGCAGTTAGCTCTTCTATTAAGCTTTCTACCTTCCCTGTTCGCCGTAAAGACAGGTGACTGGAAGACTTGCTCTCAAGCGGCCTTCTGCAGACGCGGCCGTGCTCTCTCCTGCACGCGCTCATGAAGCCGGTTCTTCATGGAAGTCCCCATACTCTATCGACCCGTCCACCGTATACATCAGTCCTGAAGAAGCATCATTCTCAGCTGCGGTCAAGTCTTCCATATACCCGGATATCAAGTTCAAGATTGATCTTCACGTTCTTCAAGATGGAGTCGTGCGTGTACGGATGGACGAAGTAGATGGTCTGAGAAAACGGTACGACGAAGCGGCATCTTGGGCCCTCATCTCTCAACCAAAGGTGGGCAACAAAGTAAAATGGACACTGGGCAAGAAAGATATTCGAGCTGTATATGGGGACAACGAAGTCGTAGTACAACTCTCGCCTTTGAAAGTATCGCTTCTAAGAGGTGGGAAGGAGGAGATCGTGCTTAATGGCGGTGGACTACTGCACATGGAACATTTCAGAAACAAGGAGGATAAAAAGACTGATGAGATACCACAGTCGCCAGAAGGAGAAGGAGAAGGACAACAACAGGACGTACTCCAGACACCTCACGAAAACCCTGCCGCATGGTTTGAAGGGGAAGAAGATGGCTGGTGGGAGGAGACTTGGAAGTCATGGACAGATTCCAAGCCTAAAGGTCTGTCTAGTATAATTTCAATATGTCCGTGAAATTGCTCATAGTTCAATAGGGCCAGAATCTCTATCTATTGATATCTCTTTCCCTCGCCACGGCCATCTTTATGGCATCCCTCAACATGCTACTCTGCTTGACCTTCCAACGACCACTGGTGACTCGCCGAGATTCGAAGAGCCATACAGATTGATGAACGCCGACGTCTTCGAATATCTTGCTGATAGTCCTATGTCACTTTACGGATCCATTCCTCTCCTCTACGCGCATTCTTCTTCTGGCTCGACCGTCGGTGTTTTCCATGTTGTTGGTTCGGAAACTTGGATTGACGTCTCGCACCCTCGGGAAGGATCGTCTAATACACACTGGATCAGTGAATCCGGAATCCTCGACACGTTCCTCCTCCCTGGTCCTACACCCGCAGACGTCGCAGCACAATATGCTCGCCTCACAGGAACCCCCGTACTTCCCGCTCACTGGGCTCTTGGTTACCATCAATGTAGATGGAACTATGTGAATTCGGAGGATGTGAGGAGTGTTCAGAAAAGGTTTGATGCGGAGGATATTCCGGTTGACGTGTTCTGGTTGGATATTGAGTATGCCGAGGAGCATAAATATTTCATATGGGATAAGAAATCGTTTCCTGACCCTGTGGACATGATCAAGGATGTGGAAGCTATTGGGAGGAAGGTACGTTTATTCTCGTTATATTTTTCCTTATCACTCACATATTGGTCCGAAGATGGTAATCATAGTCGACCCACACCTCAAACGAACTTCTTCGTATCCAGTGTATTCCGAAGCTCAGGATCTTGATGTACTGATCAAGAAGCCCGATGGCACGACGGAGTACGAAGGCTGGTGCTGGACAGGAAGCTCTGCGTGGGTTGACTTCTTCCATCCAAAGAGCTGGAGTTGGTGGAAGAAACTGTTCAAGACCACTCCGCCGAAAGATGGAAAGAGAACGGGTTCAGATGGATCGAGAGTACAGACAGTGTAGGAATCTGGAATGATATGAACGAGGTATGTTGTTTTCCATCGCACCTGCGGAGCTTGTTTGATGACTGACGTTTGGGTAGCCGTCCATATTCAATGGGCCTGAGATCACAATGCAAAAGGACAGCGTACACTACGGAGGTTGGGAACACAGAGATGTGCACAACATCAACGGAATGCTTTTCGCAAGTGCTCTTCTTTTATTGTGCTACTATCATAGCTGACTCGTAATGTCCATCTCTGTAGACCAACCAAACTTGGCAAGCTCTATACGAGCGATCCGACCGGCCCAAGCGACCATTCGTCCTCACGCGGTCGTTCTTCGCCGGATCGCAACGCTTTGGTGCAATGTGGACTGGCGATAATCTGGGTACGTGGGAGCATATGGAGGTTGGACTTAAGATGGTTCTCGCAAACGGACTTGGCGGGATGAGTTTTGCCGGTGGTGAGTTGCCCCCTTTTCTTGTAATGAACACTTTGGATGACGCTTATGCAGCGGATGTGGGCGGCTTCTTCGGGAATCCGGAACCGGAGATGCTTGTTCGCTGGTACCAACTGGGTGCATTCTTCCCGTTCTTCCGCGCCCACGCTCATATCGACACGAAGCGACGAGAACCGTATCTTCTTGACGAACCTTATAAGAGTATCATTAAGAATGTTCTGCGGCTGAGGTACAAATTATTGCCTGTTTGGTACACAGCTTTCAGGGAAACGAGTGTGACTGGTGTACCCGTTTTGCGGTAAGTTTTGCACCTTTTCATTGCATACGCATATGATTTTACTGACGAGAACCGTCCATTCTCCCTTGAATGATGAGTATAGACCGCAGTTCTTCATGTTCCCGCATGATGAGAAGGGTGCATCATTGGATGACCAATTCTACGTAGGCTCCTCGGGCCTGCTTGTCAAACCGGTGACCGGGAAAGGAGTTACGGAAACAACTGTCTACTTCTCCGACAACCAGGTGTGTAACGTTTCTTCGAAGGACTTGCATTTGCTCAAGACGGAAATATCGCTATTTATCAGCCATACTATGACTTCTTCACGAACGCCATCCATCGAGGCGGTCAGCGCGAGGTCACTGTTCAAGCCGAGTTGGATCAACTTCCTCTCTTCATCCGCGGTGGTTCGATTGTATCGACCCGGGAGCGTCCGCGACGCGCATCTACCCTCATGCGAAGTGACCCGTTCACCTTGCGAATTGCACTCAACAAGGAAGGTAGAGCTACCGGCGAGCTGTACCTAGACGATGGGGATGGGTACGCGCATGAAAAGGGCGAGGTCGCTTGGAGGGGATTTGAAGCTTCTCCTTCGAGCGACAGTAAGAAAGACTTAGGAAAAGGGTTGAGAATAAGGAGTAAGGACCTCGTCCAAGCGAACCTGGACAAGACAGTCGACGGGGTGGATTTATCTATCGCCCTTTACACTCCTTCAAATGCCTTCGCGCAGTCAATGCAGCGAGTCAAAATTGAGCGGATCATTGTGCTTGGTCTAGAGACGAAACCAGGGAGCGTGAAGACTTCCGATGGAAGGACTTTGCAATGGGAGTTCGAGGATGGCGTTGGTGCGATTGACAAGAAGAGTAAGGGCAAGAAGGAAGGGAAAGCGAGTGTCCTTGTTGTGAAGAATCCTGGTGTTGGTGCTGTTGAGGACTGGGATATTGTCATAGAATAACCGAGTAGTGGAGATAGATTAATAATTTAATTGTTTCTTCAGATTGCCTATGCTTTTCTGAGGTCGGCTGGACCAGCCCTCAAGTACTAACCGCATCTGGCTGGCATTTGAGGACTGGGTTGATCTACTAATCATTGAAGAGATTGCGTATTTTCAGAATTCCTGACGGATCCGTCTTTCTGCATTTTCAGCAGTATTCATTCGCTAATGTTATCTCCTCGGCCTTTTCCGCCTCTACCATGAAATTACAATAAGTATGGTTCTTGAATCTTGACCATCGACTTCAGCATGGACGAAGATGCTAAAAGTTACCTCAACTCCACCCCTCAAGCATGCTTCTTGAACCATAAACTTTTGATTCTGTGCCTTGCGAGTCTTCTCAGGGATCTGCACATGCTAACTAACTACTTTGCCTTCTAATTCTCCTTTTCCTCGGATGAAGTTCGGAACTTGTCTACGAATTTCGGTCATCCTATGAGTCGATTGCCATCGATGACTTTTAAGGCTTTGCGGACTATCTCTTCGGAAGGTGGTGATGACCAGCTTGGCTTTTCTGTTCATTTGCAGATTTACACGGCCCATCAATCGACCAGTTGGTCTGGTTCACCAGATATCAGCTCAGATATGCAGATGCATAATCGAGACGGTTATTTGTCTGTAACTTCCGGGGGATGTATTGGTTATGATATTTTGGATATGAGAAGTAGCTTTTAGAGGTGATCACGAGTGCTGTGAGCAATCCGATGGATGGAAATACGCTCGGAATAATGCTAGTGATCGCATCAACCTGCTGTCCATGTCATATAAATTCTTGTGCGTTGGACGACCAGAGTTCTTACAGACGATACTCCGATCTCTTTCATTCAGATGGCATTAGAGACTAGTTTGGTCTTCGTGATCCTTTGTTCTGCTCTGTTGGCAACGGCTCAGCAGTCTGTCTGGGGACAGTGTACGTTTTTGCCTTAGATACGTTCACCGTTCCTGACATCTTTTGATTACTGGATGCATGAAAAGGCGGAGGAATTAACTGGACCGGACCCACGGCCTGCATTTCTGGGCGAGTTCTTACATTTGTGACTCGAGGAACCAACTCTAATCTGTACGTTTGTAGCTCGACGTGCACCAGACAGAATGATTGTATGCACATCATGTTACATTGCTGGCGAAACAATAAGCAATAAGCTGCATGCACTGATACCTTTATCCAAGATTATTTCCAATGTCTTCCTGGACAGGCGACTACTTCGGATCCAGCGAGCACCGTGAGTTCAACCACCGCAACCGTGTCCGAAACGACAACGTCCGCGCCAATCTCGACTGGTACTGGATCTCCGGTTTTCTGGTTCAGTTTGTAAGAGACTTTTTCATGAAGGACCTTGACAACGCCGAACAAATGCAACTAGCGGTGATTCCTATACCCAGACAGGCTTTGACCCGACTGGTGAACTTCCCAGCGTAGGGAATCCGCTTGGTAATCCTCCATATCCGGTGAGGCACGACTATACTCGATAATTACTCCGCACCTGTTGAGGATTGAGGATTACAGGGATGGACTGCCGTCGGAGGCACGAATTGGATCGATCTGATGACCGTCGAATTTAATAAATCATTGGTCCTCACATACAATTACGCATATGGAGGCGCAACTATCGATGGTAAGTGATCCCCTGCCTCAGTTCATTTTCAAGGTAAAGTCATATAAATTAGCATCTCTCGTCGCTCCCTACGACCCGTCCGTAAAGTCATTAACGGATCAAGTCAACCAATTTTTGAGTGGGGCAGCGACCAAGCCTTCGACGGGTCCGTGGATGAGTGATAACGCGCTTTTCTCGTTCTGGATTGGTATCAACGATATTGGCAATAGTTATTATCAAAGCGGAGATCGTGATGCGTAAGTTCACTTCATCTGAGCAGCTACTCTTCTCCAAAACGGTGCATGCTTATTATTGGTGAAACAGATTTTCGGACACTCTCCTTGACGCATACTTTGCACTTGTTCAAAAGATCGTAAGTCCCCGATCACACTGCATGCGCCATCGGTATACTGACTCGTCTTTACAGTAGCGCGTTTGGTTCTGATACGCTTAATGTCTTGCCTAACATTTTTTTCTGAAGTGCGGTCGGAGGAAGAAACTTCCTATTCGTAAACGTGCCTCCCATAGATCGTTCGCCGCTGGTGTGTCCCTCACGTAACGCAGCTTCGACAAGCTTCACCTCAATTCTGAAATGATACAGATGCTGCAACAAAGCGCTGATGCCCAGAATCTTGAGAAGACGGTTATTGCGGGATATAATAGCAAGCTCGCGGCGCGCGCTGCTCAACTCAAGGCAAACAATACCGGAGTGCGTCTTCGTTGTCTAGCTATAGTACACGGATTTGAACCCAAGCGTATTGCATATTATAGGTGCAGACATGGATCTGGGATTCCAATACTGCATTCACAGTGATCCTCGACAACCCAACCACTTTTGGCTTCGTAGATGCTACGTCTTATAGTGGAACTGGAAGTTTCTGGGGGTATGTCGTTCCAGCGCATTAGTCCAATAAATGAAGATATTAATTATTGTTTATGATATATGCTCTAGGAACAATTACCATCCCTCAAGCGCTGCTAATACCATCTTTGGTCAGAATGTTTCGACTGTTTTGTCTGGAACAATCTGGTAGTCGGGTTCGTTCATTTATGATTTCTACCCTTTTGGGTGGTAGAGTACAGGTGTACTTGTCAGAATGAATTAACGGAGAAATTCTCGTCATTGAGTGAATGCTTGCGAGATCGCGTCATCGTGGAAATTGAATTGAGAATGGGGAGATTGTATTGATATTTCTAGGGAGAGTACCGGATGATCCCGGCATAGAGAACAGGCAAGATACGAAGGGTATGGGACGTTCTAGGCAAAGCTAGCTATGATAATCAAATATCCAGCGGTGTGCGGTCATCTATTCAATGATGTCGAAGTTCTGCATAGTTGGTTTGCAGCACGATGCTTATGTGCGAAAAAAATGACGAAAAGCGATACTCGAAATCACCAGAAGGCGGAATTGGATTCACGGAAATAAACGGAAAGTGTGATCAATTCTTATGGCTGCCGGCCCGGATACTTGAAACTCAGTCAACATAAGAGCTCATACCCCTTGCTGTAGAGTTCTGGATGAGAGTCTATTTGACGGTGAATTATCGGTCCACAATCGAAACGGAGTCGACGGACAAATGAAGGGCGAATTTCGATGGCAACACGTGAATAAACCGTCTTTAATACGCTTATTTTCTGAGCAAAGAAGCAGAGGAAAACATGCTATATTATGACATTGGGACCTGAAGACTTGTCGGCGCTTCTGAATTGCAAACCTCGGCCTCGGTTCGGTCCATAGGATGATCGACGCGATTCAAGCGAACTCCGCGACGCGTCTCTTACTCAACTTAGAACATGACCACCCACTCGCAAGACTTTTGACTTACTGAACCTCCCCTCAGACTGCAGGAACACTGTGGCAAACATTAGATACGATTCGAATACGTAAAACAAGAGGATTGCCCTTATCGCCCATCGGCATTTCATCGGTGATTCCACAGAATTCCGCGTATAAAATTCAGAACTTGTGAGTTGCAGCATGCTTTAGTCCTCAGCCTGTGCGTGGTATATGACGCGATATGGGTACAGTCGCAAGCAGCATAAAAGCTCTCGCTTATCGTCTCGTTTTGTTGCTTTACTGGAATCTGGGTCGTCAAGATCATTCGACTAACGAATCCCGACAAGCCGAAATGGTGTATCGCATTCTCGTGGCGTCCTACACTGATGCTGTCTACACGCTCCTATTTGATCCTTTAAAGGCTGCAGATGAATCCCTATCTCTGTTATCGAAACTAACGGTCGGGCACCATCCGTCTTGGATTGAACGCCATCCTTCCGATCCGGCAATCATATTTGCAGGCCTCGAGCAGGAAGATGGGCGACTTCTGACTCTCAGATACAACATTGGTATTGGAGAAGGACAGATTCTTGCCGACGTGTCAAGCAGAGGTGCCGATCCGTGTTCTATCCTAGCAACGGATGAAAACATCTTCGTGGCGAACGTCAGTGCATCCATTTCTATCGGAATAACAACTGCTTAAACGATCTCACCATAATTATTTACTTTACAGTATTCTTCTAGCTCTATCAGCATATTCAATCTTCCATCTTCAGAGCATCCTGAGCGTGTTTCGGAGTCTCAGTCACCACTGCATTTCTCCGGAAATGGGCCATGTACAGAACGCCAAGCCTCGTCTCATCCGCACCAGGTTTACTTTGCTAAGCGAGGATCTACGGCCGCGTTAGGTCCTACTGACGAGATTCTCGTGCCTGACCTCGGTTCCGATAGAGTTTGGCGTCTATACAAGAATGCTGAAGGCAAGTGGGAGAAGAAGAACGAAATTACTTACAATCAACATCTGGGAGGCGGCCCTCGACACGTCGTCGTACATGGTAGGCCAATCGTTTAACTAGCTAAAGAAACTGACTCGTCTATCTTTTTTCACAGAGTCGAAACTGTACACTCTTCTGGAACTCGCGAAGAAAATAACGGTACACGACTTCAGAACCTCCTCATCCAACTCACCTTTACTTGCCGAGGCTGTATTGCCCGCTCCAGACGATGTGAAGCCTCTAACAATGCTCGCTGCTGAGATACTCTGTCCACCTCCAAATTCAACCTTTCCAGACGCCTACATCTACGTATCCAATCGCAACGACCCACGGCCACATGGAGATTTAATTTCCATCTTTTCTGTTCATAAGGACGGGCAGATGGCGCTTGAGCGCATAGGCGATGTCCCTACCGGCCTTGCACATGTACGAGGCTTCTTGTTTTTTGGACCAGATGATCGGTATGTCATCGTCGGCGGAGCGAATGGAGGAGGTGTGAAAGTGTTTGAACGGATCGATAGGGGACGAAGTATGCGCGAGGTGGCGCACTTGCCTGCGAGTGATGGGGGAGCCGGCTTAGCGCCGACTGCTTTCTTGGTCCTGTGATCCCTGATTTGTACCTCGCTGTTCCGGAAGGCATGGCGAAGGAAGGGTGTACTCTGCTTGAAACTCACTGTCTTTTCGACGCCATGCTGTGTCGTTGTTGTCCAAGAGGATTGCCCCAACACCCAATGTTCTCAAACGCGTTTTGAGTATGTTTCATGCGAAACCGAAACTATCTTTCACACACACACATTTATCCTGTACACTTACGAGGGAGCTGCGTCTCTGGAAGTAAGAGGTATTTTTCTCTGTTATCACCGTTCGTTGCCATTGGTCGATTACAATTCCCAGAATCAAAGCACTCAAGTAAAAATGATTGCTCATATTTTAGAGTACTCTGCGAAGGCCATCATCACATAATTCATATTCGAAGTATGCACGAATTATCATATACAGGTGAATGATAGACAGTAATAAATGATGCTGGACCTCAATTTTATGTCTCTCTAGTAAGCTTCCTCGCCTTCAGAGTAGCGCTCGTCGGCCATGGCATGTGCTTTCCTCTCAGCTTCCTTCTTGTAGCGGTGAGCTTCTGCGGCAGGGATGGCTTCTTCCTCGACGAGCTTGTCAACCTCGGCAGCTACTAGTGAGACCAAGAGTTTCTATTTACGAGATGGATTACACAGAAGTAAGTTTTGTCGCTTTCAAAATTTCAGAGCAATTGTAGAGTTACCTTGGTCATTCCAATTGGCTTCTTCCCTTTGTTCTTCTCATGACGGCTCAATGCCTCCATCGCTAAGAACGCTGCGACTCCAGCGGTCTCTAGCCATCCGAGAAAAACACGAAATTTACCAGTTAGAGGGCTTGTCAGGCGACAACTGGCAGAGGGAGAATCACTGACTAGGATGTCCCTTATGCTCTCCTCGAGCTTTTGCCTCTCGGTATTCCTCATAATCATCACGTGCCTCGCGATGGTTGTCTTTGTGCAAGAAGCTGAACATTTAAGAATAGATGACTGTTCAAACGCTGCGAGGCAATCGGGTTGGAGAACCCACAGTAAAGGGCAACGAGCTTTATATCGTAATGTTGTATATTCTTTCAAGAATGCGTTTCGTCTGGTTGTTCGCCATTTGCTCTGCGAGAGATCTAAATTTAGAGCACCGACGAAAATAAGTTATCGAAATCAGGCAATAACTCATCTCGGCAGACATGACGAGCGCCGTACGCAGTTGCCACATTAATCATTTCGTCACTTACCGCTCGTGAGCTTGCATCGCGCAATGAGATACATAGAATAGTTAGGGAAGCCAGGAACTGTGAACAGGTATTTTTGACGCGAAAGAGACCTTGACTTTAGATTTTGAGCGCCAGAGAAAAAGATGCCTCTCGCAGATGACTCGGCATTCGGCATTCGTTCTATACTATACGAGATTGTCGAAGGCGGAAATAAGGAACAGGCAACTGTGTATACTATGCAAAATAGTCGCCACAGTCCGAGTAGTCTCAACTGACACTTTCGCGTCCCATGCATAGTGTGGTTCCAAAACATGACAACTTGAAGCACAACTTTGCGTGCTTCCGCCGGAAAAATCCCGTTGAGACTTCAGAGGCAAACTATTCTTGGCGAGCTCATCTCGTTTCCATCCTACGCTCTGGTCTCAAAACAAATGCTGCTGCCAATGACCCATTCGGCATCCCTTTGCTTATGAATGGAAGAGAGGAGGAACGCGTACGTGAAGAAAAGCACCTGAACCTTGGGACTAGTTGCTTTCCGAGCTTGTAGGTCGTGAGGGGGGAAAGATAATCCTCGAAACCAATGCATTGAGAATTAGCGTTATGTCCTGCTCGGTGGTATCAAAGTCGGTATACAAGCGAAGGAGCACTTGGGCCTAGCGCTTCTTGGCGAGCCAAAACTCCGCTTTATACACCCAACGCATCATCGCCTCCTTGTCGGCCGTATACTCGCACTCGATCGTCCTCGTTTTTGTCCTCGTCTTTCCACCACTCCTGTCATCCCCATCCCCATCCCCTTCATTTTCGAGTTCCGTAAAGTCAAAGCCAATTTTCTCAGCCAAAAGGAGTAACTCGTCAAGGCTCAGTTCGAGCGCTGCCTGTGCACCACTTCTCCAGAGTAAAGGGCCAAGGTTAATCCACGTCCCCCCAGGCTTGAGCAAGGAGTGAATCTGAGAAATCGTCGAGATGATATTATACGATGTGTCGATGAAGAATTGAGTTACAACGACATCAAATAACTCGGACTCTGTTATCGGCTTCAAACGCAAGAAATCGCCTGGTATATGATGGAACCTAGATGAGAGGCGAGGGAGAACGTCTGGGAACGTCAAGGAGCGAAATAAATTCTTGTTTGAGCGTTGATGCGAAAACCAGTGTGCGTAAGGTTGGATGGCGTGATGGTTAATCTGGGGTGTGTGGGATGGAGAGAGAAGGAAACGGAAGCTGAGGTTCATGTAGTGCGAGAGCTCGTTTGCGTATGTTGTGAAGCCTGTTTCGTTAAGGAAGAATAAAAGAATGTCAAGTGTTCGAGTAACACAGGGAATGGAAGGTAGATACCCACCAAGCTGACTTATCTCCCAAGCAAGCCGACCCAGTCCGCATCCAGGAACAAGCACTTTCATATCTTTCCTACGCACACTCTCCGGAGCAATCCGCTTGAGAGCCTGTAGGATAGGTTTCATGGCCGCCTCCCTCTCCTCTTTACCCTCTTCGCACCAATCTCTCGCGAAATGCAAAAAAGCCTCTCTAACCTCTCTCAGCTCACTGCTCCCAGCACCATCCGTCTCCAAGAAACTTAGATCCAGATCTATTTCAGCCGCAGCGAAACCAGCTATCGACCGTGCAATGACAGAATTTTGTCTGATAGCCTGAGCGAGACGCTCCAGTTTATCCGGATATCCGAGTTCGTATCCTATTCGTTTATGCACTCGACTGACTCGCGAATAGGTCTTGCGCATTTGGGAGAGTTCGCCCATAGATAAGTGTCCATAATTGGAGAAGGCCGAGATCGCACGTTCCAATGAGGATTTAGAGGAAGGCGAGACGAGTTCGCGCCAGATGTCTAATAGAGTTGACTTGCGTATCGAAGAGAGGCTGGAGAAAGAAAACGGGAGGAGACGAAGACCGAGCATTGAAAGGACAAAAATAAGGATAAAGCTTAAGAATGCGTCCGAGGACAAGATCGCGTTTGAATCAATGTCAGAAAACATGGCTCGGAATTTTCTGAAATTCTTGTGCTATTATCTGAAAAGAGGAAACGCCTTGCAAACCATTTGCACGGCCATTTAGTTGATGATGGTCGAAAGGGAAATAAGGCTCGATGTGTGACTAATCTGTCAGTTACAAATGGTCACGCGAAGAGAGTGTCGGAAAAGGAGAATGATCGACGTTTTCTTCCTCACTTTGTGTCGGAGATTCGGAGATTTCCTCGGATCCCACTCACTAAAAATACTTTAGATGCTACTGTACTGTACAACGGTCATCATTGACTTCTTGCTGTAAATTTCTGCTGCCGATAATATAACCGAATCAGTTTTAGGCACGCCCGACTTCATAGTCCAATTCAATTCAGCAGATCTATCAAATTTTGCACTACAAAAACTTCACAGTCCGACATCTATACATAGAATACATCTACAAGATTTTTAAAACTGAACGGACCAGTCATCGCATAGAAAATCAGACATGGAAGGACGGCCGCGTGATAGGGCTAGCCTTCACCACAGGCAGCCGGACTAAATCAAGCAAACTCCATGTCACTCACACTTTCCGGTATATAGTTCGTCCCCCCATTCGCGCCCCTCTCTCCAGCTCTTTTCAGATTGATCAATAGCTGGACGCCGAGAACGCAGAGAAGGGTCGGACTTCCTATCGCGCCCAAAACACTCGACACGTAGATATTAATGGTCCGTAAGCTGAGAAATATTATTCTCAGGATGCAGCAGAAGATGACGCTACGGTTGCGAGAATCAGAATTTGCAGGGAAGGGCTACTGTTTTCGCTTACAAGCCAAAGTAAATGACTTGGTCCTGAATCAAGACACGGACCAGGTGTAGACCTTTAAACCCCGATGACAACCTCCAGTACTCTGTTGCTTTGTAGAGTGCGAGGACGAGGAGGATCAACCCGTAGGCCATTGGTATGGTCCTATCGCAGATCAGACATAACTTTGTCCTGAGTCAGAATATATACATACATACCATGAAAAAAAAAATGCTCAAAGCCTGAGGACTAGCCCTTTCAGACCGCAGACTGTCATCCCATTCGGAAGGCTCCCAACGCCAACTACAGAAAGCAACTCCAGGCACCATCAGGGATATCGGATTAAAATACTTACTGCCCTCATATATATTGCCATAAATAAGAACGGCGAGGCCGATAGACCCGTCCAAACCAAGAAGCAACAGAAGCCACACGAACAACTTCTTGTCTAAGCTAGATCAGACCAAGGAGCTTCATCATCGGAGAAGATACTCACTCTGATGATAAAGAGCCGAGACACGGAGCAGCAGGATGTCTGTAATAACGGTCTGTCGATTTATCAGGACAAACAGCGCAGGATTTGTCCTTACAGTCAATTAGTACAATAACAATGAGAGCTGTCATCCAGATGAGCATAATCATATCTATCAGATCGAATCACGCACTGCTTAGTGTATTTGTCCAATAAAGTGCCTGACCTAAGCCAGAAGACTATAATTATGTCGTATGCAAGACTGACGAGACAGCAGCACGTACAACTGGAAGGGCACATAATTAACACATATTTTAACTTCCATATTCAATCGAGATCCTAGTAAACACGTACCTTAGAAGAGTTTGACCAAAGCTTTCAGCTGCGATCAAAATATTTAATTGAGTTTTCCGTACCGACGAGCCATATGACGAACACTAACCAGCTACTGTGCAAACAGCTCCCAAAATTCCAAAGAAGCGGTTCTATGTAGGATGAGAAGCCGTAGAAGTTGTACGGCACTCAAACGGGAAGGGTGCTTACCGCGAAGTAGGTCATACTCGCGGAACTGCGCAAGTCAGACTTAGACTTCCATCAGACTAATAAGCTGCGGTTCGGCTTGAATGGCTTACCCAGAAGTATTTAATCTGCCAACGCGATTTAGCTAGGCCTGAAGATGATCGTCGAGAAGTGCAGTACCTCTTTGTCCAGCGTAAGGACTATGCGATGCAACTGCCATGACATACAGTATCTGGGTCGGAAGAGGGACAATACGCACAAGAATGATAGACCAAGACGGCCAGAAGTGCCACGGCAAAGTATTTGCCTGTCATGGTCACGGACACGAAGAGCTTTACCAGACTCGAGTCGATGGGATCTGGTTCAGAACGGGCATGGAAAGAGCTCAGGCTGATCACATAAAAGCTTGACATAGCTGATACTTGGGAGACTGATGATGGAGCACGAGCGCAGTTGTCGAGATACATCAAAGCTTCCGAGTCCTACGACCTTATATTATAGCGTTGGATATCGATTTGACTAAATTTTGATCTCTATGAACTATTTTAGGAAAAGACAGAAGATGCATGCTTGGACTCAGAACGAACAAAAGATGAGCGTACATCAATCATTCTGATCTGATGGTCTACCTTTCTGCTCATTCATTCCGTGTCCACGCCGAATGAAACGGCTCATCCTACTGATTTCCGCCGGTTTGTTATTCGCTAGGAATCGTTAGGTTCATGCTGGAGATCTCCTGATATCGCCATTTGAATTATCGCCATTTGAATTTTGTGATTGTCAGAAGTTCATTGGGAATTGTGACAGTCTTCAGGAAAAAACTGCGCTGCAAGCTGTTTGAAACCTTTTATTTTTTTGTAATATTTAGTTGATGGTTACATGTAAAAGCAAGACTCGAAGTGCTCTCGACGCGTGACGCGACACAAACACGTAGATCTGATCATCCTTATTTCACCACACACATACGCTCAACCAGCAAAACATCCTCGAATAAATCAGAACAAAAGCTCAAAAATGGTAGACTTCCAGCTATCTCATTCAATCGAAAAATACTAACATTATCGTGCTCATTTCCCCCCAGCCGAACCTAACGCTCTACACGACAAGCGCTTTCCTCATCCTTGACTCCGACGGACATCGCGTCCTGGCGAAGTACTACCGACCCAAGGGCACACCACTCGCTGAAGCGAAGGGATTGAGCAACGTGAAGGAGCAGAAGGCATTCGAGAAGGGTCTTTGGGAGAAGACTAAGAAAGCCGGTGGTGCGTCCAGCATGTCAAACTCGTGCGTGGTGCTAACTTCTGCCTTTTCTCTGTGTACGATATACTTCTGCAAACTTTCCATACAATGTACTTGTAGGCGACGTGATCCTCTATGATGGCCGTCTCGCCGTATACAAACACTCGCCCGACCTCATATTCTACATCATCGGCAACGCAGACGAGAACGAGCTCATGCTCGCGTTGGCGCTCAACTCATTCTACGACGCTCTCGGTGCATTACTGAGAAACCAAATCGAGAAACGCGCGGTGTTGGAGAACTACGATTTAGTTATGCTGTGTTTGGATGAGACTATCGATGATGGGTACGCGTTGCTGTCGTCCGTCTCCCTAGCACGTCGGATGCTGATACCTAACCTTTTTTTCTTGCCATGCCTGGACTTTCATTTGATTGTTGATATTTCTAACAGTATCATCGTCGAAACAGACTCGACGACAATCGCATCGCGCGTCAGCCGGCCTCGAGCAGATCCGACAGACATTGTCATCAACGAACAAACCTTGATGAACGCATACCAAACAGTCAAAGAAAAGATGCAGCAGAGGATCCAGCAGTTATAATATCAATCAAATACTCTGCGTATTTATACTACATATTGATGCTCATACTGTTAGATCGATAATTTATCATGGAGGTACGGTATATATACATACACATCCAGCACTTCCCCGCTACATAGAACGAACCCATGCTTGTCTCCACAAGAGAATAGGAATATGCATTTGAGAAGAGACGACGGGACTTGAAAGCAAGTCGAGAGCAAGTATCTGGAAGGTGCAGAGAAGACCGTAGAGGCTTCACGCCGCCCATATGCTACCTTCGTATCAACAAAGTATCAAATCAGGGCGAGAAGATCTGATCTGCCATTATTTTGAAACTCGAGAGAGTGCCATGAAGGATAGTCAGCATGCAATCAACTCGACTATGTCCCATCGGATGGGCGTCGAAAGAGATAACACTCATGTACAAGTGACCTTTACGATGAGAAAATGCAAAAGCTAGCTGAGCGCTTAAATGCTTTTCCACCACTGATTTATGCAGCCCGCGTCGCGAAGTGTATGGACATCCATAAATCACTACTCCGCCCACAATTCGCTGTACCCTCCTTGCTCTATTCCAACAGAGGCAAGCCAACGAAACTTACTGATGTAAACGTAGCGATCAATGATTGATACAGACCATTCGTTATGAACTAGTGAGCAAGTGATGCGAAGCTTTTTTTTTAAGCCAGAATCTATCCATGGATGTTGATACCACCAAAAGTCGCTGTGTCATTGATTTCGTTAAAAGTGTCGATGTTCGAGCACCTCCGGTTCATTTTCTTTTGTCAATTGTTTGTCGAGGATGACTGTCGTGTAACAAGAATGATTGCGGTCATACTTTTCACCACGCCGCTATTGTTCGAGCATGCAGATGGATCCTCGACCAAGCTGAAGGCTGTGTGTGTACTCAGTCGAGTGATCAGTGATGAAGTGTAAAGCAATGTAATCGTGGGATGATACTACTAAACGGAGAAGTGTATTCATGGCGGTAAACCAAGAGCGTCACCAGCAACTGAACTCGTACTCGACCTCAGCCTCACTCTCAGTCTCGAACGGACAATGTCTGCACGGCGCCAGCCGTCGACAACATCTCTTTCTCGATATGCAAGAGCAAACTCTCCCGACCTCTCCAACCGCTCGCTCGACTTCTGCAACGCTTTCTGGGGCGCAGGCGATGCAGGTGTTGACGTCCTCTTCGCTCGCATGCGCGGGGCTGCACGTACTATAGAGGAGCTCCGGACATTTTGGAAAGAGCGCGCAGCTATCGAAGAGGACTATGCTAAGCACTTGGCAAAGCTGGCAAAGCAGACGCTCGGGAGAGACGAAATCGGGTACGTGTTTCTCTCGTTGCTGTCCTAGTTTTGAAGGAATAAATTGAAATCAAACTGCGGCCTGATTGTTGACTGTTGTAATCTTTTTTGCAGGGAGCTCAAGAACTCTTTGGATACCCTGAGATTGGAGACGGACAGGCAGGCCATCGCGCATGCAAACTTGGCTCAGCAAGTACGCTCAGAGCTTGAGTCTCCTGCCGGTGCCTTCGCTGCTCGACAAACCCAGTTCAAGCGCGGCGCGCAATCAATAGTCGAAAAGGCTTTCAAGAACAAGCAGACCCAGGAATCCTACGTAACGAAAGCTAGAGAGAAATATGAAGCGGACTGCATGCGTATCAATTCGTACACCGCACAGTCGACACTTGTGCAGGGTAAAGATCTCGAGAAAATCCAGGTGAAGCTCGATCGGGCAAGACAGACTGTAACCGCGAATGAACGCGATTTTGCCAATTTTGCGAGAGCACTGCAGGGAACGGTGGAGAAATGGGAGAAGGACTGGAAAGCGTTCTGCGATGCATGTCAGGATCTTGAAGAAGAGCGAATAGAGTTCATGAAGGACAACGTGTGGGCTTATGCTAATGCCGTGTCAACTGTCTGTGTATCTGATGATGAGGTATGCCTCAACAAGTGCAGACTGCATTCATTGCATCTGATCAAACTGATTTTATTGTTTCTAGTCGTGCGAGAAGATCCGCCTTTCTCTCGAGCAACTCGAACCGGATCGCGACATGGAGAACTTCGTACGGGACTACGGAACAGGGAACGAAATACCAGACCCACCGCGATTTGTTAGCTACACAAACCCAGAGTCGGCTTCAAGTGCCTCTTCTCGCCAAGCCGCGCGCTATGCTAACCACCCGCGTGCTTCAATGAGGCACTTATCTATGGGCGAGGCTATGCGAGCTGCCCCACCTGATGAAGAACCCACGGATCCTGGGTTGGCAGGCTTCGGTGCGCCTGCGAGGAATGGCGATTTGGAGGGCGATAGATCGAACGTGACCGCTGTCCCGGGACAGGCAAGGTCCGTTGCCTCGAGTAGCCCGGTTAATGGAATTGCGACGAGTGGGCCGACATCTCCATCATCTGGTCCGGGAAGGTCTCAATCGCAAGCACAATCTCGTTCAGCTGCAGGCGGACCGCCTTCAGCGACCTCTGATCCATTAGGCCCTGCTCAGAAGACGATGCTTGCAGTCGGAGGTGGTGTGTACGAGGTTAATCCCGATAAAGATCCTCAGAATGCTCCATCTACTGGTCCTACTGGTCCAACCGGACCCTCGACGAATTCGCGTGTTGGTGGAGGGGACGATCCGCTCCTCCGCCAAATGGCTGAGCTGCGCAATAGCGCAGCTGCCGGCGGCGGGTCGATAAGGCGGAATAGCGTGAACGTCCAACGTTCGCAATCGGGTTATCAATCCGCTTCCCCAGCTCCAAGTGCGGGTGGTGCGGCCCCAACATCTTCCGCAACAGGCCCAACCAGCTCAGCACTCGCAGCGCCGGCTCCAAGTAGCGCGGCGCCCAATACGAATGTCGTTAACCGGGACTACCGCAACTCCGCTGAGATCGTCGTAGGCGGCCCACCACCTACCTCCGTGTCTAGGCCGACATCACCGGCTGCTGCCGGTCCCTCCCCGCCCGTAGCAGCGCACATGATGCCACCTGCACAAGTTTCTTCCTCCAACTTACCTGTCGAAGAAGTTGTTTCGAGTTACGCACCGCCGTTGCCCGGTGAGCAGAGGAAGTCAAGGACGCCTGTGAGTCGGGGGAATAGTCCTGCTACTGCTGGATCAGCGATTTCGCACGCGCCTAGTCAGAGTCTTGGACAGGGAATTAATGCTGCTGGAAGCATCGGTGGGAGTGGGAGACCAAGCCTTGAGAGACCGAAGAGTAGGGAAGGGTACGCTGGGATTGGATCTGGCGGAAGGTCTCCTAGTCCCGGCCCCGCACCTGCTCCAGGTCCATCTGGCGCGTATGTTAATGGAAGTCACTCTCGCACGCAAAGCCAGAACGCGTATCGTTTACCTAGTCCTGGACCGGGAGGACTTGGTCCTGATTTGGGCATTTCACTGGATGCCTCGGGACAGGTCACGCATGATTTGATGGCCGACCAGTATCGCCGACCACCTCCGCACTCTCAGCAACCACAAGTCCCGCCTCCGGGACCGGGACCGCAAGGTGTGAGAACGCAATATGGAGGCGGAACACCTCAGCGCAGCACGAGCGTTCAAATGATCTCGCCAAGTCACGTCAGTCCTCCGCCCCCTCAGCAATATGGCGGGCAATACGCTCCTGGTCCCACGTCATCACATATTCAACAGCAGCCTCCATATGCGCAACCTCCTCCACCTACTCAGCCACCGCAAAGTGCGGCGGGCGTTCAGCGACAGCAGTCTCTGTGGTATCACCAGCAGGTGCCTCCGGCTCCTCAGCAACAACCTCCCGCTCCCCCTACACAACAACAGCCCCAGCAGTATATCCCACCTCCACCTCAACAATCTATACTTACTTACGGTATGAACGGCGGTAGTGCATCGAGCTTACAACGCGGACCCTCCGTCTCCATGCACGCTCAAGCGCATTCCAATGGGAACGGAGCTGGTACAGGTTACTCTACTCAATCTCGTTCTTCGACGTGGTACAGCGATGCGAACCCTATACCCCAACAGCAACAGCAGTATGGACATCCTCAGCAAGGTTATCAGCAACCGTATCAGCAGCAACAAGCTTATGGTGGTGCTATCAGGCGGAGCCCGTCGCCCCAGCCTCCACCGAACGTGCCGCCCGCGCCGACGGGGCAATATATCAACGGAAAGCCTATTTTGTTTTATGGTAAGCTCTTTTTTTTTTTACTTTTCTCTCGTCCCTACTGTTAGATGCTCACACAATTGTCGTTTAGTTAAAGCCCTGTACGACTACCAAGCAACCATCGATGAAGAATTCGACTTCCAGACGGGTGATATCATCGCGGTGACGTCCACGCCAGAAGATGGATGGTGGACGGGCGAGCTGTTGGATGATAGCAGACGTGTGCCAGGCAGGACTGTCTTCCCGAGTAATTTCGTTTGTTTATTCTGAGTTTTGATTGAATACGGGGGTTGGAGCTTCAGTTGGACTTTCCTGATTTAGATTTCTGCCTTGCCTCGTTTTTCACTCGAGTCCTTCCTTTCGCTACCTCAAGCTCTTTTCGAGTCTTAACGTAACCTTACTTCCTACTCGGACATTTCATCCATCTTCCCTTGATCTGTCTCTTCTTTCAATCTGAGCGTCTGTATCCTTTACTCTTCGTTCTTTGGTCTCCCCTTTCCTTCGGTCTTCTTTCATCATCATCCGTCCACCTCGTTTACCCTTTTTTCGTGTTAATTGGTTGACCTTCGCAGTCCCTTTCTTTATATATGTCACATACGTTATGTTCTTCCTTATGTATCTCAGTTGTTCTTAGCTTATCTTATGTCTTTTACGACTTTTGTTTGTTTGCTTGTTTGTTTCTATGTTTGTTTGCGAGCGTCTTCTCTCCTCAATCTATGTATCTGTGTCAGCTGGTACGTAGCTTTATGTTCTTGCAATAGCTTCGTACTTTTCGATCTCTTGTCGTTACCTGTGAAGGATGTCAGTATTAATGGTACCGGGTACTGGTTGCGCAAAAAGGAACAGAGATATGCATTTATGCTGTAGACAAAACAAAGCTATTTATCCGTAATCATAACATAGCACAAATTTGAGGTGTAAAACATGCGGAAAGAAATCTATGTACATCTAACTGCTGAATATTGTTTTGGAATCGTCATCCGAGTAGATTTTTAGATATACGAGAAGATCATGAATAGTCGTGGCGGATCGTTAGATGGTGCAGGTATCAATCAAAGCGTGGAGATTAAAATCGAGATCAACTCGAAACAAGTAGTGATTGTAAAACAGGAAGATGGACGAGGATGATATCACGCATCGCTCTCACTATCGCCATCCTCTTCATCAACCATTTCGATAATGAAGCGCTGATTATCCTCAACGTCGAGCGAGTTCATCGTATCCGCGTCGTTGCATTTCACGGTGATGAGCTCACCGTCCCCTTGACTGTTTTCATCGACCTCGGTAACCATGCATAGCCGAGCCCTGTTTTATTTCAATCGAGCATAATACGATCAATAATCCATAATGTATTCTGAGAGAGAGACGGAAAATGAATTGAGACGGACTGACTTTGTGTAATCAATCTTGAAAGCCTTGCATGCTCCCTTGAGGACAGTCCTCACGCTGTGCTCGCGTCGGATCCGAAATCCACGCGCTTCGTAGATGCTATCTGGCGGAGGCTCAACGACGATCAGCACGCGCTCTGAGTCTCCTCCAGACCCTCCCATCGCCGCTGCTGCTGCCCCATCGGTTGCAGCCGTTGCGGAAGACTCGGCCTTCGAGCGAGTCTTCGATACAGGAGCTGGAGTGTTGAAAGCAGGGGTAGCTATTGTGCTCGCAGTATGAGGGGCGTTGGAGTTATTGTTGCTATTTCCGTTGGGAGTCGAACGATGAAGAGAGACCAGCAAAGACTTCCAAGTAGGACGTGGCGCGGGGGTGGTTTCATTCCCTATACAGGACATCGAATGAGATTTATCTTTGTATCCACGGAGCATTGAGAATAAAGAAAAGATGAAAACACACCGGGACTTGATTCCTCTTTCTGCTCATCTTTGTCAACTCGGGCACCGCTTGCACCAGGAACATCTGCATCTACCTCATCGTTGAACAGATTTAACGTGTCTTGAGAGAAGTTTTTAGACGTAATAAAGTCGATGTTATTTAGTAAAGACTCACCACCTTGTGGTTTTTGCTTTTCAGGACTTTCTGGTTGGTCCTTCTTGTCTTGTTTGGGCTCTTGCTCACACCTTCGTATCGTAGGAGTCTCTTCTGTGATTTCGCTTTTGGGGATTTCTGTTCGTGTCTGCTGTTCTACCTCTGCTTCGTCTGCAGACTCTGAGACTGCTTGAGACGTCAGGGCGTCCTCGTGCTTCACTTCGTCTTTAATGGATAACGATATTCCTGAAAAAATGAATGATCAGAAACCTGAGCGTAGAACTCGGAATGATGTGGCTTACGATTATATAGTTGACCTTTCAGATGGTCGCGCTTAGATCTACGGATTCGAACATACACGTTCCCCACGACGTCTTTGACACCAAACCAAGCCTCTTCATGTATCCTCACTCGTTTCCCTGCACAGATATCCAGTTCATCCGTTTCGACATAAAACACATCTGGACTTTCGAACCCCCATTCTTTCACGATAAATTCCTGTAAATCAGAATACTTTGCGTGTAGCTCGGCAGAGACCAGAACCCGCTCGTCGTTGTAGTGCACGACGAGGAGTTGTACGGAGGAACGTGCTGATGGGTTCAAGATTGATGATACGAGCATTCTGCCTTTAGTGGTGGTCAAGGATAAGGATCAAGAATTTTGTTACGAGCAACGTTGAAAGTAATCTGTTGGTGGTTGGTTGGCGCATGTACACGCGGTACGCAAAATGTACACGTGATCGTTTCGAATCACATATGTCACGATGTCACGATATCCGTGTCACTAAGGCCGAACGTCACGATGGACAAGTATCTGCGGCGGGCGGAAAAAAAACTAAACTCGACTGATTGTGTTTGCTGATGGACCACCAGAGGGCATGTGGAATATGCACGACGGATTTCAGCTTGATTGCTTTGACCAACCAAACTATGACAGCACACGCTAGCACTTACGTTCATCATGATTAATCCATGCACAGATACTACAGCAGATCAAAAGCTATCAGCTTGCGGTGAGCAAAGTCCGGGGTCTGGAATATTAAATTACTCGAAAATTGAAGCACTAAAAAAGAACACGGCAGTGAAATCATTTCTTGAATCAATGCACAATCATAAGGATAAGTGGTGATGCTGACCAAGCCGATCAGTTCGCATAAAGCCCGAGATCAAATGCTTTGAAGTTCCGTACCATGGCTGATCATCCATTGAAAAACAAATTGGTGGATAAGGCAATGAGGTTTCATGAATAACTAATATCCTGTCAGCACAACACCACGCACAAGCACGTTGATTTTGAGTACTCGTGCTTGTTATCATGCTAGATTTATGTTTGACGGGCAAAGCATCCAAAGTAAGCAACTACCTTCGACAAAGTAGTTATCGCACACATTTGTCGAGGTTTACGCTGTAATAAAGAAGACTGTAAGATAAGCACCTGCAAAAGAGGTGCTGACCGTGCAGCACTTGATGTAGGATTCTGCCTTTGCTAGTTTACCTCTGATCTCGAAGATAATCCAGCCATGAGTAAATAGAGTCCTGATCACTGTTCGTCTGTCCGCTTTATGGTACCTTCCGTTGATCTCTAGGAAGCACGCAGAGTACAGACGGAGAGTCTATCAACAGCATCAGACAATTTCGGACAAGTTTTGCGCCTGATGAAGACATTTCAGCCACGGAAAAGACGTATCCGTAAAGTCTAGATGATGATGGCGGACTGAGTCTGAGGTGTGCGACACGTGACGCATTTTTCCACCGTAAGGACGACGCGCATAACAGACGCGCGTAGAACTTTCTGCTGCTCACCGACGCCCACGAAATGTCTTTAAAAGTACCAAAAGCAGGCAACGTCCAACTTTTCAAAGAAGGATATAAAGTGGGCATATAATATCTATCTACAAGTATGAACTGGTCTGACGAAGTTGTTATTGATAGCACCTTTCAGGGTTGGAAGATGCTGTTCTGCGTAATATTCAAGCCGTAGCCGAGCTTTCCGACTTGGTACGAACGAGTTTCGGTCCAAACGGTACGTTCCTTCTCTTCTAATGGAAACTTTTACTCTGATGCTAAGACACTTGTATCTGCTATGCAACAGGCCGAAACAAGCTCATCGTGAACCATCTGGGCAAACTGTTCGTCACTTCCGATGCTGCTACGATCATCCGCGAACTTGAGGTCGTCCATCCGGCCGCTAAGCTGCTCGTTATGGCATCGGAGGCTCAGGAAGTGGAGGTAAGCTATGCGTTGATATGATATGATTCAGAAACTGTGCCCTTGACGCACTCTCAACAGATGGGGGACGCAACGAATCTCGTGCTGATTCTTGCCGGTGAACTGCTTAAAGTTGCAGAGAACCTACTGGTGATGGGGTTACATCCGAGTGAAGTAACTGTGGGATATGAGCTAGCAGGAAAGAAAGTACTTGAAGAACTAGAAAGTACGTCCATCCATGCTCGACCTTCCTAATATACGCCTCTAACGCCTGGTCCAGCTTTGTCGACCTCGTCTCTACCATCACCTTTAACGCAGACTGATCTGACCGCAGCTCTGAAACCCGCCATCGCCTCAAAACAGTATGGTTCAGAAGACATCCTAGCTTCATTAGTTGCCGAAGCAGCGCTCGTCGTTATGCCTCCAAACCCTAAAAACTTCAACGTGGACAATGTACGTGTCGTGAAAATTATGGGAGGAAGTCTTGCAGGAAGTAAAGTAGTGCGCGGGATGGTGTTTAACCGCGAACCGGAGGGATCGATCAAACGAGTGACGAAAGCGAAAGTTGCTGTCTTCACGTCGGGGCTAGATATTGCCCAGACGGAGACGAAGGGGACGGTCTTGCTGCACAATGCGCAGGAGATGCTGAATTTTACAAGCGGGGAAGAGAAGCACATGGAAAAGGTTCGAGACATCCATCATTGTCTAGCTACACTTCTATGCTAATCTTCTCTCCTTCAGGTCTTCAAAGAGATCGCAGACTCAGGTGTCAAAGTGATCATCGCAGGGTCAACAGTAGGAGAGCTTGCAATGCATTTCCTCGATCGTCTCGGTATCGCTGTCCTCAAGGTCCTCAGCAAGTTCGACCTCAGACGACTCTGCCGAGTCGTCAACGCAACTCCACTCGCTCGTATGGGCCCACCGACACCCGAAGAAGCCGGGTTCGTCGACGTCTTCGAGGTGACGGAAATCGGTGGAGACCGCGTCACTGTTTTACGCCAGGAAGAAGGGAACGAAGGAGAGAAGACGCGTACGGCGACGATCGTCCTGCGCGGAGCGACCCAGAACGCTTTGGACGACTTGGAACGCGCAGTTGACGATGGTGTCTCCGTTCTCAAGTCCCTTCTTAAAGATCCACGACTCGTTCCTGGCGCAGGTGCAACAGAGCTCGAACTCGCACGGAGAGTCGAGGCATATGGCGCCTCGCTCACCTCGCTCAGCCAGCACGCCGTGAAGCGATACGCGGCAGCACTCGAAGTCGTTCCTCGTACACTTGCCGAGAACGCGTTGGGCGGAGCAGAGGGGAACGAAGCCCTCAGCGCGCTATGGGTTAGACATCAACAACCTGGCGGAGCGACATTCGGCGTGGATATTGATGGGGAGAGCGAAGGCGGGGTTTTGGACGCTCAGGCAGCTGGGATTGTTGATTCCCTTGCTGCGAAGTCGTGGGCGATCCGCCTTGCGACTGAAGCTGCAATCTCAGTCCTGTCTGTCGATAGTATCATTATGGCGAAACCTGCTGGTGAACCCAAAATACCGCAACAGTCCGGTAACTGGGATGAGGACTAGGCTTGTTCAGGTAGTCGTTAGGACGATGATGAAAGATCTAGGATTGAGACCAAAAATGTGCAAAGTAACGACGATGACACTGTTTAAATAGATTTCATTCCGAAAACGATCGACTGCCAGAAATGAGTCATTTTCGTGTACAAAACAAGATTCAAGTCTATATCTGGGACATATGTACTGAATGACCTGAGCATAATCGTGAAATCCCAAGATCCGACGCTGGAATCAAAGTCTAAAGCAGATAGCAAGTAAGAAAAAGCATAAATCTATCATCCAAAAGAGGGCAAAAGAAACAAAAACAAGAGAATCAAGAAAAATCAACAAGCCACAGCTCTCCAAAGAGCGTCGCAACTCCAACTAAACCTCTGACGTCGTCTAAATCAAATGTATAGGAGCTTTCCAAGGGGATGTAGTCAGGCAAGTGAAGCGTCCCGACGCATCCACGCGAGACTTCTAATTCACGGTGAACGGGTGCCGCTGTACTATCATCGCCCTCGAGAGGTTCGTACGTGGGGAACGTCGCAACGCGCAAGACAGACTCGCGTTCGCATCTTCCTTCACTAGCGTCTGCTCGATGCTGGTGCTTCGATGGATGTTCTTCGACCCACATTGCACAGCGTCCTCCAAACCCTATGACGGGCGAACCGCCGAAGGGGTCTTGGAGGATGTCAGTGAGCGCTTGTGCCGCATGAGGTGTGAGGTTCCAGATTGAACCACGGTGGTGATCATGATACACCAGGTGAGGCTGAGGAGCATCGGTATGCATATGGACATGCTCGTGGGCATGAGAAGGCCCGCCAGCGAGACCAGGGTCGGGGGTAATCATGACGTTTTGCGGTGCTTGAGGATGATTTTCTTGCTCGAGACCGAGATTGAAGTTCAGGCCTTGTAGACGGTGTTGAAGGGTAGCTAAACCATCGTGCTCTAAGACACCATCCCCGAGTAGTTCGTCCAGGTGATCGGAATCGTCATTGTGATTGTACGGGTCGTTGTACTCGTCATGTTCACTATTCTCCTCTTGAGCTTCATCCTCTTCATCCTCATCGTCTACGTCAAATAAGCCCTCGCCGAGGTCGAGGTCAGTGAAATCAAAGCCATCGGTCGTAATACCGTCTTCGTTGCCTTCTTCGCCGTATTCATCCTGATCGAACTCATTCCCATACTCAGCTAAGTGCTGAGCATGAGGGGCCATCGGTCCCACATCCATCTCAGGATGCCAATCGTTCGCGACTAACGCATGTGCATGGTGCTGATTGACACGTAGACTCTGGGGCCTGCGAAGCGGAGCGTCTGCAAGGACAGTTCGTACAATTTCTCGGGACTTGTTTCCCGGCGATGATCCAGGAGCGCCAAAATAATGATGAGCAATGGTGGTTCGTGGTGCAGATCGATTTCCATGTTGATGATGATGATCAGACCCTTGCAGATCTGGGGTAGGATCTACGAAGTTTGTGTTCGCATCGACGTTTGGTAGTATTAGCTCTTCATCTTCGTCGATAAGGTGTATATGCAATGTATCGTAATGCGGAGCATTGACATACATCGCCAGCGAATGGGCTTGTACGTGTAAGTGGGCCGAAGGGCGCCGAGAGAAGGTAAGCACTGAGCGCGTTCGATGGCGTCGCAAGCTTTCGCGTAAAGTATACCACTTCGGTATGATGATAGGATAGGCATGACGGTTCCTTGAGAGATCAGTGCTTGGCAAGTCATTTTCAATATGTGCGCCACATCCACGGCATGTACTTGCGTTGACAGTACGAAAGGGAACGGATGAAACTTCCGATGGCGGGATCTGGATCGGAGTCCTGATCATAGGATCCTCACAACTACGTCCCTCGCGCTCAAGCAATTCTCGAAGAACATCCAAGTCATACGAGTATGCGTGTGCAGAGGATGCAATTTCCCAGTAAAGCACAAGCTGCGTACTTGAGGGGAGCGCTTGTGGAACGCATTGTATAACCAGACACAGGCCCGTGTCGATGCAGACGGATTTCTGGGTATTTTTGTTGATCACAAAAATTCCCACTCTTTCGGGTTCTGTATTGAGTCGGACGAGGCCCCCGCAAAGCTCGTCTTGTGACACTGCGGAGAAAGGTTCAAAAACAGAGGGGATCTGGAAACTGCTAATCGTCTCAAATCTCGCATCCGTAGGCGTGTAGACCAGAAGTATCAGGCGGTAACGTGTAGGCAACGAGGGGCTAGAACGCCATTGTTCAAAATTATACAACTCAAACAGGTCACGATCAAGGAAACACAGGTACTTACACGGGCAACTCGATTATTATCTCCACCGCTTGTCCGTCTGATCCCAACCCTTGAATGTCATAGGAGCTCTCCTCGTCACATGGCTTCCACCGAGATAGACTAGCACCCTGCTGGACGTGAACTGCGGTCAGGAGTTTTCCGTCTGTTGTCCAGCAGCTCAAAACATTAAGAGCGTCGAAGACCATTACGTGGCGTGAACCAGGAAGGAAAGTAAAGTAAGTGATAATGCGGCGGTCTGGGAAAATGACTTTGGTAGGATGACGACGAGGATATATATGAGGCTTTGCCCAGCTCTTCGCAATCCGCTCTGCGCGCAGACAGGCTCCGATGACGATCTCGAGGGGTAAATCGAGTGCTTGAAAGGACCTGAACGGTAATGGACGCGACCTCGATACACTGTCCGCGACTTGTAGCCAAACGGCTCTCTCGTCTTTGATTGATTTTAAAGAGCTACATGTCTGATGGTTGTTAGAAACCCACCGATCATTCAAATTACGGAATCCAATTAATTGGAACTTACTGAGCTCAACGCAAGTACATCATAGGGCAAAAGGAATGAAGCAATAAGTTGGATAACATCGTAAGGAAGTTCTGTTAGTATAGGCATTGAACACTTTATCTTCTTAGAGAGGTTAGTTATCGAGCCTTGTCCCGCTGAGCGTACTGGCAGGAATCAAGAGAGGCGGGACGGTCCCAGGGTTCTTGGTCGTGGAGGCAAATTGGGGCACGCACGTGACTACCTGAGTAGATTCAGCCTCGACGGCTTTGCCGCTGTCCTTGATTTGCACTTACATTGATCATCTCTGTTATGGCGAAACGCGGCAAACAAGAGCCGCCATGTCAGGATGAAGGTTTCTTCAAACGTTCTTCCTTTTCAAGACTACTGAGGTTGACCACCTGATGTAGCCTGCAGCTTGCAATCATGTCTCAATAAAAACACATATTCGCCAGACAAATGCGAAGTTCACATGCGAAAACTGTATGAATGTTGCCGGCAAATGTACAGGTCTACAGAAGGAAGGGGGGAATCAACTGCATGTCCAAACGAGCGAGTTGTAGAAAGATGGTTGAAGAACCATTCCTGAACAAGAGGGCGCGTTTGATGTTCCACCGAGTCCTTTCGGTACTGCTTTTACATAACCAATGGCATCGCATATAGTTCTCAACTTTGCATCACTTTCTCGAGTTTTTACTAGCAAGCACTACGCGCAACGTCACATCTTACACGAATTGAAGGACAGAAGTCAGGATTATCGCTCTGCTGGTCCAATCCAACCGCACCCCACAGCATAGGATTGCACTGAGCACTTTAACCCTTGACTAAGCCGGTGCCAGCGGATACGGTTCGTTCTGAAGAGCAAAGGAATCCTCGTACGCTCTGCACGTGACCCGCGTATGCCTGATCCGTGCATGGAGGCAAATTCAATTCTGCTTCATCCGACGACATCAAGATGCATATCTACGACCTTTCCCACAAGTTGGACGAAAGTACTCAAGTATATCCAGGAGATCCTACCATTTCCTGTCGCAAAGTCGCATCGATCAAGAACGACGGTTACAGCGTAACGAGCATCTCCCTCGGATCGCACAGTGGGACACACATCGACGCGCCTTGTCATTTCTTCGAAGAGGGAAAGACGATCGACGAACTTGATCTTTCTGCCCTTGTTGGTCCAGCTGTGGTCATTGATATCTCTGATAAGGGTCCTCGCGAACGGATTACTTGGGATGATCTTGTTCGGAGAAATATCGCTGAGCTTGTGAAAGGGCATTCTATCTTGCTTGTCCGGACGGGTTGGTCCATACACTGGAAGACACCACTGTACCTCGATCATCCCTTTTTCGATACTGGGGTCGCTCGAAACTTGATAGATCTAGGCGTGCGCGTGTTCTGCGTCGATACACTAAACCCAGATGAAACATTAGTGGACGGCGCAGATGGTGACTTTGGTGTGCACGAGACCATCTTGGGTTCTGGAGCGATGATTGTTGAAAACCTTACGAATCTGGATTTACTACCAAGTGACCACGTCCATGTAAGCCTGGTTCCACTTGCGCTTACAGGTGCGCTTAGTTCGCATTTGATTTTCACGTATGAGCACGACTGAGGAACGGCTTTCTTATATGCAATAAACAGGCTGTGACGGTTCACCCATCCGAGCTGTTGCATGGGCACCGGATTCGCGGGCATGATCACGGTAATCATCCTACCAAATTTCCAGCTGTCACCGGATTAGCGCGATTGCATGCTCCGTGAGTATATGCTTACTTGTATTGTTCTACAATCATTTATGGTCAATCTAATACTCTATTTTCGAACCGAGATCTTGACTTTGACTGCTCATCCTGCATCAGTCCCGAATGATCAAACGAGTTTTACCTTTTCATGGCTGAGAACGTTGACCTGGGTCAAAGATGAGGCGTCCTGCGAGAACATTTCTCTGCACATCTAACGCACTCTGCATTTGGTCCCGGACCCCATCAATTGACTTGGACGCTTTGAATCTTTTTTACAAAATTTCTTCTCGATTTGACAATTTGTCTTTGGAGATTCGAGCCCTCCGATGTACTGTTCCAAAAGCTTCGACTCATTCAGCATCAGATTCTGCTTAAAGTTGCGATCACGGATGTCAAGTGATTCAGCCGTCTGAGGTACTCGTTCATGTCGTTAACTCGTTTCTCGGTCTCCTGAAAGTACTCAGTTGCGGGATTCTTGGTGATACCAATGCATGCTCTCATGTATGCTAGATGTAGGTCAAAAATGATCTGGTTGTTCGGATCTCGATTTTTAGTTTGCGAGGCGCTGCCCATCTGCTCGCCTCGGCTGCCTGAACTGTGATGCCCTTCGTTTGAGGTTGAATGGCGCATCCCGTCATCAGTGGTAGTACGTCTGCGGTGAGGAATTCCTTGGTTTATATGCGCCCTATCAGCAGGGACGTGTCGAATTCCTGGACCTAATCTTGGATCCCGAGGGCTGTAGCGCTCCTATTCATCATGGCGATGGGGGAGTGGTGGCTCATGAGGACTTCAAGCATCATGAACATTGTGGAGAGGACCTTAATGCCTAAGGATATCTCGCCAGAGCTTCATCTGACGTTTATTCAAGCATCGCATTGTCCATACCGACTTGCACTTGGTCTTGGCTGAGCAGGATAGTCATTGTCATTAAACAGCCATCATGGAGGAGTTCTGCGTTGCCTTTAGATATTATTTCAATAATATCACGATGGACAGAAAGCATTGTGACGCATACTCCCTTAGTTCCGACTTGTAGTAGTTCTAACAATCACAATACATGTCTGGAGGAGACGAACATGGTGACGGCGGTGGATGGGGCCTGTGGTGAGAATGTCCATGTCCATGACGTGAACCAAGGGTTTCGACATATGTGTACACGGGGCGCTGTTCATCTGCATCTCCATCATCAACATAGACACCACAGGACGCTCTCGAATACATGGATCCAGATAGGCCCAGGCATCAAATAAGTTCCATCCTCATGGCATCATCGACATGCTATGGCTTCGGTTCCACAGCAGTGTAGTATTAATGGCTCGGGTATAGACTGCGCAGAGCACTTGAGCACAGTTACACACTTCATTGCAGGATCAGTACTAGTGTTATCAGTCACATGGGCTCGGGCCAGAAATACTGTATATGTCCTGTCATTATCTCTTCTCCGGCTGACTATGAGCCACCGGAATCACTTTTAGGAAGAGAAATCAAGGCGACAATAGACTCGTCACTTTTTTTCGTCTAGCATCCAATCTAGATAAATCTTGATATTTATAGTTGATTGATCAAAATGTCTTTGTCCTACATCTCAGTCAGTTGAACACTCTCACATGGCTTCAAATCTTTAGGAACATAGCTGGCACAGTATAGATTTGCTTTAAGAATATAGGAATAGGTCCGACTCGACCATCATGCCTGTCGGATCTTTCTGCCTAAACGGCGAGAATCTCAGTCTGCCATCGCATCCTAGACATTCATGGAACCAAGTTGCGTCTAGCTTGTACTTAGTACTAGCAGTAAGTTACAATACATTACGCTTTCTCGCATTTTTCACTTCCGACATAAATACTACCTAACAGATCCCTTGCGTTTCATGTTCTTTACTCAAGGGACGACAAGGGCTAATCTGTGTATATTTCGCACACGCAATATCCTGTACCTATACTCGAGCACTTGCAGTTAAGCTTTGAGAGGACACAAAGCGATTTATGCGTCATTTCATCACGGCACGAAGGACTCGAGATCCAAATATAGGCGGTGAGCACAGACATTGGCACATTGCGATGAAAATTGTTCTCGTTTGTCAAGGCGACAACATATAAAGTTAATAAAATAAATGGAAAATGTCATCTCCTAGAGGAAACAAGTTCGTCCGACAAATGAAGACCCTCGCACCAATCTTCACCTAAGGGAGAACTTGCAAGATCGAGTCTCGTTGAGAACTGAGCACCGATTACATTGGTGTTCCGCGCTCGCCAAAGCGTGTCGCGCATATCTTCGGGAATCCATGTCAGTAGTTCGCCTCCTGGTCTAAGGACCCAGCCATCCTCCGATAAGGACCAGCTCGATTTGATGCCTCCTTTGTCCATGTGCAAGCTTCGATCACGAGGGGTAATATTCGTATGCTCAACATCATATGCGGATGGCCTGAGCTCGGAGATATTCACCTCCCATATGCGAATTGTTCCGTCCCGAGAGCCCGATGCGAGGCGCTTCCCATCCGAAGCAAAAGCAACTGAGCGAACCCAGTGGGTATGCGCTTCAAGCGGACCTAGGACAAGCTGATGACTGTCGACTTCCCAGACGCAGATTGAATTATCGTCAGAACCAGAGGCGATATACCTCCCGTCCGGTGAGAACGAGACGGAATAGACAACGCCTGCGTGGCCCTCGAACGGACCCGAGAGAAGCCCACCGCTGTTGGCATTCCAGACACGGACTGTACGATCCGCAGAGCCCGACGCGATACACTGCCCGTCTGGCGAGTACGTGACTGACCGGATCCGCCCAATGTGTCCTACGAATGGTCCAGAGACGAGTTCACCACTGCCAACATTCCAAACACGGATTGTCCTATCGTCAGAGCCGGAGGTAATGTTTCTCCCATCTGGCGAGAATGAGACTGAGTTGACCCATCCTGTATGCCCTGTAAACGGACCGGCAACCATCTTGCCACCATCGGCATCCCAGACACAGATTGTGCTGTTGTCAGAGCCGGAGGCAACGAGCCTCCCATTGGGCGAGAATGCGACAGACCAGATCCTGTCTCTGTGTCCGTTTAAAGATTTCGAGATGAGCTTGCCATTACCAGCATCCCAGACGCAGATAGTACTGTTCCCATGACCCGATACGATGCGCTTCCCATCCGGGGAGAAGGCAACTGAGTGTGCCCAGACTGTGTGGCCCATGAAAAGACCTGAGACGAGTTCACCACTCTCAGCATCCCAGACACGAATTGTACTGTTGCCAGAGCCCGACGCAATGCACCTTCCATCCGGCGAGAATGCGATCGAGTTGACTGGACCTGAGCGCTCCTGGGACTCATCCGAGGCGAATTTGCCGCTCTCAGCATCCCATATCCGTATAGTGTAATCATCAGAGCCTGACGCAATGCGCTTCCCATCCGGAGAAAACGCGACTGACTGGACCCAGTCCGTGTGTCCCTTGAACGGGCCAGCAACCAGCTCGCCGCTGTCGGCGTCCCAGACACAGATGGTGCTGTCCTCGGAGCCCGATGCAATGCGGTTTCGGTCTGGGGAGAACACAACCAAGCAAACAATTTCACTATGGCCTTCAATCGGACGACCGAGTAATTCGCCGCTATACATGTCCCACACGCAAATCGTCTTGCCCTCAGAGCCCAAAATGACGTGCTTCCCATCTGGTGAAATGTTGACTGAGTCGACTGTGCCGGTGTGTCCGCCGAACGGACCTGCAATAAGCTTGCCGCTGTACGCATCCCAGACACGGGCTGTTCTATCCACAGAGCCAGAGATAATATGTTTTCCGTCCGGGGAGAATATAACAAAGTACACCGAGCTTGTGTGTCCTTCAAACAGATCCGCAGCTGCCTTGCCGCTGTCTGCATCCCACACACGGACTGTATTATCGTCAGAGCCAGACGCGATGCGCTTCCCATCCGGAGAGAATACGACTGACAAGACCGCGTCCGTGTGTCCCTCCAACGGGCTCAAGAGAAGAACACCGCTGTCGACATCCCAGACGCGAATTGTACGATCGCCGGAGCCCGAGGCAATACGTTTCCCATCCGGAGAGAACACGACTGACTGAACATAGTCCGTGTGTCCCTCAAATGGGCCCGAAATCACCTCGCCGCTGTCAGCATCCCAAACCAGGATTGTATGATCAGCAGAGCCCGAGGCGATGCGCTTCCCATCTGGCGAGAACACCACCGAGATGACCCCGTCAGCGTGTCCATTCAAGACCTTGATGCATTGAGCCGGAGGCTTCTTCCCGTATTGATGCACCTGGACAGTGGGATGCGAACTTGAATAGTGATCTGCGACACGCGATTCGCCCTTATGGAGGGATAATGCCGATAAATAGATATGAGGAGCACTTTGAGAGATCGGGAGTGCGAAAGTCGCGGATAATTTATAGGCAGCCCACAAGAAGGAAGAGAGCTCCGCGTCAATTGACTACAAGAAGATAAGTAACAGAAACACTGGCATAACGCGACATACTGACCGCTGTTTTTACAGTGGAATTGAGCAGTGCTTGACTGGCGACACGATTGTAGTGCTTTGTCAGACTGAGGACCTCGAACCAATACAGAAGATGGGAGCTAGCGAAAGTCTCCAATTTCTTCAAAAGATCTTTGGAATTCGGTATCTCGCAGAAGTGGACAGACCAGAAGCGGCAGGCATAGTCTAAATGTCGTGGTATTGCTTTTTGGATACGGGCCTGTAGGTCCAGGACTTCGTCGTTGCGTAGGAATGACGATTCAATCCCACAGATGTTGAAGTACAGCTTCTCGCCCATGACGTCGAAGCACCGTTCCGCGATGTACGATTTCTGACCAGACTCATCGACGTTCCATGGCTTCCCACTGGACCTGTCGGACGTTAGATAGTCGGCAAACGACGCATGATGCAGTCGAACGGCCTTCCCAGTCTCGTAAGAGAGTACAGACCGCAGCCGACTCAAAACCGTATCCGACGTGTCTTCCTCGAGTCCAAGAAAAGCTTCAATATCTTCACCCGATAGTGCCTCCTTTGCGAATAGAATAACACCCAGGATTTTCGTAAATTCACCTCTTGCTTCAGACTCGTGCCACGGAATTCCCGATTGCTCAAGCAAGGTCGAATACAAGCTATCAATGCCGCCGCCGACTGACTGAACGTTGTTCAGAAGTGCCCGGAGTTTCCTCCGTGGATTATTGGATTCGCCCACCATCTTCACCGCCGTGGATGCCCAGATGAAAAGCCCATCTGCCGCATCGGAGAGTATCTCGCAGATCCTGTCCCACTCCCAGCCCTTAGGTGGTCCCTGTTCGACTGCTAAAATCATCTTCTCTCTGATGTATAAATCAACATCTCGCCGACTGCCCTGGGTCGTGTGCGCAAGTTCCACGTGATGGATGTGACTTTTCGACGACAAATGTCTCATAATGTCGCTTTCCGGTCGGCTCGTGATTAGAACACGCACATCTGATGGAAGCCCCTTGAAGTCGATCGTAAGGAGGCGCACAAGATCCTCCCGTTGCTTGCTCGTTCCACACTCGTCCAGAGCATCGAGAATGATCACGATGGGACGTTCGATTCCATTTGGCGTGGCCTGTATCGGTCCCAACAACAGTTTCTCAAACTGCGCTCTCAACGGACTCCCGTTGATATTACTGTTTTCATTCACGGCGTCGGTGACATGCGGACGGATGGAGGGATGAAGCGCTGCTATTTTGTAAGCAAGTGCTCGGATAGTGGAGATGTACTCGTCCTTTCCGCGTTCGAAGAACAGGTAGGCGGCGGGATAACCTCTTTTATCACACTCATCCGAGATTGTCACTGCGATGGTGCTTTTCCCAGCTCCAGCGGCCCCGGTGAGCCAGACAATGTTCTCGTCCGTGCCGGTATCTGGGAATAGTCTTGACATGATTTGATCCCTGTAGTCTTGGCGAGTTCCTTCAAGGCATCGGGATCGAGTAGACACTTTCGATATGTCGATGTTGGTAAGCTCTAATTGCATCTGTAACAACTGTAGCATCTGCCGTGATTCTATTTTACCATTTAGCTCGAAGACTGGAAAGAAGACAATATAGCACTTACCTATATTATCCACTCCTTTGGCAATATTTACACTGATAACCTCGTCCATTTTCCTTCTCAGTTCGACAAAGCGAGTTGCGTATTCCTCCATTTTCCTGTTGTCAGTCCAACGAGCCATCCGACCTGATACGACGCAAACGCATGACTTTCCGTGGAAAGAAAAGGACGTCTGGAATATACATACCAAGGAAGCTGTGTGATGCATATTTTTGCACCGCGAGGGAGCATTTGGCCGTCTCATCCAGAAGCTCTTTGATGGACGACTTCAGAATTCCGGTTCTGTCAACTAAACTGCGCGCCTCGACGGAAAAGTGGAAAGCTTCTTTCATATTCCCGACCATATTCACAATCTTGGCGTCTGATTCGAATTGATAAGAGACAAGCTGTGAAAACACGTCAGTTTTTCTATGGTGAGTGCAACACAAACTCTCAAGCGCACCTTATAGAGTGCTGACGTGACCTTCCAAGATAGTTCAAAGAGTGGATGAACCTAGCAAGAAAATTTCGATATTCATAATATTCGCTTTATATGGATAATTAATACTTACCTCCGCAACTGTATCCACAATCTCAACTAATTGGTCCACAGCATTTATGATAGTACCAATAATGCTCTCAGTAGAAGTTGCTGTCTCCCCTGCGCTTATCCTATCTTGTACCCTATGGTCAGCCAAGCGGACACAGAGCTCGGCCCATTCCCGATCGTCTACCACTTTAAGACAAAGGTGGATTGTGCCAGCAGCAGCTGGGCGTTTCCCGCCAACCACTGGTACTGACCGGTTCAGAGTGAGATCGCGTTTCACTAGCCAGTGATATCAGCGACACCCTGGTTAGAGACCCAAAGAGAAACTTACGTCTGTAGGTATGAGACCTCTGCAACAGTATATGGACGTCTTCTTCGACGCGAACGTGACCAAGTAGACGATCCTTGGAACGCTTTTCAGATTGCTTCACGGCAATGTTGAAGACAACATGTGATCCTGACTGCGAGCTGTTACACATCAGCATTGAGTACTTGCAGAACAAGCATGCGGCGACACTGACAAAGGGAAAATGACATTTGAGATAGGCTTTCCGTCTTCTCCAATAATGATTGGATCGTAGATATCTTTATTTACCTTGACCTCGACGTAGAGCTGACCTATTTCGGACTCTCTTTGGACATCTTCGATATGGATGACTAGAAGAAAGTCAAATGAGATGAACGCATGGGAAATGGGAGTGCTGCCGACCTTCGAAAGAATAGCGAGTTGGCCGGGACTGGTGTGGTTTGAGCCGAGATGGTCCTGCTTGGGACATGGTGAAGGAGAGTCGTCCGGTGGAGCACCTTCAGGTAGGGGATGGAAGGGGGTCCAACAAGAACATATATACAACGAAACACGAGCTTTCCTCGTGTGCTACTACCTTCCAAACGGGTCGAGTGAGAGTCCACTATTACAGCTCTTCCACGCCATCATCACTTCTATTGATGAATAGAGTGATATTTCCACGGATGCATATGAGCGTCAAAGTATAAGTTTGAACACAGCTCAATTAGGAAGGAGATAACGTGAAGTCGTGGGAAATAACTTGTCCCTATGTACCATATTATATCAAGCTCCGGATCTGCTCGACTCGGTGTGCTCTTGACTATGAAGACGACCTGGTACGTACGGCCTATTTACTGAAGGACAGGACTCCGGCCAATCATCCTGCGAATCCGTCCAGACCCAGGCGTCAAAACACCCGTCCCCATGACCAACAGTTGGCACTACGCAATCACCGCGGCCCTTCGCTTTGATTGAAGAAAACAAGGCATCCAGGGTCTCTTACAGCTTTTATTTATGCATATGCCTCATTGGCTCAGATGTGGACTACGCGGAGCGCTCATGCACACTTTTGCACCTCGCCACTCCTGTTCGTGTCTGTTCTCCAACTGGAACCAGATAAATCAAGACGATGAAAATAGATTCATCACTCTTTGTTCAGCAAGGCATTCACCAGGTTCTAGATGTGCATTCGTTATTGGCCTGTCAAACCAGCTTTATCCATCAGCATCAAAGAGGCGGTCCCTGCAGCTGAACTCCTTAGTAAGATCCACAAGTACTTTGCCGATCTTTGCCTTTACTCTGTGCTCGCTGTGCACCTCCAGCATGACAGCTGGCATTCTCTGTTTGTAAATCTGTGCATCATGTAATGCCGATAATACTTGGAACTCATTCTTGATTGATCAAAACACCTTCGTCTCACATCCCGGTCTCAGTCCTGCAGTTTTTATGAATCCAACTTCTAGCAATACTATAACTGGGGAGCATAGACTCTCAGCTACTTGAAGAATGTAGGACGAAGTCTGGTCTGGTCATCACACCAGCCGAATTTTTCGCCTGAACAATGAGAATCCCAATGTGCCTCACTACCTCATCCTATATAGAGACAGAACCTAGTTGTGTCTAGCGATGCCAAATTCTTAGGAACTAGCGATCATGATCGGTCGTACATCTTTGTCTTCTGCGTGCTCCAAAGTACAAGAGCTATATATGTACATCGCGAAGCCTGTCTCGAGATGCTTTACTTCGGTTGATATCTTTCCCTTGAGATGAAGGTGGAATAATGAGCATAATCCTTCTGCCCTGCTTCGACATTGCTTCTTCCAGTCAAGTCCAAGTAGACACCTTTACGTCTCTGGATTAACACGTGTGACCAAGCCTCAACAGGATGGTCCTGAGTATACAGGCGTCTTTGTGACCCATTTACATAGCCGAGTGAGAAACGATTGTATCTTTTTGAAGTCGGGATTGATTTTGTTTACGCAGTAAATTAACAGGGTCTTCTACGAACCGAGAGTCCATGAAAAGCTTTCAATGTCGACAGTTCCTCTCCGTCAAAGCTTCCAGATCTGGTTGAGAGGACTGGTGACTCATTGCCGGCTCGCTACCGCTGTCTCAAGAAATTGATGTTGCTCATAACTCACAACTTACACTTCCCTTATATGTATGATGCTTAATCCACTTCTTCAGAGAACATATGTTTGGAGAGAACCTTCTGCCTTGAGAGAACTTGCAGTCTGCAGTTCAGAGCTTTCGCCAAACGTATGAGGCATCTCTGTATAATTGTTAATATTATGCACCATGTCAAGTTGTGGCTAGATTATGGCTGAGAAGGATTGCTCGCTTTGTGGTGCTAGTTGATACTCATTTTGATCTGCACTTGACACAGAGCTGCATCGCACCACTGTTAAAAAGGACGTGAGAGGTGAGAAGAAGCTTATGGGAAAGTGGGAGCATGAACACTTCCTTAGTTTATTGTGGGATCATCGCGGTTGACATGAAGGTCTATTGCTCCATCGACTCCAATTCATGAGCTCTTGTGAAATTAGCTCGAAAAAAATACTGAACTTTCTGCAGTACGTATTCATCCTGTTTGCCGTCTCACGAGGACATCGTATGACAGGAATCCGTTAGAATGCTATTGGAATACAAGCTACTTCGAATAGAATAAGCAATAAGAGTGATCGGAAGACCTCACCTCCCAAACGAAGCGCCATCATCGGTCAGAGGAAACCCCTCCCGCCAATCTTCGCCCAACGGGGAGTCTGCGAGATCCAGTCTTGTCGAAAATGCCTGACCGTGACCAACCACAGCCGTGTTCTCGGGATGCCAAAGAAGTGAGAGTCGCATATCTTCCGGGATCCATGCTAGAAGTTCGCCTCGAGGGCCGAGGAGCCAGCCGTCTTTGGTCAACATCGATTTCGAGATGATACACATTTTGTATGCGCGTGAGCTTTGATCAAGAGAGGCAATGCTTGTGCTTGTGCCACCAATTATGGACGGCTTAAGCTCGTAACTGTTCATCCCCCACATGCGAATCATCCCGTCTTCGGAGCCAGAAGCAAGGTGCTTCCCATCCGGGGAGAACACCACCGAGAGAACCCAACCCGAATGACCCCTGAATGGGCCCCAAACGAGCTTGCCATTATCAACATCCCAGATGCAGATTGACATATCGTCAGAACCAGAGGCGATATACTTTCCATCTATCGAGAACGCGACTGATCGGACATCGTCTATGTGGCCTTCGAACGAACACCAGAGCAGCTTACCGCTCTTAGCGTTCCAGACACGTACTGTGTTATCCGAAGAGCCTGATGCGATGCATTTTCCGTCTGGTGAATACATGACTGACCAGATCCACCCAGTATGTCCCACGAATGGAGAACAGACGAGTTCACCACTACCGACATCCCAGCCACAGATTGTCTCATCATTGGATCCAGAGGCAATATATCTCCCATCTGGCGAGAATGAGACCGAGTTGATAGAACCTCTATGCCCCGTAAACGGACTGGCGGCAAGCTTGCCACTACTGACATCCCAGACACAAATTGTCCCGTCCCAAGAGCCCGAGGCAACGAGCCTCCCATTGGGCGAGAATGCGACAGACCAGACAGGGCCTGTGTGTCCCTTCAAAGGATCCAAAACAAGTTTGCCATTGCCAGCATCCGAGATACAGACAGCATTGACCGCAGAAGCCGACGCGATGTGCTTCCCATCCGGGGAGAAGGCAATCGAGGCCCAGTCTGTGCGACACTTAAATGAGGCCGGGACGAGCTCACCACTCTCAGTATCCCAGACGCGAACTGTATGGTCTCTAGAGCCTGACGCAATACGCTTTCCATTCGGCGAGAATGCGATCGAGTTGACTGGACCCGAGCGCACCTTGGGCTCATCCGACACGAATTTGCCGCTCTCAGCATCCCAGATCCGAATTGTGTTATCGAATGAGCCTGACGCAATGCGCTTCCCATCCGGAGAAAGCGCGACTGACCGGACCCAGTCTTTATGTCCCTTGAACGGGCCAGCAACCAGCTCGCCGCTGTCGGCGTCCCAAACACAGATAGTATTGTCCTCGGAGCCCGATGCAACGCGCGTTCCATCGGGGAAGAATACAATCGAGCGAACATCTCTACTATGCGCTTTAATGGGGCGACCGAGTAGTTTACCACTATACATATTGCACACGCAGATCGTCTTCTCAGAGCACGATGCAATGCGTTTGCCATCATGAGAGAATGCAACTGAATAGATCGGTCCGCCGTATCTCTGGGATAGACCTGAAACGAGCTTGCCACTCACAGCATCCCAGACGCGAATTGATTGATCGTCAGAACCCGAGGCAATGTACTTTCTGTCTGTGGAGAATACAACCGAGTACACTGAGCCTGTGTGTCCCTCAAGCGGACTTACAGCTGCTTCGCCGTTGTCTGCATCCCACACCCGAATTGTCTTATCGGAAGAACCCGATGCAATGCGCTTCCCATCCGCAGAGAATACGACTGACCAGACTGCACCTGTGTGTCCCTCCAACGGACCCAAGACAAGCTCGCCGCTGTCGACTCCCCATACGCGAATTGTACTATCTTGAGAGCCCGACGCAACACGCTTCCCATCCGGAGAGAACGCGACTGAATTGGTGCAGCCTGTGTGTCCTTCGAATGGACCCGACACGGCCTCGCCGCTGTAAGCGTCCCAAATCCGGATTGTATGATCAACAGAGCCCGAGGCGATGCGTTTCCCATCCGGTGAAAACGCAACTGAGCACACATAGCTTGTATGCCCTTCCAACGTCCTGATGCACTGTGCCGGAGCTTTCTTTCCATACCGATGCACCCGGATAGTTGGATGAGATTTTGAGTAGTGATCTGCGACGAGTGATTCGCCCTTCCACAGCGATATGGCGGAAAGGTAAATATGTGGAGCGCTTCGCGAGATCGGGTACACAAAAATGTTCGCAAGCCTGTACGCCGCCCACAAGAAAGACGACAGCTGCGAATCAAGTGACTACAAGGAGATGAGCCAAGAGTACAAGTATGAGAGAAGCCTCTTACTGTTATCTTCAGGTTGGCATCGTTGAGAGCCCCGGCAGCCACGTGAATAAAATATCCTGTCAAGCTAAGTACCTCGAACCAGTACAGGAGACGATGATTTGCGAAGGTCTTCAAATGACCCGAGAGATCTTTGGGATCCGGTACCTCGCAGAAGTGAACAGACCAGAAGCGGCAAGCATAGTCAAGATGCCGTGGAATAGCCTTTTGGATACGGTCCCGTAGGTCTGGAATTTCATCGTTGCGCATGAATGACGATTCAATTCCACAGATGTTAAAGTGCAGTTTCTCGCCCATTACGTCAAAACATCGTTCCGATATGTGTACTTTCTGATGAGCCTCATCGATGTTCCATGGTTTTCCATTGGACCTGTCGGATGTAAGGTAGTCGGCGAACGAAGCATGATGAAGGCGAACGGGCTTCCCAGTCTCGTAAGAAAGTACAGATCGCAGCCGACCTAAGACTGTATCCGCCGTGTCCTCCTCGAGACCAAGGAAGCCTTCAATATCTTCACCCGATAGTGCCTCTTTTGCGAATAGAATAACACTCAGGATTTTCGCAAATTCCTCTTTCGCTTCCCGGTTATGCCATGAGATTCCTGATTGTTCGAGTACTATAGCATACAAGCTGTCGATCCCGCCGCCAACCGATCCAATGTCTTCAAGAAGAGTCCGAAGTTCGCGGCGAGGATTATTGGATTCGCCTACCATCTTTACGGCCGTGGATGCCCAGATGAAAAGCCCGTCTGCCGCATCGGAGAGTATCTCGCAGATCCCATCCCAGTCCCAACCCTTGGGTGGTCCCTGTTCGACTGCAAAAATCATCTTCTCTCTGATGTATAGACCAACATCTTGCCGATTTTGCTGGGACGTGTGGTCAATTTCGATATGATAGATGTGACTTTTCGACGACAACCGTCTCATCATGTCGTTTTCTGGTCGGCTTGTAACCAGAACGCGCACATTCGACGGAAGCCTCTTGAAGTCAATCGTAAGAAGGCGTAAAAGATCCTCCCGTTGCTTGCTCGTCCCGCACTCGTCCAGAGCATCGAGGATGATCATAACGGGCCATTTGATTCCGTTTAAGGTGGCCTGTATCGGTTCCAGCAACAGCTTCTCAAACTGCGTCCTCAGCGGACTCCCGCTGATATTACTGTTCTTATTCACGGCATCGGCGACATGCAGACGGATGGAGGGATGAAGCGCTGCTATTTTGTAAGCAAGTGCTCGAATAGTGGAAATGTACTCGTCCTTTCCGCGCTCGAAGAACAGGTAGGCGGCAGGGCAACCTCTTTTATCACAGGCATCCGAGATCGTCACTGCGATGGTGCTTTTCCCAGCCCCAGCGGCACCAGTGAGCCAGACGATGTTCTCGTTCGTGCCAATATCTGGGAATAGTCTTGACGTGATTCGATCCGTGTAGTCTTTGCGAGTTCCTTCAAGGCACCGGGATCGAATGGACACCTTCGATATATCTATGTTCGTAAGCTCTAGTTGCATTCGTAGCGTCTGTAGCATCGTCTGTGATTCTTATCGCAAATCCATTGAGCTCGTCGAATACTAAGAGAGAAATGACACTTACCTATATTGTCCACGCCTTTACCGATATTCAAAACGAGAACAGAATCCAGTTTCTTTCTCAGCTCGGCAAAACGACCTACGAACTCCTCCATCTTCTTGCCCTCGGGCCAGCGAGCCATTCGACCTGTATGATGTAAATTGATCTCTTTGGAAATGAAATTCGGTTAAAGGTACTTACCGGCAAAATTGTGAGATGCGTATTCCCGCACAGCACGCGAACATTTCGCTGCCTCCTCCAACAATTCCTTTATGGCGGGCTTCAGCATTTCGGTTCTGTCATTCAAGCTATGCGCCTCAGCGGAGAAGTGAAACGCGTCCTTCATCTTGTCGACCATATCAACAAGCTTCGCGTCTGCCTTGAACTGATAAGAGACAAGCTGTGTATATGTGTCAGATTACACCATCTGGCGCGAGGTAAGTTGCTCAATCGAACCTTATACAGAGCCGACACTGCTTTCCACGACAGATTAACCAACCGATGAATCTGACCAGAAATTTCAGTCCCTGAAAGTTTCGATTTCTACTATGCATACCTCTGCAACCGTATCCACAATTTCGACAATTTGGTCCACTGCCTGAATGACAGGACCAATAATACTATCCGTTGAAGCGACTTTGTCTTTCCTCGCTCGTATGCCTTCCACTTTACGCTCGGCCATATCGACCCAAAGCCCCGCCCGTGCCTGTGCATCTGTGACATTAAGGCAGAAGAGAATTGAACCAGTGGACTCTGTTTGTTCTCTGCGGAATACTGAACGAATTGTCCTCGTGAGATCACGCTTGACTAGCCCATGGCATTAGCGACTATCTAGACTATCGAGTAGAGTCTTACATTCATACGGAAGAGATTCCTTCAGCAGTCTCGTGACGTCTTCTTTGATTTCAACATGTCCAAGGAAACGGTCCTGGGAGCGCTTTCTGGATTGCTTGATAGAGACATTGATGACGGAAAGTGAGTGCGACTGCGTGCTGTACGGATACTGAGCAATCGTAAGCAAACTGCACTTATCACACTCACAATGGGAGAATGGCATTTGACGTCGGTTTTCCGTCTTCTCCAATGTCCACATGGTCCGGGGTAGACTCATTGATCTTGACCTCGACATACAAGTCGCCTTTCTTCCTGTCTCTTTGGATATCTTCGACGCAGATGACTAGACGAAAGTCAGACCGAATGGATTGGGGATGTGATGGCAATTCTGACCTTCCAGTGAATAGTCGGCTGGCTCGGAATGGACTGACTTGAGGCGGGATGGCCCAGGTTGGGACATGACGACTCGTGAACTGGGAACATGGGGAATCCAGTGCAGACATATATACAACGAAACACGAGATGTCCTCGTGAACGACTACCTTCCAAGCGGGTCGAGTGAGAGTCCACTATTACTGCTCTTCCATGCCATCATCACTTCTCTTGATGAATGAAATGATATTTCCACGGGATGAGCGTCTAAGTATAAGTTTATTGAATACAACTCAATTAGGAAGGAGACAACAAATAATGGTGAAGTCGTGGGAACTAGCCCTCTAATGACCCTATACAACGAAAAACGTTAACTTGCTTTGTTGAGTTGACATACGTATGTATGACCTCCTGCCTGTTATCTACTGAAAGACTCGGACCTATCATCCTGTGGAGCCAGTCAGCCCATTTACCTGTCCAAAGCCAGGCGTCAAAACACCCGTCCCCATGACCAACAGTTGGCATCGTGCAAACACCGTAGCCCTTCGCCTTGATCGAAGGTGTAGAGGATTGCAAAAGAACAAGGCATCCAGGGTATCTCATAGCCTTTATTTATGCATATGCCCCAATGGCTCAGATGTGGGCTATGCAGAGCGCTTATGCACAATTTTGCACTTGGCCACTCCTGTTCGCATCTGTTCTCCAGCTGGAACTAGATAAATGAAGATGATGAAAATAGATTCATCACTCTTTGTTCAGTGTTGTTGTTTAAAGGCATTCACCAGGTTTCAGAGGTGCAATCATAATCGATCTGTCAAACCAGCTTTATCCTCCGGATCAAAGGGGCGGACCCTGCAGCTGGCTTCAATTCCTCAGTAATTACGACAACAAAAACCTTCGATGCCTGCTGGTCCGTCTCTCCAGTGCTGCTTTAGTCCTTTGTCTTTACTCCATGCATCTCCAACATGATAACTGACATTCTCTGTCTTGTCAATCTGTGTATCACGATAAACATCGGAACCCATTCTTGATTGATCAAAATACCATGGTCTACATTTCGGTTACAGTCCTGTATATGCTTCAGCTTTTAGCAATGCAACTGGGAGGCATAAACCCTCAGCTACTTGAATAATGTGGGATTAGGTTTGGCCTGGTCAACACACCAGTCGATTCTTTTCATCCAAAAGATTAATGAGAATCTCAGTTTGCTTCGGTAGACATCGACAGAACCTTTTTGCGTCTGGCTTGTATCTAACAATACCAACTTCTTGGGATCTCGAAATCATGATCGGTCGTACTTCTTTGTCTTCTGCATGTTCCAAAGTAAAAGGCCTATACATGTTAGTCAGGGAACCTGACTTGAGGTGTTTTCATCCAGATGATATCTTTCTCTCGAGACGAAGGTGGAATAGCCAGCATAATCTTTCTGTCCTGATCCTACACCGTTTTTCCCAGTCAAATCCAAGTACGTACGAGTCCAAGCGTCTTCCATTTCTTTCGACCCACGTGTATAGTCTCGCCTCAGCAGTATAGTGCTACGTGTTCTGATGCCTTTGCGACTCGTTTACATAGCCGAGTGAGAAATGTTTCGTTTCCACCATTTCAATGTCGAACTTGTTTATGCAAAAAACTTTATGTGGTCTTCCGAGAACCAAGGGTTTTTCAGTGCCAACAGCTTCCCTATCAAAGCTCCCGGATCCTCCCATCCGCTGTTCGAAAGGACTGGTGGCTCATTGCCAGCTTGCTGTACCGTTGTCTCAGGAAATTGACATCACCCACAGATGCAGGTGGACATATCATCAGAGCCTGAACTTATGCCCTCCGACCGGTGAGAACGCGCCTGTGTATCCCTCAAACGGATCCGAGAGAAGTTCACCGTTGTTAACGTCCTAGACACGTACCGTGTAATCTGTAGAGCCCGACGCGATGCACTTACTGTCTGGAGAATACGCGACGGACCAGATGCAAGCTCACCGCTGTCAACATTCCATACACGGATTGTCCTATCATCAGAGCCGGAGACAATGGTTCTCCCATCTGGCGAGAATGAAACCGAGTTGACTCTTTCTGTATGTTCCATAAACGTACCGGCAACCAGCTCGCCACTGTCGACATCCCAAACACAGATTGTCTTGTCCGCAGATCCCGAGGCAAGGAGCCTCCCGCTGAGCGAGAATGCGATAGACAAAACATAGCTCGTGTGACCCTTGAAAGGTTTCGAGATGAGCTCGCCAGTGCTCGCATTCCAGAAGCAGATGGTTTTGTCGTCAAAACCCGACACGATACCCATCCCATCCGGAGAGAATGCAATTGAGCGGACCGAGTCTGTGTGGCCCTTAAGGGACCCGATACAAGCTCACCACTTCTAGCATCCCAGACGCGAATTGTATGTATGGTAGAGCCCGACGCAATGCGCCTGCCATCCAGCGAGAACGCGATTAAGTAGACCGCACTTGAATGCTTCTGGGACTCGTCCGCAACGAATGTACCACTCTCATCATCCCAGATATGCATCGTATAATCATAAGAGCCTGACACAATGTGCTTGCCATCCGAAGAGAACGCGACTAAATTGACCCAGTTTGTGTGTCCCACGAATGGGCCCCGACATGACCTCGCCACTGTCAGCATCCCAAACCAGAATTGTATGTTCAGTTCACAAGAGCTCGAGGCGGTGCGTTCCCTATCTGGCGAGAACATTGACGTGACACAGAAAGTGTTTCCGCTCAAGACCTTGATGCATTGTGCCGGAGGATTCTTTCCGTACTGATGCACCTGACCAGTGGTATGCGAACCTGAATAGTGCTCTGAGACGCGCGATTCTCCCTGACAGAGATAAAGCTGACTGGTAGATATGAGGGACGTGTTTTGCGAGATTGGGAGTGCGAAAGTCACGGATATTCTGCAGGCGGCCCACAAGAATGAAGAGAGCTCCACGTTGATTGGCTACAAGAATATAAGAAACAGAGACATTAGAATAATGCAAGGCACGGACCGCTATTTTTAAAGTGGGATTGAGCAGTGACTGACCAGCAAGACGATTGTAGTGCTTCGTCAGACCGAGCACTTCGAACCAGTATAGGAGATACTCGTCTGCGAAAGTTTTTAACTTCTCCAATGGATGGTCGGGATTTGATGTCTCGTAGAAGCGGACAGAGCAGAAATGGCACGCATAGTCTAGATGCCTTGGATTGCTTTCTGGATACGATCCTGAAGATCCAAGGATTCGTTATTGAGTAGGAATAATGGCGGTTCGATTCCACAAATGTTGAAGTGAAGCTCTGCACTCATGACATCGAAACATGATTTCTGACAAGACTCAACGATGTTCCATGGCTTGCCACCGGATCCTTCGGACGTTGGATAGTCGGCGAACGGACCTCCCAGTTTTATAAGAGAGGACAGACCGTAGTCGACCTACATAATATCGTATCCACCGTGTTTTCCTCGAGTCCAAGGAAGCCTTCAAGATCTTCACCCGATAGTGCCTCCTTTGACAATATAATAACGGCAAGGAATTTTGCAAATTCCTCTTTCGCTTCATACCGCGTAAATTCCTGATTTCTCGAGCAAGGTCGAATACAGGCCACTGATGGCGCTGCATACTGACTTTATACCGTCCAGAAGTACTCGGATTCTCCTTCGTAAATATTGGATTCGTCCGCCATCTTGATTGCGGTGGATATGCAAATGAAAAGCACCACCGCATCCATCTCTTCTCTGATGTAAAGACTCTCGTCGTCTCGATGCTTTAGTTCGAGATGATATATGTGGCTCGGGAGCGATTTCTCCATACTGTCGCTCTCCGGTTGACTCGTGACAAGAACATGGAAACCTCGCGAAATCGTTCATAAATAAGCACACTACATCCTCTCGTTGTAGAATCGTTCCACATTCGTCCAGTGCGTCGAGGATGATCACGATGGGACGTTCGAGTTCTTTTGCCGTGGCATGAATTGGTTCCAACAACAGCTTCTTATTCTCGGCGGACTTCCGCTGATATTACTGTTTTCGTTCACAGCATTGGCGATATGCGAAACGACGGAAGGATGAAGTGTTGCTACTTTGTAGAAAATTTCTCGAACTGCGAATATGTACTCGTGCTTTCTGCGTTCGAAGAACAGGTAGGCAGCGGGACAGCCTCATTTGTCGCAAGCATCCGAGATCGTCAATGCGATTGTGCTTTTCCCAGCACCGGTGGCTCCGGTGAGCCAGACGATGTTCTGGTCAGAATCGGTATCTGGGAATAATCTTGGCATGATTCGATCCACGTAGTCTTGGCGAGTTCCTTCAAGGCATCGGGGACGAGTGGACACCTTCGATATACCCATGTCGATGAGTTCTAGTTGCATTCATAGCGTCTGCAACGTCTGCCGTGATTCTTGTCACAAATCCGTCGAGCTCACTGAATGCGGACAGAGAAGCAACACTTACCTATATTATGAACCCCTTTACCATTATTTATGATAATGATCGAGTCCAGCTCCCTCCTGAGATCGGCAAAACGAACTGCGTATTCGTCTGTTTTCTGGCCGTCGGACCGATTGGCTATTCGACCTAGTAGAGCCCCTCATTCTTTGAACGGAAAAAGATCCCGTAGATGTACATACCAGCAAAGCTATGTGCTGCATACTTCTGCACGAAGTGCGAACATTCAGCAGTCCGATCAAGTGAATTTGTAATTTTCCTCCTTAAGTAATAAGAACTCGGTCCTATCATCCAAATTGCATGCGTCGATGGAGAAGTGAACCGCTTCCTTCATTTTGTCGACCATATCGACAAGCTTCACATCTACCTTGATTTGATAAGAGACAAACTGAGAAGGTGATGACACTGATCGCTGTGGCACATGCTGCTCAGACAAACCTGATATAGAGCTGACACTGCTTTCTACGATAGATCAAATATCGGATGAACATGGCAAGAGAACTCAGTTACTGAAAATTTCGGCTTGTACTGTTCTTACCTCTGCAACCGTATCCACCATATCTACTGTTTGAGCTACCATCTGAATGACAGGGCCAAGTACGCCATCCGCGGAAGTTCCTCTTTCCACGCTCGTTCTAATATCCTCCACTCTGCGCTCTGCCATAGTGGCCCAAAGCCCACCGCATGCCTGCGCATCCATGACATTTAAGCATACGTGAATTGTATCTGTTTGTTTTCCACGAAATACTGAACGGACTGTCCGAGCAAGGTCACGTTTGACTGGCCTTCGACATTAGCGGCTGACTAGAAAATCATAGAGAAACTTACATTCATACGGAATAGACTCCTGTAACAATTCTGCGATGTCTTTTTGGTGCCAACGTGACTGAGTAAACGATCCTGGAAGTCCCTTCCGGATTGCTCTGACTCTGAAATTGACGAGGGACGGTGAATTCGACTGCGAGTTGCACAGATATTGAGTGAAGCTGCACGGACTATATCAATACTCACAACGCGATAATAGCGTTTGATGTTGAATGAGGCTTTCCATCTTCTGATAATCACTCGGTCATGGGCAGTCTCATCGGCCTTGACCTCTAGTTCTCTACATACAGCTCACCTTCCTTCGGGCTTTCTTGGATGTCTTCAATGCAGACGACTGCAACCGGGGCGTTAGGCAGAATAGACTAGGGAGGTGAAATCGATATGGACCTCCCAATGAGTAGTAGTCGCCTGCACTGGGTTGAGAATGACCCAGCATGGAGCAAAGCATGGTGACTGATCACTAGTAGTGACAGACGGGGACTTCACTGAAAATAAAGACTTATATATAACAAAAGGACAGTGATGCACGATTCGCCCTCCTAGCCCGGGATGGTTTCTGGTGCCATCATCACTTCTCTATTTGATTTGTATTGATGGACGAGCATCTGAACCTACGTACATAAAGATGTAGTCACGAAGGAGATATAATATTAATAACAGAATTACAATTACTGTTGAAATCGTGGGAAAATCTCGGCTCATAACAGATTATCTCATGAACTGCTTTTGATCCATTCCTTAGTCTTCGTTCTGCGCTTTCTGTCTCCTTTCAACCGAACAACCAGTCTCTTCCATGTCGTAAACCAGTATCCCATATAATCTCCAGAAAAATCTAGATCAATTCTTCATTAACGCTGGCCGAACTGATAAGTCCATTGACTTCTCATCTCTCATCTCTGTACTACGTAGTGGTGCATATAATACTCAGCACAGCTGACCGACCTGTGCAGGAGCCATGAAAGCCATTCAAATCAGTTCTAATGCACACCTAGTAGGTTTGAGTTTACATTGCATGAGTTTGGCCGGGAAGGATTTTCTCTGCGGCCTGGGGAGCTCAGGGAAACAGGAGTGATCTGTGTGTTTCAGGCATGCAGCAGACTGGGTCATTCATCATACAGGACAGGTCATGATCAGTCTGTCAATCCACAATAAAGTACTATCCTCGTTTCTGACTGGCCTGGGGGATTGTACAGTGAGGTCTGAGTTCAGAAAAAAAAAACGAGAAAGAGGAATGGGCTCAAAATCAGCATTTATGGCTATTTAAGACTAAGTTCTTGCTGGAGTGTGAAAGCTGCGATGAGACGATGAATTTAACATTTCAGATCACGCAAAATGGCCGAGTTTTCGTTACGAGAATGTTTGTGTCTTAAAAGTGGTGAATTCACGCGATTCCCAGGGCTTTTCTGCAAATAGCTGTAAATAATACGAGTAGGCAAACACTTTGTCATTTTATTGTCGTCGAACCTCTCCTTCCATTTCCATCTTCACATCTCCCCTTTCATCTCTGATATCTCAAAAGCGCCTTACTCCTAAAGGTTGCATTATACTGCAGCAAGCTATTAATATCCCTCACCCAATCGTCCTCCTTCCCCGGTCCAGCACCTTCCTCATCCTCCCCTCTCGTAAAAGCAGGTTCGACGATGGAAGATCGATTGATACACGGAATTGGGTAAGGTGACGCTGAGATTGTTACTGATTCGCCTGGATGGAGCGTTCGTGCTTCTTGTCCATCCATTGATACGGCTGCTGGTGCTCGAGACCGTTCGCCGATCTAAGTTTTTTTTCCAGCACATAACCAAGAAGAAACGAGTGCAGATGAAAAGTTTTAGTGGTGATGCCGAAATAGGAAGGTATGACGTAGAGCCAGAACTTACCCTCAGGCGAATTCGACTCGTCCCTGGGAAGACTAGTGGTCGGAAGCTCAGGCTCCTCGGACAAATAGGCGTAAGCACCAGCGCTGACAAGCTGGGATGTACGATAGGCCCTCCTGCGCTCAAGCTGTACGCTGTCGAACCCGTGGGAGTAGCAACAATCAACCCATCCGAAATCGACTCGGTAAGGTGTTGGTCGTCCACAAAAGTTTCGATCGTTGTTAAGTGCGGTGAAGGCCCTCTGTGCAGGGCGACTTCATTCATTACTTGCCAAGCATCCGTGTCGTCTTCAATGGAATAGCTCGAGTCAAAGGATTCGCTTGAGAACGGGGTAAAAGGCGCAGTGGGAGGATGGGACGAAAGGAGCTTTCCGTCTGGGTCTTGGAACAAGCATGACAAGCGCATCCGAAAGAGCACAGTGGCCTTGTTCGCAAATGCACTCTCAAGCGCCGGTGCAAAATCATCAATATCTGCCGAGCCCAAAGAATCCGAAGGAAAGAAAATAAAATCAAGTGATCAGTACGGATGCTGATCTGTCGAATTGTGGCGGAGGTAATAGTAAAGATAGGAGCGATAATCGTGATGGTACTCGGAAGGCGGAGTACAAGAAAACGTGGATACACCGCAATGACACGGGCCCAGAGCGCACTAAACGCTCAAGCGAATCATCTATTGGCCAAAGCACGGAAGGGTCCTGCTTCCGTGACTCCACCCAGGGCCTCACCAAAATCAGACGAAGTAGAAATTCGACTCACGAAACGGTAACAAGAATCCCAGCGTACCCATGGAAAAGCTCAACACAGGTGGGACTGCGCCTTTCTTAAACAACGATGAAGCGTGGAGGATAGTCCCATCGCCACCCAGTGTAATGACCAAATCAATGGGCTCTGTATCTGCGCGACCTGATTCCCATTTCTCGACTCCTTGAGGAATATCTGGCCTGTTCTCATGGAATACTCGGGTGTTGGGGTATTTGTCCCTTATATGCCTATATCATTCCGACAATAAGAGGAAGTAAAACATGAGTACAAGAGCAAAGACAGTGATGTTCGCCGATACGGACGCAAGTAGTGAATTGATGGCCTCTATGACAGGCTGAGTGCGTAGCTTGTTAACGATGAGAACGTTTCGTCTGTCTTTTCGGCAGCATCGGCATCAGCATCGCTATTAGAATGCGATAATCACGCACGGCTGAGATCTGGTAGTTGATATAGGCGCTGACGATGCGTCCGATGATAAATATCTGATGCGTCTGAAAGTAGCCGATAATGTCATTTGTGGCCTGCACCGGCTAAAAGCGCCCCAGCGCAGTGCAATGGCACAGGCAGACATATTTGAGCGCATCGGGATAAGTAGGAGCCAGTGCCAACACGACGATGAGAGTCAAGTGAATTGAGTGACTCGATGGAGAGTTGAGTCACAGATAGTCACATATCACGTGTTCTGTGGTTTTTATTATGTTTCCCAGAAAGGAAGGGAGTACCTTCTTCGATTTTCCAGGCCAGGACTGAGGCTGAATTGAATTTTATTGAGCAGACGAGAGCCTAAGTTAGGCCACGGCTTCCTCACAGGGCATATATAGCCCCGCTCGCCTCAGTCCGCCACTCTCGCCCGGACCCACTTTCAGCACTTTGTAGCCCATCGCTCAGCGTTAAGCACACATCTCACACTCTCACCTCAGTTCCACCTCCCTCCCACGATGACAGAATACGACTACTCTCCAGATGCCATCGAGCGTTACATGGAAAAGCAGAACAGCGTCGCGCGTTGGATCGACCGCCAGGCCCAAGAAGCACGCAACTACGGCAACCCTCTGGTTCCTGAGGAGTACTCGTCCTCACCTTCGCCGAGTCGGAGCAATAGCGGCGGTGATGGACGAGGGGCCTCTCTGCCCAGATCGGTGTCAACACCGCCAGATCCTCGTCATCAGCGGGGACAAGCGCAAGCCCCAGCTTATGTGTATGCATCCGGACATGGATCTGCGCATAGAAGCGGGCATTCAAGTCATCGTTCGCACTCGAGCAGCAATTCTGCTTCCACTGCTACGCTCGTACAGCCTCAGCCTCAGCCTCAGCCTCATCGATATTCATCCCCGCTAGGAGGCAGCTCACATTCTCGATCACATTCTACATCTCATACGGCTGTGTACAGCAGTAGTGGTGGCAGCAGACGTGCTCCACCGGCTCGATCTCATACATACGCGACCGCCATTGCGGGCATGAGCGCCACGCATCTACCGCAGCAGCATAGTGGAAGAAGTTCGAGTCGCTCACAAACGGTTCCTGGTCAGACGCAGCCTCAGTTTACCGGTGCGCCCGGCCAAACGGTTGTAATGCACAACGGACGGCAGACGTACGTTGTTGTCCCACCGCACGGAGCGCGCGTCCAAGTCTGCGTACGTACCGGTACCTTTTCCTAGTATTTTTCAAGCGAGTTTCTCACGGGGTTACCTTCTATCTTTTCTTTCACTGACTATACCGTATACGGGTGCTTCGACATCTCTTCTGTTTGACACCTCTTCGACTGCCACGGACATGGATCCCGTGCCCGTGCTGAAACTATAACTCTCTTTTCGATCGTACGCCTTCCCCCACTCGTCCGCGACATCTCCGCTGCTCCGTGTCCCTGCGTCCGTGCGTCCCTGCGTCCCTGCTCCGTGCGTCCTCGCTCCGTGCTCCGTGCTCCTTGATTTCATTTCGCTTCCTTCGGTCCGCACATCCGCCTCCTCTTCTTCCTCTATTCCTCGCCTCATGTCCTCTTACGTCTATTCTCTTACCTCTTCGTCCATCTCATCTGGTCCTCCTCGCCCCGCATTGCCGCGCACTCTATTTCCACCCCCCGCGATCAACCCACTGGATGGATTGACGTCGATATTGTTCAAATCTGCAACTTCGTTTGCGTGGACAGTCTCCACAATCAACCTCACCCACGTACTCGACCCCACAGAACTACGTGCCAGCGCACTATCCGTACGCACAGCCCGTGTCGCCCACGCGCGAAAGTAATAGTTCAAAGAAGGCGCCACTTCTCAAACGTATCTTCGGCTTCCCGAATTCCCAGAACAGCGGGAACTCTGGACATGCGGATTATTATGCCAGAAGAGGTGGGAATAGCGTCCCTGTGATGACTACTGCTGGTGCGAGGAGAAGGACTACCTCCATGCATTATTGAATGACCAAAAATATCAGGAAATTAGAAAAAATGAGGAGAAGAGGTGTGGCGTGAAAGCAATGCGAGAGATGTCGAGAGATCGGACAATGACCCGACGTCGCGTGTTGTCCATGTGCGCCTATCTTCGTGCTCAGCGCCTCTATCTCAATCGTTCTATTGAAGGAAAATTTACACGACCCGATCGCGAAATGCGCGAAACCTGATCATCACTTGCTCACGACGACTGCTTTACTCCCGTGGATCACTTCCCGAATCCCCTTTCAAACACCTTTGCCTATATCCTATCATTAACCTCTACCTGTGAAACCCGCGAAATCTATATCCGATAGTCCCTTTTTTTGCGCCACCTTACCTTACCCTATCTTACCTACACGCTTTCGCGTTTCCGCCGCATCTCGTTCCGTCTTACACAACCTTTGCCCTTTGGCCATTCCAACCGGATCAGTACATTATTGTGGTCACTGCGTGACCCATCAACTGGAAGAGCGGATTACCCCATTGTCGTCTGGTCGCACATCAGCTGCGCACGGGTTGGTATCTTCCGATATTACGAGATGGCCGCAGTGCAAGATTACGAGAACTGCGAAATCTCATCCCTTGTTCTTCACTCTGAAGATGATCTTTCGCTTCTTTCATTTCTGTTATCCTCTCTTCTAGGATTTCATTTTTGATTTCATTATCATTTCCGATTCCTTGTGAATTTCTTTTCTTTTCCTTTTTGTTTTTTTTGTGTCAAGATACCTTAGAAGTCATGCCTTTTAGTTAGATGTCTTCATTCCCCTATCCATGTCTTCGTTCTACGCATGCTCCGCGACAATACTCGATATTCAATATATCGATACGTCGATGTCGTCGAGTCGACCATATACCAAGCTTTTTTTAAGCTCATTCATATTCATTTTCAAACTTCTTCCATCTCCATGTCTGCATCCACGTTTCCTGGTTTCTCATATTCATGCACAGGATACTGTTCTGGATCATATGCATCACGTCTCGTCATCGTTAGATATCATCCCATGTCCGTCTGTTGTCTGTCATATCTGCTTAGATAGCACTGCAATTTTCGTCTTCCTTCTTGCTTTTTTATAAAATGATTGTTCCGAGTTTTGACGAGCGAGCGCCGCGATGGCTTTGCTATAGATACCGTACTCACGTTCTGTTTTTACGCTTTGTACACGCTTTGTCATGATTTTTATTATCTTTGATTTCTTGAAGAATGCCTTTTAGCGAATTCTTTTTCTATCTGCTCGGCATTCGACGCCTTCTGAAGTAGGTTAGACGCCAATAGACGCTCTGAGATTTGAGATTCGATGACGCATTGTGTTGAATGCTTAATTTGCTCCCGTAAATCCACGAGCGAGCGCTGCACAGGAATGAGGAGTGGACGACGATACGAAAGGATCCGCGATCGAATTGAGTGTGTTATGAGTGGCGCAGTCCGTGAGGCAGTGGCTGCCTGGACTGTGGGGCTGACCGAGACTCGGCGCGCGCGCCGGCCGGCATTCGAGACTCACGCACGCGATCATCGCGTCGGAGCGGAAGCTGATATTATTGAGACCTGCGGACGTTACCTGTGAGGATAATGAAATAAAACGTAGCGCATGTACAGTTGTACACATGTGACATGGAAGCAAATATCAGACAGGTTTGTCAATGGCGATGACGTCGGCGACTCGGCTTTACAACGTCAGTGCTGCTACCTGCCAGGGCATCAGTGGCTCATGATAGAGCTTTGCCAGTGGGCCGTGCCTGCTTCAGGTTTTATGAATTACATTACGATGAATTATGAGATTTCCGACTCCCGCGATACTCTCCCTGATAGACGACATGTGCATGTGTAATGTAATACTGGAGTCGGGAGAGAGCGGGTTAGAGCTGATAATCTTGCGATAATTATACGATAATTTAGGTTTATTAAAGCGGGATTAAAGCTGCGAAGCTGCGATGGAGTCCGACCCGTTGCGGATGAGGAGTGAGGAAGAAAGGCGTCAGCGGAAAGCACGAAGGCCGCCTCCCTGCGGTGACCTCAGAATTTCCCCACAATTACATAACCATTCCCTACTAGAATCCCGTGGACCCGATCACAAACAAATGCCTCTCTTGAAACGAAACAGCATCCATCATCTCCGAAAGGCTATACTCCGCTCATGTGCTATGACGCAACATAAGGCCACTCTTCCTCCCTCGGGTTGATTCAGCACTCAGTTCAGGAGTCAGGAGTCTGCACGATAAGCTGCTGAACCTTTTGACTTTGGCTTTGAGGATTTTTGGCTCTACCATCGGATTTACAGCGGCCGCTCGTTTCAGAGAAAGGAATAGACGCTGCCTTCGGGGATGCTGGCTGGGTACGTGCTACAGTCAGGATGCCGGTCCTTCTCCCCGCACTCTCCCCGCGGTAAACTCAGCCTGAGCTCTTCCTCGATAACGTACGCACGCCTGCCTCCGCGTGAGCGTGTGGGGAAATTGGATTAAAAAAAGGGCTGGGGATGGGGAGGAACTGCGGGGTCTGGGGAAGAAGCATCCCTTTCGGAACTGGTCGAAACATCCGTGGAGCGGGAGGAAGAACAAGGAAAAAGATAAGTAAGAAAATGGGAAAAAACGTCAGTAGACCCAGATTCGAGTCAACACGCGCTCGGATCTTAAGGCCATGCGATTTAGGTGTGTCCTGTCAGGTTCGTGCCGTGGCGTGTCCGATCGTTATACCTTTTGGATTCAGTCTAATTTTGATGCATTTTTAGATTGATGCTTCTTGGTAAACGCCTACGTCTGCCCAGAGGGAGAAAGAAACAAATGAACACAAATTCTCGAACTTTACGCCATCTGAGGGACGGAGAACTCGTCTTATTTTTGGTCTACATTGCATCATCTTTCTGAAGTCTTATTCAATTGGTGATGTTCTCGGGTACTAAACTGCTCTTCGACTTGGTTGAAGCCACGATTCGCCTGGTACAATCTGCGAAGTGCCGACAAACGCGCAAGTCGCAGTTACGATAGGTCGGCCTGGGAAGATTTTATTACTCAAGTCCCCGCTTTCTCGTCGTCAGAAACTTATATTGACTTCCGTGCCGTCAGAATCCGGACTCTTTTAGCTCGATAGTCTCGACTTCACCCGTCAGCTCGGGCGCTTCTCTACTCGTGAGACCTCATCGAGTTTATTCAGCCTCTGGTGGCTGTCTTACTGCCTCCACGTAGACGCTATGTCCACTTTGCTCTTATCATCAACTTCTCGACACGAAACCTTGCAGTTTTACCCGGATTGTGTCCCCATGGTCTTGTGTTCTGGCCACTCGCCTTGGTTGAATGTGTACACACGGACAGTCTGGACCCAAAAGGTCTGAGCGCCTGAAGATGGTGGGTGACCCTCGGTCTTCGGCACTATTCCATTTTGAATCTAATAAACTCATCTATCGAAATTGGATCATGCTCGTCGAGGCTGGTCTGGTTATAATCCAGGAAGTCATCCGATCTGCTACTACTCTACTGAAGCCCGCAAAATATCGCGGATAAGGAGGGATTCACCTTCATCGTTCTCTCATTTCACTGTTCGGCTGCGTTCGAGGCGGGATTCTTCGACTTCCATGACAATGGCTTTGGACAGGTATTCGAGAGTCAGTCTCACATTCCTATCTTTACCCACCGGGATCACTTATTACGGACTCTGCGGATATGTCTGCTCTCTTCGCTCTCGCTCTAATTGCGCTTTAAAGCCATACGACATCATTCCCGGTATAACTAAGCGCTGCACAACTTCCTTGTCCAATTGACAAGAGTGTACAATGCCAACCCCAAAATATGTCGTCGTGGTTGTACTAGCCGCTTGACCGCGTCATGCAAGGCCAAATGACCTTTTTGCCAGAGACCCTATTACACTTCGGAGCTCCCAAATCTTTTTACGCACATCACAACATCAAGTTGTGCTGCATTCGCAATATCGTAACATGCGGGACTCCACCATCGTCCTTACCGCATCTGTAATACACCACACTGCCGGAGGGTAGATCACTTCAGAGGCAACCCAAACAAAGTGTGCTTATGACGTCTGCGTATGGCCTCTTTGGTTTCCTCGATGTCCGAATGTGGTTTGATGTTCAGCTTCAATACAAGTCGTGGTACGCGCGTGCTTCATTGGTCTCGTGAACACTTGTCTGGGCGTACTACTAATCATTTGTATGATTCTACGAGCTTCGCTTTATTCTTACCCTGTGCAAGCCTTCTGCCCTATCTGCCTTCTGATTGCGTTTACCGAAGGAACCGAAAGGAGAGAAGGAAGGAACGTTCAACAATGACGTCGTCGAGTGCTTTCTATTCTCAACACCGAAGACCTATTTACGTTTAGAATTTATTTGGCCTCGCTTCGGTTTTATGGAAAATAGCTTTATGGAACTCATTCTGAGAATTCACCTTTTACAAACCCACGAATCTGGGAAAGTTCTTTATTGTCTTTGGAAAAGTCTTGGATTCCAACTTGTGCAATTGCGATATGGTGAGGGGGCCGAAAGCGGCGATAAGTACTGGCATCATGATGGTGGTCTTGTGATATGTGCTCACCCCGTGGGGCTGCGTCTCGGGCCTGTGTTGCTTTCCCAGAGAATTGAGAACGCTTTTCATCACCGAGGCATCTGTTCCGTAAAAAGTGGTCTTTTTCGTTCAAATGAGGATGGTGACATGAACCACTTACAGTGTAATAAACCAACCACTAAGACGTCGCTCCCTTGATTTTCTAGTTTTTGACTTCTAGTGATGAGTATTACATGTAAAAGTAAAAGCGCAAGACCTCCTTGATGTTTATGTGGAAAGACTTCGCTTACAGAAGCGGGCAATATACCTCGTTCCATGCTGTAAGATGATCTTCAAAGCCTTCCTATATTGGTTTCGGCGCCATCCTTGAGACATAGCTCTTTTGAGTCCATAGGATTGAGGAAATTAGAATATGAGAAAGGCTCTATCCTCCTTTCGTATATTGTGTATCTACCTTCAATACGTCTCATTTATATTCGAAGATAGCCGTATTGCGAATCAATGATGGGAACATCCGGATAAATACTGCACATATATTGCATGTATGTCTTCACTTGAGCAAAGTTTCCTCGCCGTGAACATCAGGAGAACGATAAGCCTATACGAAATGTGCTAATCACAAAGGAATGTGGAAGATCACAAGGTCATTCCAGCTCTAGTGCTTCAACTCTGGAGAAAGACATTCGGTCCATCGTTCACCAAGAGTCGCACCTGTGAAATCAACCCTGGTTGAAGATCCCAAATTGAACACTGTCAAGTTCCTGTAAGGGCAAAGCGTCGAATAAAGGTCTGGAGGGATCCTTAGGAGCAAGTTGCACCACTCACATCCTCCCCTTATCCATCCATTGTTGCACAGAACCCAATCTGAGGTGGGCGCGAACGTAGCATCAACTGCGTGTTTCCTTAGAAGTTGCAGAGGATATCCAATATGTCCCCATATTCTGACTGTCCTATCCCGAGAGATCCTGAGATGATCCGCGAACCGTCAGGGGAAAAGACAGGCGAAGTGACTCGTTCCGAGTGTCGACCGATCTGATCTCGCACACGGTTCGCCCCAGTTTCCGCTCCCCATACTTGTATTATTTTGTTGAAAGAAACTATGACTTTGCTTTCCGTCGAGTGCAGTGAAAGCATAGTCCCAACCGAGAAATCGTTTTTTTTTCCCATCCGGTTAACAATAAAACGACCGTTCTCACTAGTCCAGATGTCAACGGTCCAGGGGTCTGTGTTTGAAGCCACCCGGACAGCATTTGTCAGGAAACAGATAGAGCGAACGGGATGGTTGGGATTGATTGAGAATTCGCTTGTTGATTCCCAAGTTTCCTTGTTGCACAAATCCAAATCGTTCCATAGTCGGAGCCCGATGCCTGCCGTTGCGTGAGAATGGTACTGACCTTATCGGCCTATGGATTAGATCAAGATTAACATGCCGCTCAAAAACGAGTTTGTGAGCCACTATTATTCTCCACACTTTTATCCCGCGTTTGCAGGAACTAGCGACAAGTATCATGCCGTCTGGCGAAAAGGTTATGATTATGCGAGTGACATCATAGCCGTCTTGACACACTATCACGACATGCTTCAGTGAAACCCGGGTATAGGGATCCCAAATATTGACTATCTCGTTCCCTGGTCCGGAGGCAAGTCGTGAGCCGTCCAGAGAGAATGCCACGCGGGTGATTCAAAAGACTCGACCAAGAGGCCCAATAGCAACACCACCGAAACAGACGCGATGCGACGTGAAAGTGCTACGGACGTGATATATGTTCGCATGCCCTGGAGATGAAACCAAGTCAGCCATCGCAGCTGCATCCCAGTCCCTGACAGTCATATCGTCGGAACCCGAGACGACGTGCTTCCAGTTAGGTGAAAAGGAGACAGATCAACGAACTATTTCCAAGTGATCCTCGAGAGAGCCGACAGTCCTTATCCTTCCACTTTCGGCGTCCCAGACTACCAACAACATCTTCCTATCGGAACCAGAGACGATCCGGGCCCAGCAAGGAGAATACACTACTGACGTCACCCAGCCAACAGGTCCTTTCAAAGTAGAAACGATACTCCACTTTCAACTTCCCAGATTTTGGTTGTATGATGATCTGTAGGGCCAGAGACTACACGCTGGCCGGCCGGCCGGAGAAAATGCGAGAGAATTGACCCAAAAAGAGTCATGTCTGGAAGGACCGAAAGCAAGATTTTCCACTCCTCACGTCCTATATTCTAACCGTATGGTCATGAGAGCTCGAGGCGAATCGCAAACTGTTGGATGGGTGATAAGGCGACAGAAGAAACACAATATTAATATTCTAAGTATAGCCTTCCTGGTTGTGGCATGATCGTCCTGTTCATGGAAGTCGAAGCGATCCTCGTACCGTGAGGAGACCAACATCGTCGGTACGCTCCCTCAGCGGACAGAGAATCAAGTTCCCATTGTGAAAAAATAGAAAAGAAAGTTAAGGAGCTTTCCGAGGCTTTAGCAGTGCTGGTCAAAGAGGTTGATGCTGATATGATAGGCACGTTTACCAAGTTTAAGCAAGGAAGCAAGGAAGCATGAATCGATTAGTCTTTACAATGACGAGTTTCTGCATAAATAACGGCGGCCTAGAGCAGAGCATAGACACAAACTGATTACTTGTACGGAGGAGTCCGTCTGACTGATTCAAAATTTAGGAGAAATTACTTCGATGAAACTCGCGCAGCATCCACACGAGCGCTAATTCTTCTCCGAAATCAACATCTTCAGGTCATTCTCGACATCGTCGACGTTCTTGACGATAGTACCTATCCCAGCCATAACCTCTAGATCTTCCTTACCGGCCCAATCCTCCTTGTAGTTCCACACCCTCTTCAATTCTTCTCGACCCTTCGTGGCTGCACGCAAGATGACAGCCAGACATGTAATAGGCGGGACGAAATACAACGCATAGAGACCCGTCAATTCAGCGTCAGTCTCTATGTACCCTTTGACCTTAAGATAAGCAATGAGGGTATAGGCAGGGATCCAAGAGAGGACGGCAGTATGGAAGTATGGTTTCGGCCAGCGGTTCCGGCGACGGAACCAGGAGAACCTATTTCCAGATGTAGTGGAGTCTGGGAGAGAAATGCCTGTTGACTGGGACCGAGGGCAGAAGGAGATACGCGTCCCAATCAGGTTTGTCTTCAAAGTGCCGTCTGTAGCGCAAACAAATAAGCCACCGTCCGGTTGTCCGACAAGCCTCTCCTCCGGACGTGCAAAGGTGTGGTCCATCCGGTACAAAAATGCGACATAGCTGAACATGCTGCCGCTTGAGAGCATGGTACTCCATATAAACCCCGACCAGTTTGTGGCGCCTCCATGTGGCCTCAGTAGCATGCGAATCGGAAGAGGGAGCTCAGAGATCCAGAACCAGACGAACAGTGCTGACATGACAAGCTTCATGGCAATGAATACCAGTCCTCATCTCATCAAATTACAAAGCTGAAGGAACTCACCGAAACAATCGTGCCGATGACGTAGTTTTTGAGTGTTAATTTTGCAAAAAATGTATCGGAGATCATGAAATGGATCATCGATGCAAATAGAATCATCGAGCAGACGGAGCTCTGATATATCAGTGCCCCGCTAGCCAGCAAGATTGAAGCAAGAGCAAAAATTGTCTTTATGAGAGCTGGGTATCGAGGTATTAATCGACGGACCGTTCCTACGACTATGAAGGGCACTATTCAATATTCATGGATCGTGAGTCTCAGTAAATGAAGGGGGAAAGTGCTTTAGACTTACTGCCATTAGAATTCCTGAGGATCATTCTAGGTTTGAATTCCGAAACCACGAACAAGGCCTTTCGGTAATGATCAACACGTGTTTCTTATTTGGTAGTCACAATGGTCGGAAGAACTTACCCTCAAAATAAAAAACACAGCAGGTAAGAAAAGTGCGGTAGGATAGTATGCCTTTACCCAGTCAATCTGCCCGAACACTGAGTTTTGATACCATCTGTAACCGTGAGTATCTGTCTTGGCCTCAGAGGCGTCGTCGCCATTCATAGTACCAACAAACTCTTCGCCATTCTGCGGACGTTCGTACCACCCTCTGATGGTGATGTATTGGTCCACAAGGACAATAGACGCGAGCACAAGGGCGAAGACAAATTTAAAGAACCATTGCTTTAGAAATATCTTCTTTACAGCACTCTGCTGAACACGAATTTCAGCAATCCGCGATTCGGAGAGGTTGGCCAAGGACTCGACATCATCTTTGGAAGGCTCCTTCTCGAGATGCGGGAGCTGACGTACAGCGTGCCACGCCTGCATACATGCCATCAAATTGATTAACTTGGGTGGACTTTGCCACGAGGGTGAGTTAATACCTTTAGATGAACACGACATTCGATCGCATAGACAAGAAGCGTAGGGAGCACGACATACGCGTAACTCTTGAGTTCAGTGAGGACCTGCTTGATGACTAGGTCCATGCTCAATGACTGGGGTTGATGGTGGTTGAAGAACAAGATGGAATCATAATCTGGGTTGATCCCGACTCCGAAAGGATATGGGCGCTCTTATGTTTGGTCACACAGTCACTGCGGTGCATGTAGTCGGTAATTAGCATAGCTTTCAACGCAACGGGCATGCCGACGTGTGCCGGACTCTGATGTAGAAATTCGGAATTTTGCTGTATATTTGACGGTCCCACTTGATCCCTTCCAGACGTTGCGAGGCGTTGCGCTCGAGTTAATATACATGTCAGCAATTCTGTAAGTTAATGCATAGGAAGTGGAGGGTAGACCTGTGAGACAATAAGAGAAAGGCTCGAGATTACTAATATTTTCTTTACATCTCCAAGTGCAGAACTAAGATACCTTTGAAAGCATCAGGGGCAAATGGATAGGAGAAAGCCAAGGAAGCCTTCCGGGCTTCGGGACGGGAAGAAAGACAAATATCAAATACTATTGGTAACTCATATCATCTATGGAGTGCGATCTGTCCTTCGAGAGGTGATACAAATCGCCACTATGTATCAAGGAACAAAGAACAATAGGTACAAAATGATGATTATGGATATGTTCCCTTTGTTTCCTGGACGATGTTCGGCATAAGAAACAACACGAAAATAATTAGTTACATGAAGATTTGCCTAACAGAGAGCAGCACCGACCGGCGCCACGAGTACCATTGTTTTTATTTTCTAAGCTAAACTGAGGAACAAAAGAAGATGCCAAATGAGCAGTAGCGACATCATGATGTTGCATCAATAAGGATTTCATCGATGTGTATCCAGGGTCGAAGTCAAAGGTCATATTTATAGGCTGTCTGTGATATAAACTGTTTATTGGCGAGATGGCCGAGCGGTCTAAGGCGCTGGAATCAGGATCCAGTCCGAAAGGGCGTGGGTTCGAATCCCACTCTCGTCATAAAAATGATGTTGTATTTTTCCTCTCACCTTATTGAATTTGCACACAACTCTGGGTGGGGGATGCTTTCGTCTGATGCCCAAACCAAGGTTGATAGAACTGGCTACGTCGTTTCTCAGGATTTAGTCAAGGCATAGTATTTTTCTATGTTTTTTATCGAAGGCATCTCTGACTTGTACATAGGTTTCGTCCCTTCTACCGAGTAACAAGAACCGTTCGTTTCTTGTTCATTCGCTAATCAGAAGTCTGGGACTGCTACCAACTTCATCCTCGCCTTCACCTGTTGAGACATCGAAATCTGAAGGATGCCAAGACGAAAGGACGCGCATCTTTCAAATCATTCGACCGCGACTCGCCACTGTGCAAGAGCTTTGTTTGTATCATGATCGAGATTATGTCGACTTTGTTCTACAGGATGGCCGTGGTGACAGGAAAGGAGCTGCTTCGTGTCAATGGGAGAGTGAGAAGTCTCTAGCTGATGCTTCGTCTGAGTTTGGAATCGAGGATGTGAGCATTGACATCCTTTACGTGCACGTCTTACTGGGTGGCTGACTTGCAATGGCACTGTCTAGGACTGTCCTCCATTTTTCGGCATGGGCAAGTACGTACAGATGGTCGCTGGTGTCACTCTCAGCGCTGCAGAGGAGCTCAAATCCGGCGAAACGGACATAGTCATTGCTTGGGATGGTGGACGGTACGCTGAGTCGCTGACGACTTCTCAGTTTCTGAGGAATGTTCGCGTTGACCACGTCAATTTACAGGCATCACGCACAGAAAGGCCGTGCCGCAGGGTTTTGCTATGTGGCGGACTGCATTCTCGCCATTCTCTCGCTCAAACGTGCTCCTCCTCTTTCTGCGCATCCGGGAAGGAGAAAGGCGCGAGTTATGTATCTCGACTTTGATTTACATTTCTCCGACGCCATTTCGGAGTGTTTCCACAAATCTTCATCAGGGACTGCGTCAGCTCAAGTATTGGCGCTGTCGATTCATTACACAGCACCGGGATTCTATCCTCCCAACCCGCTCGCGTCCTTACCTGATAAATCAACAGACTTTGATCCCTTCACGCTTTCGTTACCTCTTAAACAGGGAGCGTCTGCGAAGACATTTGGGCGTATATGGCCTATCGTAGAGAATGTGAAAGATATGTTCGCACCGGACTATGTCATTGTGCAGTGTGGGACGGATGGCCTTGCCGGGGACCCGCACGGGATATGGAATTGGAACACAGGCTCTGAGAAGGGAACTTTGGATTGGTGCATCAGCGAGATTGTCAATAAGTGGAATGCGAAGATCTTGCTCTTGGGTGGAGGTGGATATAATTCGCCAAATACCGCCCGAGCATGGGCAAGCTTGACATCAGTCGTTGTAAGTCTCGTATCCCATTTCATATTTTCCCTTCTTATTTTAACTGTTTCATAATTCTTCGCTTAGACGCCATATCCCACCCGACACGCCAATACCGGATCACTCAGCATTTCCGCTTTACGCACCATCATTTACACTGGATGTTCCTGCAGGAAATATGAGAGATGAAAACTCGGAGGAATACCTTTGCAAGGTTGAAGCTGTATATTCGACCGTAACTGCCAGACTACGAGAGAGATGTGCAGAAAAATAGTGTTCTCTTGTTGTAGAAAATAAACGCAGATTATAAACTACACTGCAGTACTAGTGTAATGGAAATACATATTTGAGGCAGGCAAAGTATTGTGAAACGCGCTGACCGTTTCTTCACGTGAACGCGTCTCGGTCATGAGCGGGCTTGCGCTGGATCCTTTTTTTTTATTTACTCTTCACCGACTGCCGCAATTTGCTCGAGCTGTTCTGGACGTGCCCTCGTAGTCAAAATGGCCTTCGCAGAGCTCGTTCAAAGTTTGTTACAGCAACCACTCTGCCATCTTGCATCGAAACACTAACTGGAGTTCGTTGGGCAGTCATACCGAAGCCCTGGCTTCCTGTGGTCGTCGCCTTTGGGCTCGTCACGCTCGCGAAGTTCGCCTTGAAAACGGCCGGTGTGCTTCTTCAGACCTTTATTATTCCGGGCAAATCGGTACGTCGGGATGTTTTCCTCGAGTTATACTGCAGGTAGATTGACACGCGAGTTTCAAGCTGAAGAAGTATATGTCGAGGTCTGAGTCTGGTTCCTGGGCAGGTGCGTCTTCTACCGTCTATCTGTGCTTTTACTGATGCTCTCTATATTTCTTATCAGTGATCACTGGCGCAACGGATGGTATCGGGAAGGAATTCGCAGTACAGCTGGCCAAGAAGGGTTTCAACATCTTACTTGTCAGCAGGTCGCAGGACAAGCTCAATGTTGCAGCGAGCGACCTCGGTGCGTACTTATGCAAGTGAGGATGCTGGTCAGGATTCACGCTTACGTTCATGAAGAGGCGCTATCGAAAGCGAAGACAAAAACCCTCGTCATAGATTTTTCAGCACCGACTGAGGAGGACTACAGTGCTTTGTCGGCTACTTGCTCCGGCCTGGATATTGGCATTCTAGGTATATATTATTTCTATTCTCTGAACACTCCAAAACAGTCGTTTCTGATACTGCTTTGACTAGTCAATAACGTCGGTCGGTCTCACGAGTTTCCTGTGTCATTCGCAGAGACGCGGTTGGAAGAAATGCAGAGTATCATTAATATTAACACGCACGCTACGCTTCACGTCACTCAGATCGTCTTGAGAAACATGCTGCAGCAGTGAGTTACCCTACGCCAAGACGATCAGAAGAGAAGCTTGTTGAATCCCTTCTGTTATTGTTTCTTAGACGTCGGGGTCTGATTTTAACACTCACCTCGTTCGCTGGCGCGATCCCGTCTCCTTTGCTCGCGACCTACTCAGCGTCAAAATCATTCCTCCAAACATGGTGTGACGCGCTCCAATCTGAGCTGAAGGGTACAGGCGTGGATGTGGAATGCGTTTCTACCTATTTCGTTGTGTGTTTCCCATTCCGTATGCCTTATATTCTTAAATCCTGATGTTGAATATTTAATCCAGGTTTCAAATATGTCTCGTATCCGTCGTCCAACAACACTTATCCCGATGCCGAAGCCATATGTGTCGTCTGTTTTGAAGAAGATTGGCCTTCCCTGCGGAGCTCTATGGACAGGTACATTGTCTAACATCTTACCTCTTCCTCGAGACTTGTAACACTAAACTCATCTCTTTTCATGCAGGCCGTCCATCCACTTCGACTCCATACTGGTCGCACGCGTTGCTCGACTATCTCATTAATGTTATAGATTCAAAGCCGGGTTTCATTGCATACACACTCAGTACGTTCGTTTTGGTTGTTTATATGAGCTAGATGCTCATGTATTTGTATAGACTTGCATAAGGACATTCGCCGACGGGCATTACGCAAAAAGGAGCGGGAAGCTGCTGCTGCTGCTGCCGCAGCTTCAAAGAGGGACTAGATCATGGTGCTCAGCGATGACTCTTTCAGCGTGGTTGCATTCTTTCTTAATATTATTGTACTTATCACCAAGAAAGTAGAGGGTATAAAATACGTATGATTGCGCGAGTGTGGGAGAAGTGGTATACCAAGGGATACGGAGAATATAACCGGTAAGAAAAACGTCACTATCAGAAGGGAGGCGTAACTGTCATGAAAAAATATCAAGAAATGCAAGACATCGGTCTACCAAGAAATAAGACTCAAAGAACCGACTGAAAACCATGAGTGACGTTCATTAAACCCAACCATAAAACCTAAGATCATAGCTTCATCAGCCCCTTCATTGCATTCGCAATTGCAAAGCTGCTTTTCGCCATAACCTGCCTCGAGTCCTTCGTGACCTCGCTCATACTCTGCACCTCACTCAGTCGGTTCGCATGCTCACTTAGCTCACGGAGGATCTCCCCGCCAGCTTGACCAGAGGAAGGAGGAAGAGAGTCTTTACATACTGCGACGATACTGGAGACGATCGTGATGATTTGCGTGAGATTCTCGTTTAGTGCGGGTGTTGGCGTTGGGCTGCGAACGCCTGATAGAACGGATTGGATGGCGTAGACTATTGATTCGGACTGCGCTTCAAGGTAAGGCTAATAGAAGGAAGAAGATATCAGAATGGTGTATTACCGAATCTGGGAAAGGATAATATACCTTTAGCTCAGCCCACGCCTCTTCGGGCCCTTCAGCAGGTGCACTATCATCACTCGCAGTAGCATTGGACCGCGCCTGATCGAACAACGGTGGGGGCGAACTTCCAATCGAGCTCGAAGGCGACATAGGCCGCCTCCTCGAATCGTTATTACTTAGTGAAGAAGGATTCTGAGGCGGTGATTGTATGGATGAGGATGATTCGGGTGGGTATCGTAACGGAACGGGAGACGGAGACTCGTTTGCCCTCCTCTGAGAACTTGATGAACCAGCTCTCTGGTGGGTAGGAGTTGAGGAAGATCTAATTTCGCCAATTGAACGAAGTGTTGGAACGAAACCGTTCGGTGCAAATGGACCTGTAGCTCCAATCGAATATGTTGCATCAAACTGGTCCTGCTCCGCCTTCGTCGCCTTGCGTATTGAAAGCATCTTCGCCAGTTCCGTGATTGTTGCTGACAGATGACTTGAAGCGGCATCAAGCAAGCTGACCGGCGACATACCCATGCTCGTTGCATGAGTCTTCGATGCAGCAACGAGATTGCTTAGCGTCGCTTCCGCCCGCTCGCGTAGTGCTCGTAGATGCTCGTTGTCGGAATCACCAACTTCTTGTCTCCGTTCACACGCGCGTACATCATCAATGATGGCAGAGACAGCATTAACAACCGCTTTCATCGGTGTGAGCACACGACTTGGTACATGTGAGCGGCCCGCGGAAAGGAGGTTGTCCGTCGCAGTCACGAAAGTAGTAATGTGAATATCCAGGATTCCACCATCTGGCGACATAGGAAGCTGATCCGCATCTGGTTTCGTTGCCTTCAAGAACATCTGTGAAGTAGCTGTTCATTCAGGGTGAGTGTCAAGTTAGCGGATAATTTCGAGGCTCGAAACGGACCTTTGAAGCTTCGTAACTCCGTCTTGGCGGTTTCGTACTTGCGCTTGTACTCTTTGAGTTGCATGTCGAGGTTATGGATAACGTGCATATCAGATTCTTTGGCGATCATCAGCTCATCATTCCTATGCGACAAGTCCGCCAGTTCAGAAAGAAGGCCTTCCATGTCAGAACGGAGTTGTTCGATTGTCTCCGGATCAGCCTATAGATTTAATCGGGAGAATCGTCAACAATGTCAACTGCGCATGAACCGGAGGACGTACGCCAGCACCCCAACTCCGCCCGCTCGGCTTCTAGCCTTTCATAGCTCAAACGGAGGTTTTCAATCTCTTCCTGATCTCTCTTTTGCCGGGCCGCAGCCGCGTCACGCTCTTCGCGTCGCTCTTGACGCTCATCGTTGAGTTCTCGCCTGAGCTCGCGAATTGTATTATCCAGTTCCTCCTCTTTCTAGAATACAGACGTAAGTCAATAAACGCGACGCTTAACACGAGAACTCACTTCACGAAGAAGCTTGGATTCCTCTTCGAGTACCTTCGTCTTCTCATCGTTATCGTTTTCCGCGAAGCGTCGTCCTCTTTCTTCAGCATCTTCTAAAGATCTCTCCAAAGTAGTGATACGGCTCTGCATAGTTGCAATTTTGTATTCATATTCGCGACGCAGTGCTTCAAGGTCGACCTCATAGGTACCTCCAGTTTTGCTCATCCGTCCAGTATTCATCGATGCAGATGCCCGAGATGGAGCACCGCCTGCAGAACGGTCCTGAAGCGACACTCGTCCTGCCGAAGGACATCTTGTCGAAATAGTCCTCGCCGCTCCGATTCTGACCGGACCAGTCTTCATCGTCTTCGTCTAAAGTTCTATCTCTCAAACGCGCTGTCAAGCCACTTAAGCCTCCAAGGCCGCTGACTTCTAGTTGAGGAGATCGAGCACTGGAGTCTGTAATGCCTTCTCCGTCCGTGTCTCCGCGAAAGTCAGGAGTTCGGTCGCGCACATCTGGGCTTCGTGAATTGCGCTCCCCAACGGCAGTACTAGAGCTCTCACGCTCCCTTGCATACGGTACTTCGATTTCTTCTTCAGCGATAGTACTCTTATTCGGGATGATGACTTCTCGCTGCGCATTCGTAGCGTTCGTCGAATCCGATGTTGTTGACACAGAGCCTGACGGCCTGCGTGCAAGATCACGATCATCTTCACCTGACCTCCGTCCCGACAATGCAATATCGGGCGATGGACGTCGACGTTCCTCGTTCCGCAAGCTCGATACAATATCCTGAGAAGGTTTTCTGCGAGAAGAGCCAGCGAAGCTATCTTCACTTGGCCGTCGAGTAGCGCCGTAAATCCCTTCTTCGGATCGATTACCTCCGTAAGCATCCTCGCTTGGACGTCTGCGAAAGCCTTCTTCGCTTGGTCTTCGGTAGGAATCCTCGCTCGGACGCCGACTACTGCCAGCGTATCCACTGTCAGTGGGCACAGATCGGGGCATGTTGATATTCTTGGAGGACTGAGGAAAGTCGGGGGAAGGTATATCTAAGTCATCGTAGTTTGAGGTCGGAGAAGTAGGGTCTTGCAACGTCTGTACGAGCCGAACCATGAGTGAATAATATTCAAGCAAATATGTGGAAAGCTAAAGGCCCAAGCCAGCGCAGGAGCCGGAAAAATAGACGTACTTCAGGTTCTCTAAACTCCGGATACCTGCGTCCGAGCTCATGAAATACGTCACCGCTAAGGTCTTTGAAACGTGTCTTTGGTAGAGTAGCGAGCTTTTGACGGGCTTGATTGCGCTTGGGGTGGAAGTCATCCCTGACCGGCAGAAAAGGAACTGACGACAAGGTCAGTAGCGAGTCAAGCGTTTAAGGCTACGAAGCAGCAGAAGGACAACAGGATACATCGACCCCATCGATACTCAGACGCCCAGAGTCACCAGGGCATGAATTAACGGTCTAACAAATCCCCACAGATGCAACGGTTGCGACAAAAGATAATGATGGTTTACAGCCTACACACCTTCATTATTCGCATTTATTTCGCCTCAAGAGTTCATCATACACATCGGTCGAGAGCTCCTGAAACTGTTGTCGGGTCAAGCGAGTTAACTTCTCACGAGCAGAGGCTCGAGCATTTGCAGGCTCTGAATCACCAAAATGACTATTAGGCCTAAGATGGCATTACATTAAGCAACAATAAGGCGAACCTTTAGCCAGATGATTCTCGAGGTAAT
>VVIT01000027.1:0-86896 GCA_009806525.1 Sanghuangporus sanghuang | reverse complement strand
TAATTGCGTTTAACCTTCTCGCACATTACTATTTTGCGTGTACAGTGAAGCCTGGATTCATAGATGACCCACCACGAATAGAGGGAAAGGGGCCCTTCTGGGCAAAGGGAAGAAAAGAGAAGGCAGTTGCGAACGGTGCTGCGAGTGTGATTGGTCGGAAGACACAAGTCTGAACATGACGCGAGCAAATTTGACGCGCTGTAAAAGATGCGGGCTGATGCGGCCAGATGTAAGTTAAAAGGTCCTTAAGGACTTGTCCTGATCTGGCGCTTGTTCATTTTGTAGAGGTCCCATCATTGCCGAATATGCAATCACTGGCGTTCTCCAATATGACCATCACTGTCCAGTGCGTTATTCGATAGCTGATTTGAATAGTTGACGATCATACTTACCTTAGTGTCGGTCTCGCATTTATCTTCACTCTTCACTGTTTCTGAGATAAGTTAGGGATAAACCAATGCGTTGGAGTTTATAACGAGCGACATTTCGTGTTGTTCATGTAAGCTGGCTGTGTTTCAATTTCCGTTCCGGTTGGTGACCGCTTGTACAGGGCATATCTCGTTTTATCCACTTTTTGTTTCGGAATACTTGGCTACGGAAAGCTATGGGAGGCCATGGGGTTCACATACGTGAGTAATCAATCCCTCGCTCTTTCTCAGATTATATCTACTAAAGAGTAAATGTGAGGCATGGACCTATTGGACACCACCCATCATGTTCTCACTTATCTACATACTCTCAGTAGTTCTTTGCTTTGCTGTCGGAGTCATGTTGACGTGGCATCTCTGGGCATTGCGAGGGGCGAAACGTCGGTCGAATCACACGATTATGATGTGTATCGCAAGACCGCGAAAGAACGCGGCCAGGTATGTCTTTCTCACTTGCCTGAGCAAATAGCCTCCTCATCACACATTCCATAGACCTTTGAAAACTCTTATGACCTAGGGTTCGCTTCCTCGCCTTGGCCTTGATAGCTCTTGCTCACAAATTATGCAGGAAACTCAAGAATCTAGAGCTTTTCTTCAATACTGGATCAGATGGATAGTAAGATCACAGATATTGATTCTTGCGGAGGACCTAATCTGACATGTATTTTCTAGCCCGTATTACACGCTATTTGTCCCCTTACGGGTCATGCCATACACAGACGGACGAGCATGGGCTCGAAGGCCTGGTTACGATTCTCACAAGGGTATTCAACCCGGAGAGGAGTTAACGGACGATGATGATGATGACTATGAACTCTAAATCGCATAGCTGATACGGACATTCACAATTGTTTCATTACGCCTATCATTATCTATTCACGTTCAGCTTCTCTGGCTCACGATGTGCTGATTCCCATAAACATACTATAGGTGAGCAACTTAATTTCTCATCCTCCTCTTTTTTTGTTTCTCGTACGATGCATATGTGATGAATCATGCCGGGGCCATATGACGCCTCTGGAAACGCATTCGTTAACGTGTGTGAATCCAGGAGGTCGATGATTTATTTCCGGTTCTACTATACTCCTGCGAAGCACGAGCACATTTCTGACCTCCAATCGAGCCTTTTGTATTACCTCTCACCCTTTCACTTTCTTGTTATTCGGGTCGTTGCTAACCATTCTTGTCCTTGATCTGGATTGGTCCATCTTTGATAATAGAACTCGGTGCTCAGTGTTTGTAGGCACATATCGTTACCGGTATAGGAGTCATCTTGTAATTGTTACAGCTTTTGGCCAGATCGTCTGATGTATGTATAAGCCGAGATAACTTACATATAAAACGGACCGTCATGAAACTATGTCAATAAAAGAGGATACTACTGAATGTCTAACGCATAGTCTGCCTTCTCGTAATTAGACCACTCTGCACGTCATGATGATGAGTAGCGGGTGTGGCCTCTTCATGTTCGCAAGAACTTCCTCCGTATCGAACTGGTCACCAAAGACTTCTGCCATCTTCCCACGGATTTTCCAGTTCGTAGGATCAGCATCCCCAACCATCGGATTATAGTAATAGAAGTATAGCGCTCACTTTCCAAAAATAAGCATCGCAACGAAAGTGAGCGCGTTCAAACAAATAAACAAGATGTAAAATCTCGCCAGGAGCTGTCCAGTTCAATAGGCGAGGTCTGCGGAAACAAGACATTGAACGCCCATTTACAGAAAGTCGCAACAGAAGTCCCAATTGACCAAGTGCGAGTGGGTGCAGCACCTCTGACATGAGCATCCAGTTCACAAACCCGAAGGAAAGGGAGAATGAAATAGAGATGAGGAAAATCGTGGCGATCCCTGCGTGTTGTGCGGCAAGGTTCTCGGTTGCACCGGGAGGGAAGGACCATACGATGGTGGTGAGGGTGGAGGTGCAGACGAAAATTGGCGCGCCGAGGAGTCTCTTCGGTCCGACTCGATCGAGTAGAAGTGTCATAATGCTGTGTTAACGGAATAGATTGTTGCAAGTTGCCGTGTTTTATTTTTATTGCGCTAGAAGTACCTACAAGAAATTCGTAAGAGGACCAACTGCACCGTAAATGCCCTGCACTGGCAAGACCTTCCGGAGCTAAGTCTGAGAGTCTCATACCAAAATCAGTATCAGCGTTATTCATGTATCGCTAATCATGCTCGAATCCGGAAAACACGACAGTACATACCATTATGTCCTGTCAATCGGCCGGAAATATGAACACCGCAAGCAATGAGCGTGCGGTTCAGCATCGCAGGCATAACTCACAAGTCCCGAATGTTCCGGCTGCGAATCATCATCTCCGCCTTGATCGTGTCATGCATAATCGCGAACTCCTCATCCGCGCATGCCGTGGCTGCTTCGGACTTCGCTCCATAAAGTTTGTATACGGCTGCGCGGACTGTTCATCGTCACGATCCTGCTCGGGGAGCCACCGCTACTAGAAAATTAGCATAGGACATGGCTTGTTTGGTTTATAAGTAGCACTCAACGGATTGAACGGAAGAAATTGGACGCCGACGAGGAGAAAGCTACTCTGTTTTCGTAAGCCAGAACCAAAAGTTGGACTTCGGTCATCAAACGTTAGCTTACCTGCAAGGTAAACGGCAGCCTCCAAGAGGCATATGAGCCAATGCACCGGGAACCGTATCTGGCCTTTCAATGTACCGAGAAGTGAGTTAACGTGCATACCAAACTGAGTAGGAGACAATAACGTACCCGATTTTCAACGATGGATACAATCCCAATCATCTGCTGTGCAAGATCCACGATGAAGCTGGGGCATAGATCAGACTGCGGTTATACAAAGGCACAGTAAGCCACAAATACCCAGTCTAAACGCCGGCATTGATGCATCCGATGAGCATAGTCGTGATATTATCCGCTCTGGCTTGCACCGCACCTCCCAATAAAGGGCAGATATGCCCTATCTATGCTCGGATAAAGAAACAGGAAACACATATTCTTAAGCCTTACACACACGGTAATATTGATAGCTGAAAAGTAATCGACGCATCCATATCGTTCTCTTTCTGCCAAAACAGTCGTTCCACCTTCCGGAAGCCACCGTTCCAACGAAACAGCCACCTATTCCCAACAATATCGAAATATAATACACCCTGTGTCAGGTCATGGAAAGGCTGGAAGAGATATAGACACACCAGTAGAAGCGGAGACGACAGCACCAATCATCGAACTCCCCGGATTGTTAATGACTTCTTTGAAGTGGCTCATCGTTATGACTGAGGCGATGATGCCGCTGTCATAGCTAATATTCCAGTCTCCAGGTTGGATCTCTTCTAACCGTCATTTGGGTATGCTTGGTACAGTTAAGCACCTACCCGAAGAGACACGATCCTACAAGAAAAAAGGAGGAATAAACAGTGTGAAACAGAGAACATGACGGATGCTTGGAGCGACTCACCGATAGCAGCGAAGATATCGAACACGAGGTCCGTCTTGCGGAACTTCTACCTAGTGGTTTCACAATTGCTCCCAGCAGGCCGAAATCCAAAGCACGCTTAAAGTCAAAGTGCAAAGCGTTCTTCTCGGATTCTTCTCCGGGATAGCGCTTCCTCTACTTACAATCATAAATTCTCCGTAGGGTCCATCTCTGCCTGGATCAGAACTCGGAGCAAACGCGGTGTATCCCGCACATATTTCACATAATGGGACTGCACAAATCTGCATGATCGACGGATCAAGCCAGTCCCTTCCATGCGTTTTGCTGGAACAAACGGATCCTGAACTAATTCTGCAAGGATACCTCGTCCCTTCCTGGTTTTCGGGTAAGAAAGAAAGCTCGAAGCACGAGGAAGATAGCCTGAATGCAATTATGCAAAATACACTTGACAGAAGATCGGGGAAGGGTAGCCGAGGCGGTGCAGTACAGAATAGAAAAGTCGGACACAGCGCCTGGTCCAGAAAGCATGCATAAATCAAGGCTTGTAAAATTCGTGCAATGTTTAGTATACAATAAGAACTTTGCGGCGGCACACCGGTAACTTCATAGTCGGGAGAAGCTTGAAAGGACCGGTTTCTCTGATTCATTTTTGGGTTCGTTTAGACTTTCGGGCGAGTGCCCAGGTTTACTTGCCGGACACGGGAAAATATTCAGGGATGAGGGTCCTAGAGTAGGTTCGGAAGTAATTGTTCGTGTGATTACAGTCTTCCGATTCTAGAGAAGGGAATAACGCACTCGTATACTCGTTTATCTTCGTCGCTAAATACTGTGAATATGACACGGTCAAGCTATCCCGACCGAAAGTTTTAATGTTATCGTTCCAGTACAGAGACTGAGAACTCACTCACTTTCGTTCCATCGTCAGAGTCAAGAAGTTTACGAGTCTCTTCAAGAGCTATCTGTGTCGCATCCTCGATAGGATATCCGTATACGCCTGTGGAGATAGAAGGGAACGCCTTGATATCCACATAATGCATCAGGCGACAGTACGAGAGTAAAGTTGGGAAGGAGAGGGGCGCACAATACTCCTGAAGGACTTCTCTACAGCAGAAGATAAACTGCGCCTGTAGCACGATGCGAGCTGCTTCGCTTTGGTTTCCACTTGGTTTACCGAGTAGACAGGGCCGACGGTATGGATAACATATTTCCTGCAGTGTCGGGACAAATACAGGGAAGCATGACATGTCAGGCATTAGGCATCCCAGACGATACAATTATGAAATGGAACGACGACGTACGCAGGGAGGTTATACCCGTTTGTAACCTTTGCGTCGCCCGTCTCGCATCCTCCGAGTGTTCGGCCTTCAGAACGGTCAAGCGTCAGCCAAGAATAGACCAAGGCGCAAACGCACATTCTTCCAGCAGCTGTCTTCCTGCTGCTCGATGAATTGCGCCGTCCACTATTCATACCCGGTCAACAGTTCGCTCGGGATTTGCTCTGAATCGAAGAGGATATCTCGCGTACCTCCACCTCCGCCTACATGCTCACATTCAGAATAAGAGTCAGACAGAAAGTTGTAGCAAACGCACCTAATAAACTCCGATTTGCCGCGTTCACAATCGCGTCCACCTCAAGGGTTGTGATGTCTCCCTGACTTCACACCAAACAGCAAATTCCGACGCGACCAACCAACACACAACATTCCACGATCCATCCGTTCAATGACGCAACAAACGATTAATTATTATACATCAAGGGCTTTTAGGAACGCGATGTTAGACGTACATGAGGGACACCTTATCGAGGTGCGCGTCCACAGCCGGATACCGCGCCTTCACACCTGTCCGAAGCGTGCCGTTCGCGAAGAGCTGTCGGAGAGTGGGGATACTCGCGAGCGAAAGGATTGTTCTGCTCATCGTGACCCTGTTGTAAGGATTCTGAATGAAAGTGCTATGAGGATGAGGGTTGAGAAAGTGGTAGAGTCCCAGTTGCGGAAGCTAATGTAGGGCTTACAGATGACATCATCCATAAAACAAAATTGTTATATTCCAACATACAAACTAGTATACACACAAACCAAAGGAATGGCGGTAAAACGAAGAAAATAATGATACATCCAATGCAATCTAAACCCGACATCATGCACCCAACAAGATCGCAAAATGAGACAAACAGCTAAAACGAGTGGTAGAATGACTAGAATTCTGTGCTCGCGCCAAAGCGCCTGCGCGAATATAACCTATATTTATGCAAAGCACGCGGGTAATTTCTCTTTGATAGTGACAAGGTGAGATGCGTAAAGTGATGTCGCGCGATGGAAGAGAGGACATTGACGATTTTGCGTGTCTAGACGGCAATGCGGACGTTTCAGTCAGGAATTAAACAATATAGTGAAGGACTATTAAAAGTAGAAGAAGAGCTTCTTACCTCGTCGAAAACACCCTTAACACCTCGTCTTCTGCCACTCTCGTCAGAATACCATTCACCACATATCACAAGCAAAAACTTACCTCCCAAGATGCTCATTCCGCCTCGAAATCGCGAACGTCTCCTGATCTTCAGCCTGTACATGCACGCATTGGACGCCTGTACGACCACCTCCATCAGTACCACTCTCTGAGCCACCATTATTATCTGGAGGAGTGGAAGTACCACCACCATTTGCACCTCCATCCCCACCCCCAGAACCTGAACCCGAACCTGAATCAGACCCACCATCGGGTATGTCCTGCCCGTTCTTCGCAAGTGCTTCTTTGATTCTCTTATCGTAGCGATTATTCTCTATAGTGAATGTATTAGGATATGACGAGGTTCGATTACTCGGAAAGAAAAAGAACCGTACGATACGCATCACTCGCATCCCAGAGCATGACCCCACCAAATGTCGTGTAGTTTCCCTGCGCCTCCAATGCATACTTCTCCAACACGTCGATATCTACATACCCTTGGTTTGCAGCCGTAGCTGACCCGGGCGCACCGATGTAGATCTTCACGTCTTTATTAGGAGATTGCGTACGTGCCCAGGTATCCCATAGCCCAAAGTCGAAGTTCTAGACCGAGTATAAAGCGTGAATATACGTGGAAGTTGGAAGGTGAAATATACGTACCTGTGGGTAATCCAGTCCGCAATAATTGTTGTCTATGAACGCATCATAAGTAATAATCAACAGTTTCTGGATTTTATAGACTTACAGAACTGAACATAGATTGCATCGAATTGGGACTGATTGATCGCAGGACCGGTGTAAGCATCAGGGAAGGGGCACTGGGGAGCAGCAGTGACATAATATCTATTTTCAAGGCAACGTCTATTCAGTACGGCTCCACTACTGAGCAGTTGTGATGTAGGAATACGCACGTCTTGTCAGCCTTATCCATGTGGGTTCTCAATTTGTCGACAAAGTTGTTATAATACGTCGGCAGTCCGCCTTCAATATCTAAATCAACCCTATCCACATTTTGCATTTCAGCACCTTCGCCTGTTTACCCATCAGAACGACGATATGCTAACTTACCCATCGAGCACCGCATCCCCAAAAGGCCTCACGTCAGACTCTCCGCCAAGGAAGTTATCCCATATCGTCGTCGCAAACTCCTCCGCCTGGCTCTGATTCACAAAACCTACCGAACTGTCCGCTCCACCTAGTGAGATAGTGATGATCTTTCCCTTGGATTGACATTCCTTTATATCTGATGCGAGAAAGGAACAGTCGGAGAGCGCTGTGCCCGGAAAGGTGCCGTTGCCTTCGTTGCATGTCTAAATGTCAAGTCGATTTTCGAGCAAGAGGAAGAGGAGGGGTTGAGAAAGTAATATAATAAGATAGCAAGACGGGAAAGAAACGCACATTCGCAAAACTCATCATAGGTTGCCCACCCGTTCCAAAAAAGACATACAAAAATGCAAGCGGGATAGCATCATACACATCATCCTGGCAGTAGAACGATAATCGTCGCTGGTCTCCGCCGGAATTCTGGCCCCAATATCTACGTGTCCGCGATAAAATCAATACGCTTCCTAGACGAGATATAGAACACATACACTGCAAGCTGAGTGCCCAAGAACGCGTTGGCGAATTAATTTGGTGAGAAGAAGATGAAGTGGACACACATTATCGTTCCTCTTATTATCGAAAGCATGTACTCCACAAATCTCCAGCGCCAACACAACCACCCCCACAAGAATCCAAATACCACACCATCTTCGTTTTCGTCGACCCCAGCTCATCCGTCGCAACTCCATTTTCTCTTGCAAAACACAGCAAAATGGGAGAAGAAGCTAGGTGGGAATAGCAGCGTAGGAAACGGACCCAAGAAGTCAGGCAAGTTTTCCTTGGTCCTTGCTTAAGTATCTAGGTTACAAGCCGAGAAACCAATTGCCAACCTCCGGAAAGCTGTGCTCAGGACGAAATGGAACTCGGGAAGGAGAAAACAAAATAAGGTCCCGCGCGCAACGTGTTTGTTCAACCCGGATCCTCGGCGTCTTCGTCTTCGATTTCGATTCTTATTGTCAGCGTTCGTCAATAGCCCTAGTCGTCAATCTAACAGCTCGAGAGATATGAGAGTACGAGCACCAAGAGGGAACATACAGAATGAAGACGAGCGGAAAACACATTGCAGACCACGCACAAGTACTGTGCTTATATCTTCTTTGAATATGGGATAGTCTGGAACTCGGGGACAGGGTCGTTTCTCTTGGAGTCGCGCACATGAAGCAGCGGAAGTAATATCCCTCCTAAACATCTACGTAGTAAAACCAGGCTCCGTTCCGCACAAACGTTTAGATGGGCACATGTTCAACAACCGCGAACACGTTTTCATGTCCGGGGGTGATACAACGCACACTAACCCTGATAGCATCAATCTCAGCGGATGGGAGTAGTACAAGAAGGGTAATGAGAATGCTTTGCACCAGGTGTTGGCCACGTGTCGGCATGGGAAAGTGAGAGCCTCGTGTAGATTCGACGCCGCGCCAAGTTGGAAGTGAAAAATGATTTTCTTCCCGGTACAGACATGAGAGTACAATGAAAGCGGGAATTTTGCTTTGGAACGCTTCGAACAATAAGAACAAAACTACTATATCACATGAACTCATATAAAAGTCTTCTCGGTCACTTCCTAACTCCCAAATAATCATGAAAGACTCGAAACTCCGGAGCGCTTCAAAGCTATCCCGGTGAAGACCATCCGTGAGAATCGACCGTCGTTTATTCCGAAATGAGTGCTTACTGTCAAGTGGTATATTCGGTCGGATAGCCTGTGCCCAAACGGAGTCGAATCCGCTGAATGGAGAGTTCCATTAGTACTTGATGCCGATTAGAAGGAAGGAGAAAGCTCACTTTGGTCCTCCTAGATCATTGACCTCTCCTGGCTCGAGACTTCCCGTATCTTGTCCACAGCAAGGAGAGTTCGTGCCCCACACTATCATCAAACGTCAGTCAAATTACTATATTGAAATCCAAAAGGATAGGGACGAGAATGAAATAGAAAATTAAAGAGAATTATGAATGTGGAAGCTCCGCTTAATATCGGCCAAAAGCGAGCAGAAAAGGGAAAAAGCGAGAGAGCAAGGAAAACTTACGTGGCCCAGCAGCCCATGCAGACCACCCGATGTACACGTCATTAGCCTCGAGGTACGTGAGTAGATCCGACACGAACTGAAATGAAATCAGTCGGCGCTGATGCCAAGAGAGAGAGACAGGAAAGCTCACGTCGAAGCAGTTTTGGTTATTCGCGCCGCCGAATTCGCTCACAATCGCCCTGTTCAGACAGGATGCATAAATCATGTTGAAATTTGGAACAAAGGCGCTACACGCACTTGAGGTTGTTCTCCTGGAGCCAGGTCGTCAAAGCCGCCAGGTTTGAAGGTCCTAAAGAAGTGGACCACGGCCGTCAGTTTTATGCTCTCTTTCAGAAGCTGCAAAATGTTCTATACACACCTGGTTGAGTGCAAGCATCATGCGATCCAGAAAAATCCTCGTCTATCCATACACTGGTCAGATACGTCTGTCCCTTCGTACTTCTTCTCGCCACGCACCAAGATACTACAAACAGATAACAAGATATCAGTCTCATAGCACCACTACCAAGAGAAGATGACTGCCTGTTTACCTCATGAATATCAATTGCCGTATTATTCAATGGGTCTACCAGCTGGTTGATAAAATCGCTTGATGGAGCGTCTCCATTTGCATCTGTAGTCTGGGTCCAGGAGTGTCCGCCAGTAAAGCCATTCCCCGGTGCAAGAATAAGCTGTTGTGCACCGGTAGAACGGATCCCGTCGATGGCCGCCTGTGCATAGATCATGCCTGTAAGTAATTGGTCGACACAGAGGAAGTTTTGAATACCTGGTCGTTTTGCAAGATCAACTCGGTTGGCTAGAGGGAAGTTGAGCTCTGGCTTGGTGATAAGACAAAATGTATGATTAAACGTACCATATCATGAGGCTCGTTGTTGATCCCAAACACAACAAACTGATTATCCACGAAGCGATTCGCGAGTTCTGTCCAGAACTCTTTGAACTGTTCAGTCGTAGCTGCTTCAGGGTCCGTTGTATCTCCAATGATCTACGACGGAGCAAAAAAGGGGAAGAAACAATTAACAGGTTGAATATTATGAGAGTTATGACGTGAACTCACACTCCCTGTGTTCGGCTGCTGCGACGGATCGCTAATAATATGCAAGTGAGCGAATTTGCATCACGGAGAAGGAAGTCGCGAACGTACTTGTATCGCATGTAGTTGTGCGGGTCAATGAGCGCGTACGCTCCCTTGCTAGTAATGTGATTGACAGCATCCGCATACTCGCTGAAGTACTATGCATTCCGATTGCAGAATATATTCAGAATCACCGTAAATCACAGCATAAGACCAAGATTGGAACTGACAGTCTCATTAAACGTGCTTCCAAGACCCGTCTCAAGCGGGTTCATTCTTTCCTAGACATCACCATTTCATTCATTTACTTCCATACACTGAGCGCGAATATTTAAAGCTCACCATGAGGAAGGTAACGCGGAAGAAGTTGATCTGTTCTTGGTCGATGAAAATATCTACTGCGGTCTATCATAAAAAGAGAAAACCAGACCCAGTTCAATCCGGTGCAGACAAGCAAGGGAACAGTATTCAGGTAGAGATAAAGGTCACGAAGCATGCACGCACGGTGTTGATGAACGCGAAATCGACACCGAATCGACCGGGAAGTCCGAAGCCCTTGGTTGCATTGGCAGAGAAGACACCGAACTCGCCTCCAGACTACAGATCATCGCGAAAAGATATATCGAGTCTATCGACAAAGGAAATCGAAATGCTGTAGCGGAAAGCACATACCTCATTCACTCCAGCGTACAAGATCTTCGCGTACGCAAACGAGCCAATGCAAAGCACAAGGCTCGCTGCAGAAGTCAGTAAACGCGACATGTCTCTTGCGGTGGATCACAACGACGCTCTCAGCAGCTTGGCAGATCCTCCATCATCGTCACTTTTATATACACAAGACCTCACTGCGACCGACCGACAACAACCTCCGAGGACTACACCTCGGCCGGTAGCACTTGTCGAAATGTCACGAAGGAGGACGAGAATACTCCGCGTCGCGACATACGCTCCTTTTTGAGGACTCCTTCGCTCAAAATTCTCGTTTCTCCGAGCGGGCGAGGCGCGCGCATCACGACACCCGACTCTTCTACCCAGTCAGAATGCATCTTAAAATTCGACTTGTTCTTTACGACGTCCGAAAACCCCGCATGCCCCAGACGTCGGCACAAATTCGGGCGAATTACCTATGCCCAACAGATTCTATGGTGTTCACGGCGCCGCTCGCAACATAGGAATGGCAAATTGGAAGACACGGTCGTGGAATGCGAAACCCTTGAAGAGATCAGCTCATAGCAAAATTAGGATTTTGGAATTGATTCCGAAGGATCGAAGGATACGTGATGCGCCTTGTTACGTGTCGCTTGGTGGAAGGTGTGTTGTTGGACTATTGGTTGCTTCGAGAAGGGTGGGCCGTTATTGAAGAATATGAGAACTGATGACCAGGGTATATCCCAGGGTCGAAAGAAAAAGAATGCTAACATCACATGTATCAATATTAATGCTTATATCGAAAAAAACTTACATTTGTAAGTATATCATGTAATAGTCTTATTTCCTCCCATACTTTGGCATAATCATCAGAAACAGGTTGAGATTGATCTTCGTAGCGGCCGGCTCCAGAGGGATAGTAATTCATTCGGCGTAAATCTAGCGAAATACAAGAGCTTCATCGAGCAATATGGGGGTATGCCTTTGAATACAGTGTGTAAAGATATGCATCGTTACGATCATGAATTCCCCAGACACAAACTTTTGTCCAAATCTCACTTCATCCCCATACCGAAATAGCGACTGCCTCCGGTAGATCCAAGAATCGACGGATTAGAAAAACACACCACTAGTGATGCGAAGGATAATGCGGATAACATTTTTCACATCACGAAAGCGGTGATCAGCGGAAGCACGGCCTTTTGCTTAGATCTCGTCGATGTCGAGCTCTGAGTCCTCGCCATCTGCGCCGAACTCGAAGCCACACTCCTCGTCTCCTCCTTCATCTCCACCAGCAGTCTCGTTGATCTTCGCATTTTCGGGTAGCTCTCCGTACGCTTTCACTAAAATGATATGAAATCAATTTCATATATGCGGCGACGTAGGTTGATGAAAGTAGAATGACATACAGCTACGAGCCTCATCTGGGGTATACTTCACAATAACATCGGCTTTGTTGTCTTGGAATTCTCGGAGTGACAATAGAATGATGTCGCCCTGGTTAATCCAGACCTAGCAAAGCAGAAGTGGCGTCAAGGTCCATCTACTGGCATATACCCAGTGTCGAAGAGGGGGCCCACCTTCTTCCTCATCTTTCCTCGAATATGCGCTAAGCGCTTCTCGCCATCGAAGCACTGTGCCTCTAGACGGCCGTTTCCTAACATCTTGATGACCTGCGCATACTCCTGTCCATCCTCCTTGAAGACGAGTTCACGCTTATCGTCGTCGTTCTCGTTCTTTCCTCTCCTGCGGTTCTTACCGCCCTATATGTCATAACACAAGGATGAATGACGATGAGTTAGAATGTAAGTAAGCTGAAGGTCACCGCACCTTTCCTTTATTCTAGACGAATCGATCATCAGCAAAAATTTTCATCATACCCTTAATAGCTGATAAACGCACCTTCGGCATGATTTAAGTGACTAGGTGATATCCTCAGAGGCTGATCCAGATGACGGTCAAGCGACAAGGCTGAGTATGTATACTCAAGACTCGAGAGAGGAAGCTGTGATGATGCGGATGCAAGGTGAGTCGACCCTAACGCCTAATGAGTCACGTGGTCTGATTCGGGAGCGAAAAAGTCATTCGGCGATCACCGAACCGAAGGCGGCTTCTGAGTTCCCATTACTATTGTGACGTCCATGTCATCGAAGCCATTACCATTCGTGCGTGCTCAAGCTGCCTCTTCGCTCACTCGTTGCCCTTTGCCTCTGACCACCATCATCCATGCCAACAATCTCGGGCGTATCTCGCTAGAAATTATAGCAATTTGAAAGGATTAATCAGCATGACACGGACGCGTTCTCAAATTCAGATCCTTGCTTTCTTTGTTCTTGCTACTTTCCTTACCTTCATCCTTTTTCTTGGTGTCGCGCAAGAACTTGAAAATTATATAGGGCATTTGAAAGGAGATGTTGCAACTCCAGGCAAGGACTCATCATCAAAGGGTGCGTCCATAACATCTTACAGATTGTGCATGTATTGACTGCGGAGTTTAGAGAAGCCGGACTTTAATCGGTATATCTGGAGAAGGACACTGAGCGATGATGAGCTGGACTTTGGTATGCGATCTATGTTGCTGATTCTGATAGGACACTGACGCTGGGCTCTCAGATAAGCAAGACCGACGGATAATCTTTATTGGGGACATCCACGGCATGAAAGAGTCCTTCGAGTAAGGCGACTTCCTGTCCTCTTCTTTCGATTGCATCTCACCCTCTTATAGTAAACTTCTCAAGAAGGCCAACTATAATCCAAGTACGGATCACCTCATCCATGCTGGTGACATCGTTGCCAAAGGTCCTCTCGATGGCTCTCTGGACGTGCTAACGTTCGTGACAAAGCATAATATAACTGGTATCCGCGGTAATCACGACCAAATGGTAATTGGGTGGAGAGCTTGGATTGAGAATGTACTCTCACAAGCAGGCGGTCGCTACTGGTTGGAGAAGCTCGAGAAGAAGAAGAAGAAAGAGCGGGAGGCGTATCTGAAGGACTTGAAGAAAGCTTTGAAGAAGGGCAAGGAAGAAGAGTGGAAGAGAATACCCGACGACTGGGAATTCATGGGCGATCATTACACCGTTGCACGAAGTATGAACGATGAGCAGGCTTATTATCTTCGTAACCTTCCTCTCGTCATGCACATCCCACGATTACATGCTTTCGTTGTCCATGCCGGCCTTTTACCCCTTGACCCCCGACGAAGCGCAACCTCGACTAGACAACCACTTGCACGTGTTCCAGAAGGCGAGGATAAGGGAAAGGGAAAGAAGGAGGATGTCATAGAGCGACTGAGGATGGCACAGGAAGAAGGTATATTAGACGACATCCCGCAGAACAAGGACCCTTGGAATATCATGAACGTCCGCAGTATCCTAAAGGACAACTCGATATCCAAGTAAGTCAGTTCCTTACTTTTGATCTATCAAAGTTTCCTCAATTAAGTAATGTTCTCAGAGACTCAAAGAAAGGCTCGGCTTGGGCTCCGCTGTGGAATTCCATCGTCAGCCGATGCGGAGGCTTCAATCTTGATCTCGATTTTACTGAGGAAGACAACCTTGAGTCTTTCATGGATGAAGGCTATAGTGGAACTATCAAGAGCTCGCTTGAGATGATGAAGGAGAAACCGCTTCCTTGCTATCCGTCCACGGTTGTCTATGGACATGCAGCCTCGCGAGGGTTGGACATCAGGAGGTGGACGAAAGGACTGGATACCGGTTGTGTATGTTGTCCCATTGTCTTATCTCTGATGCTGTCATATTCACGTTCTTGGAATCAGGTATATGGCCGTCGACTTACTACGCTAGTACTTTCCCACCCTTCATCGAGATTGGCAGATCCCTCCGATAATGATGATGATGCCGAGTCTGGTAATGAGGACGACGATGACGAGCATTCTTTATCACGCAAGGAGAAAATGCGCTTTGGCGACCCCGACTGGACCTCTATTTCTCCGCGCATCGTTAGCGTTTCTTGTCCTGACTTATGATCTGACCTTCTATTCTATTGGATGTCCCAACTTTCACAAGGCCGACCGCCGTAGAGTTTGAACTGGAGATAGACAACCGCAGATGTGCGTTGATTGTACGTTAATTATTGACGAACGTTGTTTCGGGGAAACGATCCACACATAGAAATTAAATTGTACTGTTTACATATCTTGTGTTTACCTTACTTATAATACTAATCCTGATGATCAAGCACCTTCTTGGATGCAGACTGTTAGAACAGAGCTTGGATCCCGCCTTAGAGTCGATCATCTCGTCATCCATGAAAAGTGGGTACAACTCTGATGCAAACACAGGTTGACCAAATAGGTTTCTACAACATCTTCTACCTACATGTCTTCGACGCGAAAATGATCTTATAACGAATCTAAGAAGCTTCGCCTTACCTCATCATTCCCTAATCCTTGACTATTTTTTCAAATACTCCAAGAGAAGGAACTATGAAATCTCAGTTAAACCGCCAACCGAGTTCTGGTAAGTCAACAATACTCTGCTATGACCTTCAAATTCCGTATTCGTAGTAAGTAGCGCGCTGTTGGTTCTTCCTTCTTCTGGCATTCAGCACTAAGTAACCCGTCGCTGCTTCTCGAATAAAACTTTGATGCTAATTAAAATTGATTCGCAATACGTAGTACCATCGTAATTACAGTAAAACACAAGGATCGAGGCGGAGTTTGAATCCTGCTTTACTGTCGATTATAGTCTGTCACGTTGCCCATGTACCATTGGTTAAAATTTGGAGCATATGCGAATGATACTGCACATCACTTGTTTCATCAAGGACAGTGAAGAACGTCTTTATGAACTGCAACTAGATACTGAACGTCGGCTTGCTTGGTTTCGATACAAATTATATGAACGTTTTCAAGGATTCTTCAATAGTCGTGGTGCTTGCGAACCTGACCTCAAGTTTTATGCAGAGAGTTTTACTTACCGGAGTCTATGTTCTCTGTACTCACAAAGTAGATCGTATATGTGGGATTCATTGCATTGCATATAGAGGTGCATCTGGGGGGTAAGACGTCACTGGAACTCGTTGTTGCAGAGGCCGCTTTCAGCCACGACGATTCCATACCATTGAATTGTAATATTACAAAGTGAAACGTATCCGATGCACTTCCCAACAATTCTTGTGGTAACTACACTTGCGGATGCTAGGTATCAAATTAACAATTCATATACTCGGTGAAAGAATAATTTGTGCTCCAGTTCCGCTAATATGGCCACCGCCTGGCTCGGATTCTTCGAGCAAGTCAAACAAGTTCGGGACTGCGCTGCCGGAAGCATAGTTAGAGAAGAAGTTCGAGTCTGGCATGGTTGAGATAGCTTCAGAACTTTGTTCTCCATCGATAGTAAAGTCTGTCCAGGCACTTTCGAAATCTGTAGTTCGACTCACTGGCCCGTTACTGAAGGTAAAATAGTATCCTAACTGGCGTATAGAATGATCCGAGTCTGAGGAAGCTTCTTCAGGTTCGCCTGCGACAGTATTGCGTCGAAGGAACGTAGACACGGAAGACATCGAAATACCTTTCCTAGGCCTAGCGTTATTCCTGGAAATCGATTTTCCCATGAGATCGTTCGCAGAGGCAGTTCCATCCTTCTCAGCTGCATGTCGAACGCTTGAATTGGACACGGGAGTCAAAATTTGAGCAGGGCTGGAAACTACGACCCGGCGCGACGAGAGTCTCCTTGACTTAGTTCTTGGCAGTTCTGATGGACAAGAGTCTCCTGGTACCAAGCGTTCTTGAACTTGCATTTGAGATTGAGACAGAAGGACACTGCGCACCCTCTCTCTGAGCCCAGAGAGCATTGTACCAAGACGGTGCATAGGCTTCTGGGAAAGCACAATCGGGGGCGAAGAACGAGCAAGATTATGAGAAGAGTCGTTGGGATCAAGAGCGCATATGTTTAAGGGGTCTGAAGCAATTTTAGAACGAGCTTGGAGTGCGTCGTTGTTATCCACACTATCAGTAAAGCGAGCCAGGGCATTAGAATTAGGAGACACAGTCGGCTGCGATGTTTCGGGAACAAGGATTGGTTCAGTATCTTGGCAGATGTCGATGTTCTTGCTTTGCTGGTCAGGATATACATTAGATTGGCAATAAGCTTTTGATTGGGACGACCTTGAGAGTGGTAGGGATGTAGGTAGGTCATGATCAACCCTGACGGTAGACTCCTCTAATGCGCGTAATTGGACATTTTCCTGCAGAATTAGAGCCGCAATCGCGCGACGACCGTTGCGAAGCGATTTTCTTGGAGGAGATTTAGTCAAGAGAGAGAACGGGAAGTGATAAATGTAGCCTACTGGTCGAATCTAGCAGCAAGAGCCTCGGAATGCTTTTCATACGGAACCAGCTTTAGAGGCGCGATTGTCAAATGGGACTGCCTACAACTTGTAGCTTCTCTAGCAGTTTCTGTGAGAAGTGGAGCTGGCGAGGATTCATTGGAATTGAGATTGCGAGTTGGACAGTCCCATTGCAAGAAGGGACGACACGTCTTCGTTTTCGATCTAGTACGTGTAGTATAATCTTCTTTAGTTGCAAAAGATGTATCCAGATGTCGAGGAAGACGAGGGTCGATAAGCTTGGCACGTTTATCACGAGGGGGAGAAATAGGAGAAAGTTGATCACGAGAAACAAGGCGCAGGGGAGCTGGCGTGTCGACGGCAGTATCGACGGACGACAATATTGCAGCACGTTGTATGCGCCCAGAGCATGTCGTTTCTACTCGAGATGGAACCTTATTTCGCGAGGCGGGCAAGTCCTTGATGCTCCCAGACTTTACGCTCTGCCTCGATCTTGGATGAAGCTGAGCGGGGCTTAAGAATATTTTAGGACTACTCCCGACAACGTGTTGATTCTCATCGTCACCATCAGACGCATCAGACGAGAACAGAATCCTTCGCTGTCTTTTGCGACTGTAGATCTTGCGGGATGTTCTGGTTCCTTCTGTTACTTGCTGACGAAGAAAGTCCTCGACAGTAATTACATTTGTATTTTCGGATAATGGCGACGTTAATGTCTGTGCAGAGTCTGAAGACGTTTCGACCTTCTGCTGCTTCTGCTTCCGCCGAGCGATATCCTGCTCTGGATCATTCTCATCCTTTGCAGAGGGGGGTTCTACCTGAAGAGAAGATTCAAAGAGACCATCCTCATCAGGACCGTAGTACCCAAGGCAAAGGTCAACCGCCGTGCGGCGTCGTCTTTTCTTTATCTACAAAGATTACAATATGAACCGCATTCCATAGTAGAGTTTCGAGCCATCGTGGAGCATCTCTCACCACAATTTCATCTGTGTCCTTGGAGGACATCGCGCCATTGGCGATGCTATGCGGGCAAACGTGGTGGTCCTGCACAACTGGTGGGTGCTTTTCGATTTTGAATGCGACGGCACGACGCGCCATTTGAGACTCCGAGCACAGCCACTCGCCGACGCAGTTTGGATTTGCCGATAGTTACATTAGTAGCCACCATCATCTCAACCGCATCCAGTGTGCTTGCTTGAAGTCTTTGTTGAGTGGCTGCCATACGTGATATTCGGGACCGAATATCATAAACTTCTGTTCCGAAGGTCGTTCAAGTTCTAATTCGATACATCGTAATGGTTACGGATGCTCTTCTACTTGCTCACCCGAAGTATGTCCATTTGGCATGATATTTCTTAAAGCAACATCACAGGTGATGACATGTCCGGAGCTTAACTAGAAACTATTGCACTACACTGATACTTGAGAATTTAGATAATATGCCCACATCATAGTTTAGTGATTACATAACCAACGGGCTCCCAGCTTTCGAGCTCGGATGATTGGAATTGCGTTCGTTCTACAGAAGCCAACCTATTTTTTGCGGAAGTCCCACTCAGAGAAAACGGCCGTTGCAACAATGCTTCGGATGAAATAAGAAAAGAAGACACTCATCTGAAGTGCACCCTTGGGTCGTTCTGAGTGATGGTCCCACCGATCGGCGCTGCAGGATGTCGCCGCGATATGAGCTCATATTACTGTGGTAAGTACAACCAGCAGGGTCAACGGCTCATCTATCTTTTTGGCTCAGACTACGAATTGTTGGATCTTCAGTCCGTCTTTTAAAAAAAATCGAGGCGCGAAGGAAGCTCAGATGGCAATGCAAACAATTGTTGAAGATGATCATCACAAAAGCGTCTCAAGCACTTTGGCCGAGAATACAACGATAATCAGGAGCACAAAGAACAAGCTCCATGGAGATCGGAGGAGGATTTTTCCAAACAGAACGACCGAACAGCGATCATATGTGGCAGATTGGTCGTCGATAGATAGGCACGCGAGATGATCAGGGTAATATGCGTCCGTTGTCAAGGACCTTGAAGTCGGCCCGCTGATGGAGGGAACCTGGTATCGAACAAATCAACACTTTTCTTCTGTATCCCAACCAAGACGTCGACGCGTCACTTTGGCTTCTCGTCTGTTCTGCTCACAAATATCGAAGCATCTCAGGCCTGCTGTATCCTGGGACACTCAGGCTACTGTATAGCGCCCCACCCGCATACAGTTCGATCAACAGCCCGAATGACAAAGATAGAATAGAGCTATAGGTGCTCTCTCGAACGACCTCTCAGGCTCAGGTCGTACAAACTCTTCAGCCGTCCATTCGTTTTTCAGCACATTCATTTTCCATCATTCATTGCATTGCAACCTTCGATACACGGCATGGCTCCGTTTTCAACTACAAAACGCTCATCGAACCCAAACGATACGTCTGGCGTCCGAATGGGATCCCTTGACATACCTATCTATGCTCTCGTCGGCATTTGTATAGCGGTCGCAACCTTGCTCGGTCTTGCATTATGGATGACCATCAAGATCATGCGGAAGCGGTCGCAGGCAAGACGAGAGGAGAAACGAGATACACTGTTCTTGACAGTGAAAGGAGTGCTGAAAGAACCGTGAGTCTTGCCTGTTAGCTGTCTACAAGGTGATCTCTGACTTTTTTTCTTCTTGCAGCTCGTACAAGCCAATGCACAATGAATTTTCGCGTGCGAATCTCACAGAGTCCGTCGTTATGCCTGATAAGGCTATTATCCGACCAGATGCAACCCGAGATGAGATTATCAGCTATTATTCGGAACAGGGGAAGTTGCCACGGCCCTTCGCCCCATTCAGCTTTGCGCTCAGTGCGAGCCATCTATCTTCCTCCTCATCCTCTACAGCAGCCGCGCAAGATAAACGCGTCTCTACGCAATCATTCTCTGCATCCGCTGCGTGTCTACCTCCGCCCTCACCTCATTCGCGTGCGTCGCTACAGCCAAGCTTGCGGGACTCCATTAGGGAATCGTTCTTTGGTGGCAGTGGGCATCTCCGCTCTGGCAGCGCTTTGTCCAGCGGCTCGCGCCTGTCCGTATTTTCAACCGGGTCATCCGGCGCAGGCTCGATGACAGGCGTGCAACAGCGGCAAGTCCGCCAGGTCTTCACCCCGATCTTACCCGATGAGCTCACACTTACGCTGGGTGAGAGTGTATCGATATTACGCTCGTTTGACGATGGGTGGTGTATCGTCGCGAGAACCAAGCCGTACAGCACGAACGGAGATGCGGAATTGGGTGCCGTTCCAGCGTGGTGCTTCATCAAGCCAATGAAGGGCCTTCGTTCTGAGCGTCCCGTACGAAGTTCGAGTTTAGGTGTTACGGTGCAAGCGGATAATGACGTCCAACCTCGAAACGATATTATCTCGTGGTCAAACTTCTGACCTCCTAATTTATCACTTTAATTTGTGCTCTTGCGAGACCTACGGTACTTATCGTGTCGGCGTTGTGTCAGACGTTGCATTTCTGCCTCACAATCTCGACAATTTTTCATCTGCATTCGTTTTGTTTCCACATTGATCCCGCATTGCATTGCGCTGGTCTTTTCGTTCTTTATCCAGATAATCACCCCGTCTGTGCAAAACTTATCCTCCCTTCCCAGTTTCGCCGTTCTTGTTTTGGGTCTCTTTCGTCACCAAAAAGCTCATGATTCACTTCTGCAGGTCACATTATATGAAATTTCCTAACTTTATCAGGATACCAATGTGTCTCAGCTTTCTTTCAGCAAGGAAGCTCATTTATGCTCTCTTGTCCAAAGTGCATATTGTCTCTCTAACTTTGCAATTCAATGATTAGCCGTGGTCCAAGTTATATCAGATGACGCGCATCGCTCAAGAAGATGAGTATCTTTGTCAGCCCTATCCTATATGGTTCTCTAGATACATCGATATTGCAAATGTGGAGATAGAAAAGTACTCTGTGAGATTAATTGTGTGTCTATACAGAACATATCTATGAATCAAGGATACCATCAAAATTGTCCTGCGAAGTGGGGGAAAGTTCAGCCTACCTCGATAAGCCTTGCTGGCGTCCGAACTCAGGAACTCGCATCGCCCGTTTTCCCACTAGCCTTCGAGTTGGCCATCATACTTAACCTGCTCATCACCTGAGAAAGAAGACACCGTGACTTAGCTAGTTGACTCTTGTAGGCTTCGGGTTTCTCCTTCTCCAATCCCTTGTAAATATCTATGACTTCTCGAATCGCTTTGAGAGCTTCTTTCTCCTGGGATATCCTACTGAGACACGTGCAGTACGTTTGCAAGGCCAACGCTAGTAGGGGCTTATACGTCTGCGGCCTCTCGGTTGCAAGTCGCCTGTAGATATCCACAGCCTCTTTGATCGTGTCTAGCGCTTCCTTGTTTCGTCCGAGCTTGGAGAAGACCGAGTGAATCGTATCTAGCGACTTTACCAAATCGGCTGCATATGCTTTGCTGTCCTTTTCGACGAGCTCCCTGAAAATTTCTAGAGCTTTTTCGGCGTGCGGGAGAGCCAGCTGACTCTGGTCGAGTTTGCTGTGGCTAATGGCCAGAATATTGTACGCACTTGCCAGTTCGCACCGGTAAATTTCTGGGTCCTCATCCACTAGGATTTCAAGATTGTCGATGGCAGCTTTGGCACAACGGATTGAATCCTCTGCCTTTCCGGTAGCCTCGTATCTCATCGCTAGCCAAGACTCCGCCCTTGCGTATTCATATCCGCACATCTTCGGATCGTGTTTAATGAGAGAAAACCAGAGCTCAGCAGCCTTTGACGCAGCCTTGAGTGCCTCGTTGTGCCGACCATCAGCACTGAATAAGATATCGCGCTTTACGACAAAGCAGGTCGCCAATAAAGGCTCAAATATTTGAGGATCGCACCGCTTGAACCCGTCGCACATGACAATGGCACAGTCAACACTAAAGAGTGCCTCACCAGTCCTCGAAACTCCTGAAAGCCTGATTGCCAAATTGCACATAGACTTCACCAAAGAAAAGTTTCTTTCCGAGTTCCCATCGAGCAGTTCAGATCTAACGTTGACACTCTTTTTAGCTATTGTGACAGCTTGTTCGCTCGGGCCGAGACGCTTCGATAGTTCGTCATATGTATCGGCTAACGCACATCCATAAGCGCCGGGAGAATCGTCCTCGAATCCGTTTCGCAGTTTGGCCACTTCTTCGTAGGCATCACAAGCGTCGTCAAGGTGACCCTGCATCGCTAATTTTGTGGCCAGACTTATGAACCGTTCCGAAAACTTGCAGGTGTGCTCTACTAAATCGTTCCTCGAGACCTGCCGTCTGACTTCTACTTCTCGCTTAAGCACCCTGAGAGCTTCCTGATGCCGATCCAGCCTGCGAAGGCTCACAAAGAGGTTTTTGAGAGCTCCCGGTAGGTACGGAGTGTAGTTCTCTGGTTCTCGTCCTGCGAGCTCTTCAAGTAGTTTGACCAACTGCTCGCGGGCCTTAGTGGCTTCTGGAAGCATCTTGCAATAGGAGAAGGCATAACCCTGATTGCGCAGTAAGCGCGCCAGTTCGCTCTGGTATTTTTCAGGATTCTTCTCTGCCACGTCTTTCATAATCGCGACAGCCTCCGTCGAGAGATCGACCGCCTTCTCGTTACGCCCTAGATACATTAATGCCTCGGACGTGACATCGAGTATCGAGGCGAGGTCCGGGCCATACGTATCTGGCTCCCGTTCGGCGAGTTGTCTGCAGATGCTTAATGCTTCATGCAACTTATCCAATCCCTCCTCCTGCTGTTCGTTTGTCCCGAGCCCTTCTGCATAAACAACCAAAGTCTTTGCTAATAGTGGTTGGAAAACTTCAGGTATCTTCTCGGTCTCCGGCCGTAGAACCGACAAGCAAATTTCGGAGAGCTGGATTGATTCAGAGACAAGTCCGAGAGGAGAACATAGTGTGCTGGAAAGGCTAACTGCCTTCAGAACCCACTGTGGAAGAGGTGTTTGTAGTTTTGGATTATGAAGATTTGTGAGCAACGACAGCATCTCTTGTATCGCCTCGTTGATCGTTATCTTGAGCTTCGGGGTTCGCTTCGCTTCGAATAAGCGTTGATCTGCACTTTGTTCGCCGATTGGCAAGGAAACAGCAATGCCCCTTGGAGTACTAGGACCGCATAACGGTGAACTGTCTTCTTGTTGTCCGTCAGCAGCCTCTAGAATCTGGGAAAACGCATGTTAAATTCAGCAGTACCTCGATTGTTTGTAACTTACCATGGTTTCTTCTTGAGACATTCTATCTTCCCGGTATCTATCATCGCCAGCGAATAAATTGAAGGATTCGGATTGAGCTTGGCGAGCTTGAAGCGTATTGCCTAGAGACTGTTTCAACTGATTGATGCTTTCATCATTCTTCATCACATCCTCCTTGATTTCCGCCAAGCAAATCTGCTCTCTTCCGTGAGCTAAGGTCTGTTAACCGATGAGTACATTTCTTGAATGACATGCGATAGACAATCCTACAAAGAAAAGTGTGTAGGCTTTGCCGGCTTTCTTCTCCACCTCCTTAAGTTTCTTTTCAATACTCCAAGGATCAACCTTGGTGTTCACAAAATACTTGATCTTGCCTCGAAATCCTGGCTTTACCTTGTAAAGCTTCTTGCACGTATACAGCAGGTCTCCTAAATCGCTGGGAAGATTTCAAGACATTAATATACACGAGACATGATACGGAGATACCTTGCAAGGCTTGCGATCTGACTGTCCAGTTCTGGAAGGGCGTCGCTCACCATCCCTTTCCTTAACTCCTCGAGGCTCTGTATCTCATTCATGAGCTGGAGAGATAGCTGTATGCATGCCTCCTTGTTCTCACGAATCTGTCGCGATAGGTTGAGATTAAGAGTTGCTTGCGTTTCGTCAGAGATCACGATCAAAAAGGGACTTACTAGACTGAGCATTTCGTAGATCTGCTTCGCAGCATCAACAGCTGTAGTAGCAATGTCCATCTTCAAAGGAAAGGCGTCGTTCAGAGCCAGTACAACACCGATTCAGCAGCGGAGACAATCTAACAGAAATGCCAACCTATCGTGGTGAGGACGAAGAAACAGAGCTGCTGTGACAGCCGTTTAAGCTGTGATTTCATGCCAGCATCGAGTTCGTAATAGAACCGCAGTATTATTAGAGTCTTCATCACGGTCCATTGGCAATTAAATCGAATATCACTACAGCGGAGGGTCGGTCACTTCGGCAAGTACGCGTAAAGTATTGGTTCAAAAGAAGAAAGCCGCTCACTCTATTTTAAGACTCGCTGTGATCGCAATTACATAATTAGCAATGTGTCACTCATCGGCGCACCTTATACAGTGCTTAAGATAAAACCTCTGGCAGTCTGTCGGTATACTTTATATTCCATATTAACGGATACATTACAGAGCTGGGGAAGGGAGGTTGCGTGAAAATAGATACGGAAGACCATCAAGAAAAAATATACATGGAAGAACAGCGCGAAAAAAAAGGTCAATACGAGTAATAAACATCAACCGGCAAATTATTCTCAAAGAGCGACGGAGAACTTTTAGAGAACATCAAGAGGGACGTGCGAAGAACGTTAATGGTATACAACTAAAAAAGGAGTGTCAGTGGATAAAACGGCTAGGGACGCTGTACAAGACATGGCGTACAAGCACGTCGAAAGCATCCCGACGCAGGCCATGCCAGCCCACGACCAGAGCCACACGTAAATATGTATGTACGCAGCATGCGCTAGCGCGAGCTAGTGAAAGGGATATAGATGACGTTATGGAAGAGACTGTCACGCGATAAATAAATAGCTAACATAAAATTCCAGGTGAAGAAAATTAGCTTAAGGAGCTAAGTGAGAGTCTGTGAAGACGGGGAAAAGGGTGTATGATGAAGGACAAAGCGGACGACACCAGCGTTGGCCGCGTATGAAGAGACGCTTCAGTATTGTTTCATGCGTCGTCACGGGTCAGTCTATAGAACTAGGAAGCGGGACGACGTTTGATGTCCGTGGGAGGGAGAGGGAATTGTTTGAAACTCGCTTCGTCAAGCGAGACCTTGCTTTCGTCACTCTGTAGTCCGAGGCTATAACCAGAAGCGGCGCTCTCTCGGGGTGTTGGCGTAATGGCCGCACTGAGCCGCTCGCGCGCCTCTTCCTGCGTGATATTCAGTGCGGCGATAAGAGAAGCCATCGCGCGCTCGTTACTGTCCATCCGCTCGTGATGAGTAGCCGTCGCAGTGGCAGCAGCAAAAGCACCGGTGCGCGTAGTGAGGTCAGACTTCGTTGTGAAGAACGATTCAGAGTCGGAGGTCCCTGAAGTGGTCGGAGTCGATCGCGATGCAGGGTCGTCAAATGGGTTTTGATCGCCAAACGGATTTTGGGCCTGAGTCTGCCCTTGCGAGGCCGCTTGAGGCTGCGCAGCCAAGTTTCGGACAGTCTCCTGTGAGAAACGCATGGCATACGGGTGCCTCGGTTCATCAACGCCACCATAAGCCTCTGCACCGTCCGGACTAACAACTTCCGCACGTTCCCACTGGGGTATTTGTGTCTCAACCGCTGGGGGCGTCTGATGGCTGATCACCATCTGTGGGCTTACTGGACCTTTCACGGTTGCATACTGTATGGACCCGCTACCGCTCTTCAGCGAAAGGTACGATTGTCCCTCGCCGACAGTTTCGCCATCCCAAGATATAGGTGGGTTTTCAACGCGAGCGAACGGTGCGGTCGAGACAGCATTTCCGACGAAGCTTCGTCCGGTCCCAATATCGGAATCGGTAAATTCAAGCTGTGGAGGCAAGTCGGGAGTCTTGAACGTCTCCGCAAGACCCAAGTTTGTCCCGTAGCCGAGGCTCTTGAAGGTCTTAGCACTCTTAGCGCTCTTCACCGTGATGGAACGTCCAACGGTCGTCGTGCCGGTGCCATCCGAAGGCGAGATAGAATTCATCGTCGTGCGCTTGATGGCATATTTTTCGTAGCTGCCATCACCATCATGTTCTTCCATCTTGACCCATAATTCGCGTCCACTCTTGCGGCGCTCGCCCTCCTTTCCAGATCCCTTCGGCGAGCTGACCCGGCGTCTCGAAACGTAGCGGTAAGCAAGTAAAATAAGGATGGCTAAGCCTGCAAAGACACCGACGCAGATCCCTACCACGGCGCCTACCGAAATCGAGTCGGATTCTGAAGACAATTCCGACGTTGGTGAGGTGGACGATGTGGCGAGACTCGCTGGCGATGAAGTCGGGGAGATCGATATCGTCGTCAGAGGTCCTACTGGATCTCCCGTTGCAGTTGAGTCCACGAGCAGCGACTCTGTAATGATATTCGAAGTATCTTCCAGAGTTGCTGCACCGGTGAAGGCAGAGCCTGATGGTGTAGGTGGAATAGACGTGATCTGACGGCGATGTACGCGGTGCATTTTCCCTTCTGCCATGGATACCAAGGAAAGAAAACGAAGAGAATGTAAACTTGAATGAAAATGATTGTCGGATATCTACATTCATTAATCATCAGCAGGGAGTGACGAACAACAATAAGAAGACGCGTACCGTCTACAAACTACACCTGCATTGAATGCGAGAGACTTTTCTCGATGAAGAAAGGGCACAAAAAGCCACGAAAATTGGAAAGAGATATGGCCACGATGGCAGGAAGGTCGCCGTCGTCGTCGTCGTCGTCGGGGGATGACGGGGGGCGGGAGGCGACGAGGGGAGAGAAAGAGAAGGTGGAAGAACGAAGATGATATGAAAACGGTTGCTATTTCCGGCAAGTGATGAGCGGCGATCAGAGTGGGGATTTCCAGAAAAGGACATGCATTTCTGATGGGCAACTTTCAATTCAGTTACGCGCTCATTTCTCCGCTCAGCAACCCAGTAACAAAACAAGGCAATTCCTCACTCGTCTTTGTTTTCTTCCATCTTCACCAAATCTCAGTGTCGAGCTGCTTCACCGTAATGCTCTCCCATAACTCGAGGTGTTCAAGGTCCACACGTCCACCATCATTATGTATATCACCAAACAGCATCATGAATCACCAGCGAATTGATATGCCCATCCTTTTTGTGTTGGTCCTCTCGCACAACTCGCTTCTGCATAGCAGTTCTCTGCCTTCTAAACCCTGTCAATCGATTCCCGATGTCCTTCCTCCCGACTTAAGAACATTGGCCTTTGATCGCTGTACAAATGGATCTTCGGTATGCTCGAAACGGCCGTTACTTGTAAGACGCTTTAAAGGAGTTAAAATTTGCACTTTCTTTCTCCTTGAAGAAGTCAAGTCCATCAGTTCAGTGAAACATTAATTCTGATCTGATGATCAGTAGAAGTAGCAGTGCTGCATGATTCGTGATCACGAGGAAGGTCGGTCTTTATCTAGTCGTTGCACAAACACTGCTTACTAGAAAGAACAAAAATACTCCGCATGTAAGTACTGTATGAGATTCGAGATTGAAGTATTGAAATATTCTTCAGATCACTAGTTCTCCGAACACAGGTCATTGATTTCCCACGCCGCTAGACATAGTTTATGACAAGAAAGCTCTTCTTCCTGATCTTTTCCCAATCCCAACAACGGAGCCTGAACAGAATTCTACATCAAGATATCGATGGCTGTATCGTTTTCTCCCACCTTGCATCTCACGCCGAGAATCTGATGTCGCTGTCGAATATCTGCATACCTTCCCGTGCTTTCATCGCAACTCGATCGACTACTTTCGTGCGTTGGGACCAGTGAAACAAAAGCCTGCTACAATGTATACTCTGGACTATAGCTATGATCTACGCGACTTTGGTCAGCCATAAGCTCTTGTAATTTTTATTTATGGAAGGTGACTACTTACATGCACCGATGACCTGATCACGGCACTTAGCGTTTTGAGATCGTGAGTCAATATGCCCTGGTATCTTCTATTGCGCGCTGACGTATTGACGATTAGTTCAATCCTCAATTTGCGAATTCAAAGTTCTAGGTCAGTTGCATGATGACGCTTTTGCAGGACCAGTCTGAGCTGGAATGTCCTGCCGGCTGAAGTCAGTATAAGGACGGCCATTCGCCACAGCCGTAACTCGCTACCCAGATGCTTTAGTCAATTTATCCATCTCTTTTTGCAACTATCGCGCACTTTCGGCTTTACGCTCCTTCCACATGCCCTTGCTCACCTTACCCACGCTCTTTACTCGCTCTGTCGAGATCACTGGCACTAGAACCACTTTTCAGTCAAACCACCAGGTACTCTTCCTTGGTCTTGCAATACCATGCGTTTTGTTCATCGTATACTCCACGCATCGCTTCATAAAGCGCATTCGAAACAGGGACTATAGCTACAATCCCGCTCCGTCCCCTTCCCGCCTCTCCTCGTTCGGGTATGGGTCCCTTCGGCACCCAGAATACGATGTCGAGGACGGAATCAAAGCAAGACGGATTACTGTCAACGATATATCCAAGCCCAAGCTGCTCTATGGGACCGGCCCATTTGCATGGGATTTCTGCGAATCTGATAACTGGAAGCAGATCGATGAAGATGACAATATTCTTATACAGCTCGAGGATAGTCGGAATCCATTCATTAATAGCGACGATGAAGACACCAGTCAATTGAGTACACTGGAAGGCACGGAAGGCGTTGTCAGCCGGGATGGCGTCGAGTTCGCCCAGGTAAGGTCCTTTGACGACATGTTTCTGAAGTATGATGGCTGACGGTTTCACTGTAGACTAGGATCGTGTCACACTCTCCAAACCCGGAGTACATCCTACGATCACCTACCGAGTATGCCTTAGAACAACACTTCAGCTCAAGCGCAGATCACGTCAATGATGTACTCAAGGACCTGAGCGTGAATGGGAGTACAATCGATGGTCTGAACAAGACTCTGAAGTAAGCGTCTGTGATTGTTATGCTTCTATTAGGGTCAGACGAAGATGTTCTAATCTGGCCTGCGTCAGAAACAATAGGTTGTCAGCCCTTATCTCGGAGATTGAGAAATTTGGAAATACGTTCAAGGAAGCGTCAGTCACAAGAGAAGACGATTCTGGCAGCGATCCGAAGCCCAATCAATACAGAGACCTTCGCTCCGAAGTCTCCTCATTTTACCTCACTGCAGAAAGTCACAATTCAGACGAGTCGTCCATGGTTCCAGAAATGGTCAGCTTGCCAACACGTACTCGACGCGGCGTGCTTCGAGCATCCCGCAGGTTCGCGACGAAAGAGCATGCACTGCGCATCCTGCTAGAACGTCGTATTGATATGCAGAGAAGCCCAGAACTTCGATTTGTTATCCCGAATCCTTTCGCTCGGGACCCCTGCATGTTCGGTCGTGCATCAACACCAGCCTATCCATGCTACTTCTCACCTCGTCCAGAAAGCATCAAGAAATTGAGGAAGTGCCTGATGAAGCAGCTTAATACAGAGGCACTATACCTGCCTGCGATACCTTCACTTCTCGTGCCTGGTTCAGAGTTCTTTAGGCCGAGGTCAGGTAATCGGCTTCCAGGGAATGTTGTTCCTCCTTATCCACGTTCCTCCAACACAGCTAACGACCGACATGAAATCCTAGTGCCGTCAAGTGCTCCATTAAGGAGACGGTCGGCGGACAGACTATTGGTGAAGGTTTTGAAGCGCGCTCATTATGATACTTTAACCGCAAATGCGCCACTTGAACCAGTGACCAGCGTTGGAAGCGACCCTTTCTCAGACTCTTACGTTGCTCAATCACCGTTTGACGATCCTTGCGTATCCTCGTGTCTTTGTCAGAGTGGGAACCTTTGTGCAGATCACGTAGAAAATCCGGTCCCCGTCAAGCGGAAGCCTAGCATCTCAGCTCAGTTGGGCATCATTCGATCTAGTCTCAAAAGGCGATCTTCCTTCGATACGATTTCTGGACCACGAACCCCTAAGGGAGAAATCAAGGAAGACGGTGCATTGCTCGAGTCCTCCTCAGTGTGTAAGACTGCCAGGAACGGAATGCGCGTAAATCAAGTCGTTGACGCTTTAGCCAAGGCAACTAGTATCAAGAAGGGAGATTCAATCTTCGGTCAACACTTTGAGGAGAAGTCGACACGACGATCCTCATATCTTGCAAAACAAGTATGCAGCAAACGTTATGGCCTATCCGACATCTCGAATAGAGCACCCACGAGTCCTATATCTCCGGGACAGCTTCCGTCATACCCTGCTTGTGTGAAGCAAAAACACTCGCAGCGTCGCCGCAAATCAATAGCTTCATTGGTGCTTAACGAAAATTTATTTCACCACAAGCGTACACTGTCAATACATTCTGTCCAACATCCTTACGCTCTTCTTCCTACATCAGAATCTCCTGCATCCCGTACTTTGTGGACTCCTTTCTCATTCAAGGGATCTTCTTCTCGGGCTTAGAATTTATGTATGCTATTTCTTCTCTCCTTTTGTCATTATTCTTCGCTATGTTCACGTCTGTTCTGTTCCGAGATTGAAATCATCTTTCACACTTCGCAGCTCCATATTCGTTCAAGTCGATATATAATATATGATCAAAGGTGCTTCTGTACTCTGTTCAATTATCATAGGCCCTGCTTTACCTCCTTTGAGAGCGCTATCTTCCGCCCTACACGACAGACGTCCACGCTAATGCGCCTATATCTTGCTGGAACTTTTTTAAATATTACTACAGGAGCTGAAGCCCTCGGGTCTACCAAACGAGAATTAAGCGCAAAGCAGAGTCTTCGACGGACTAAGCCCAAATGTTTCCCAGAACTCGCGGCTATCGAGGGCACGGTCAAAGGTGCTATGAGGTCGAGGAAGCGCATGGATGCCGCTCTCCTTCATGAGTTCCCTCACCCAAGCCGGCTGCGGACCAACGATCTTAGAAGGCTCGGAGCCCTCAGCTGGAGAAGAGTTGGCAAGGGAGCTACCGCCCCACGCCGATGCAAGATCCCACCAGTCATACACGTGGCAGTCTGTAAGCAACCAGCGTTCTCCGGATGCAGCCGCAAAGTTTGAGTGCACGGCTATAATGGCACGAGCGACGTCCACGCCGTGAATTAAATGAATGCTACCCTGTAGCGGAACAAAGAAATAGCAACTTGAGAAGACCGAAGCGATCTTCGTCTTGACTAGTTTTGGTATTCACCTTCTGTGCTAGCGCACCCTTAGAAGGAGCAACGCGTTGCACCCAGTTTCGAGGGTGTCTTTGTCCACCCCATAGACCGCTGAGGTCCAAAATTGTTGTTGGAACTGTCGGCGAAAGCCCCAGGAGCTCTTCTTCTGCCCGTGCGCGGTCATTGGCAGCATTGAATTTACTATGACGATCAAGCCATATAGGACGCTGCTGTGATTTGAGAGCTGGATCTCCCTACGAGTGAAAATTAATGTCAATGTCGAAGTTGATGACCTTCACTCCTGACTCACATTCCAGATTCCAGTGGATCCTAGTTGGATAAACGCAGCTTTAGATTCCGTGTGCGTCTCTTTCCAAAGCGAAGTCAAAGTCTTTGACCCTCCGCTCTTGTATATCGGGAATGTAATGAGCACAGTCTGTGCGTCAGGCAAGATACGATATGGAGATGGATCTTCCGAGTCAGGGTCGAACTCGAATTTCAGGGTTTTATATCCAGAGCGATCTTGACCTTTGCGTGTCGTAGCGGCAAATGTGATATCATTTTGCAAAAGCAGTGGTATGAGGAAATCAGATGTCCAGCCTGCACCGAGAATAAGGAGTTCAACGTAGTTCATGGGAGTCGCTATGCAAGTTCAGGTGCTGATCCCGTAAAGTCCGTAATTGGTAGATTGCTAAGCAGGTTTTGTACTCGGACTCGGCCTATAATAGACCAAATGCGACTTCTCCCCCGACCACCTACGATATCATTTGCTACTTATATCTCTATCTTGGCTATGCGGAATTCAAGTTTGAAGAAGGCGTCAAAATTCTCTGAGGCTCTTGGTATGTTGAAAAGGTAGGGACTTGCTAATGGATCAAACTTGATGGAACAGAACATATCTGAAGAAGCCACAAGTGTCTCTGCATCGCAAAAGGTCAGAGACCCGGAGAAAGATTTTGAAAGAAGACATGAGGAGGAGATGAGTCTTCCTTACCGACGCAGACAGCTGCCCGATGACACACAAAGGAACGTGACGGAGCTTCTGAGCAACTCCATGTATACATTACGGCATGGAGGGCACTCAGAAAGAGAAGTAATGATTCGTCATTGGAATCGAGCTCACAACGAGGCGTTTGCAGTGAAGGAAATGCTCAAGAATATTTACGAGAATATCGTGAATCTACAAAAGTCGGGCCGATGTCTGTTTCGGAAAAATTAAACGAGTGGAGCGAAGGGTGAAGGTAGCTCGGAACTTTACCCAGAAAGGCGTTGAAGGTCTGGAGTCGTGTGTGTCCGAATTGCTGGAGATTAATGCGGAAGCGAAGGAGATATGTTTATCGCATGGATTCGGGAATAGTTATTATCAAATAAGCAAGAGAATGGACGAGGAGATGCAACATATGCCCGCCCTCCGAGTAAGGCTTCAGAGACGCGTGGACTGAAAAGAAGAAAGGTCATTATGGAGCATTTCTTTTTTACAGAGAAATGAGTCTCACGTCAAGTACGAGGTGAAGTAAAATTCGAAAATGTGAAACTCACGAGTACTGTATTTATCTGAGTCGGGATGCCTCCAGGTATTTGCGCGCCCAAAGAAAATGTTTTCGAGCCTTTCAGATTCATGAGCACAGACGAAAGGTGGAAACCACCTACACTTGAAGCACAGCTTCAGACTACGGTTGTGCAGAGGCAAGTGAACCAAATCTGATGTGTCCATTAATTTTCTTACCCTCACTCTGATGTGGGTCTGATCATCACTTCAGACTTTTTACTCAAAGAAAGTAAGATATTCGATCCATCCTGGAGTCTGTTTGATGACATTCATTTCGATGCGAGTGACGGTCCCAGTTTCAGGCTTCCAACTACCAGAAGTTCAGATACTTCTTCGTTTCATTGTCGTATTCCAGGCTCACCACAACCGCTAATAGTTACGATAACGTGTGCCAGAAAAGGGACAGAAAGATACAAAGGGTTTTACAAGGATCTCGGTATGACGCATTGGATAAAAGTGGACAAACAGGAAGGACGGAACCCATGTAGACCTTTAGAGTAGCCAGGAATGAGGGCTAACCTTACAAAGCTTTGTAAGATGTTTGAATGATTACAGACTGAGTGAAGCTTGCATATCGAGACTTTTCACAAGCTGGAAGGCGATGGAGTTCGAGATTCAATCGGAATCCGAGATTCAGTAGGTCAGACAGAAAGATCATGGAAGCAAGAGATGAAATTTGTGATTCCGAGTATTCGAATACCGCCGAAGGAAAGTAGCACAGTCAGCTCTGATACATATGTAGTTCGAGTCTAACAGATTTACAGCTGGCGGAGTGACATCGCCTGCCCAAGATGACATTGGTAGGCTTGTGGTGTGTGATCGGCATGAAATACTTGGACGGTACCCAGCTAGACTAGTCAAAGCCACCTTTCGATATTATAGATGACTTAGATGCCGGAGTGATCTAGCGGTCACTGAACGCGAGGCCACATATCAAGCTCGATGACATCGCACTCCGATAATGCCCTCTATGAATCGTCGCATGCATAATCCTGTTCAACTTTTCGCTGGTCCGTTATATCACTTTGCACATTTGCCAATACGAGACTTGCGTAGAACTCTTTCTATTCGATTGGACAGCATGCTATCCTTCCCTTCACAACTGTCCCGGCTTCAGTCATGGGAAATAACTGCTAGACACTTCCAAAACGAAATGCCTAGACGAAGAAACCTCTTCGATCCGGTACCCGAGTATTGCAAAGCAGTATGCCGAGAGATTGACTACAGCCTCACTCACAATCTACTTTGTGAAATAGGAATAGTGAGACTGAGACTCTTCCGGTCTGAACAGGGTATTCCCGCATTATAGGTCATAGCCGAGCTGACGACGAATAGAGGTTCCAGCAAACCTGCAAATTGCAGGTTTGCTGGAACCTCTATCCGTCGTCAGCTGCAATGCGAAAGGTCAGAATCTTGAGGACGAAATTCAATCATAAGTATGATCAGAAAATGCTTGTCTCAACTCTCGAGAGACTTTTATTGATAAGTCTCGTCAAGAGGCGATGAAGTTTCGGGATAATACTAGGACTGTGCTTGCGCAGGGATCAATTGATAACAGCAAGGCCGGTGCTACGTTATTGCCAGGATGCTTGGGACGAGGCGAATGCCTGGTATGACCTGTTGCAAGAATATAGATTCTCTAATCCAGAACATGCAAGGGGAAGCCGACGAAGCAATCAAAAAAAAATTCATGAAGTTGAAAAAAGGGCGACGGAAAGTCGAGGATGCAAATGGGAATAACGAAATGTCATATATCTGGTTTTGCCAGCACTGAAACTTGATGATATTCATAGGAAAGCAGTAAGTTTCCAATTATCGGAGAAGAAGCAGAGCACCTGCATCGATGCGCAGAGTCAGACGAAGTAGGAATTGCTACCACTGACAGATCTTCACAGCTAACTTCGGCAATTGTAGGAGAAGAGAACGCAGGAAAATACAGATCAATTCCGAAGGGAGGAAAAAATGAAAGCCACGTTGGATGTCCAACAAAGATAAAATGCGACAGTGGATGCATCGAAAGCGAGATACGCCCTAAAACTCTGACGTCGCATAGACGAGTAAAAGAGAGCTATGTGTCCAAGGGTCCAGGGAACATTCGTGGTTCGTTGATAGAGAGTGAGGAGAAGCCATTGTACTGTCGATCTCTTCTTGATCGATAATTCAGATTCAGAAACACTACGGGCAATTTAGTATTTTACATCAGATGATAAATAGATTGATATGTAATTTGATATTTTCAATATCATTCAATATCATACTGAATATCCTCATTAGGGATATTTAAAATATTATTGAAGCAGATATCCCTAAAAATTATGCCGATTGGTCAATCAGAATATCTGCTTTGATGATATTCTAAATACTTTGATGATATTTTAAATATCCCTAATGAGGATATTCAGTATGATATTGAATGATATTGAAAATATCAAATTACATATCAATCCATTTATCATCCGATGGAAAATACTAAATTGCCCGTAGTGCGTAGTGAAAGCAGATCATCTTACACGTGACCGATTCTCTTGTTCTTCGTCCTGTCTGACCTCAAAAGTCGAACCTGTGTCCTTACATCCACATTCAAGACCTTGCTTGCAAGCGGCTATCCATAAATCAGAGTAAAAGATGGATGATGCAGAGATACACGAGAGCAAACCTGATGTCGACGTCAAGCTCGAAGACGAGACTCAGCCTGACCCCGACGAAATCATGGACATGCAGAGCGGGAGTGGTCGTGCATGGTGCGTCAAGGTGCCCAAGCACTTGATGGAGAAATGGGCCGCGATAAACAGAGATGGTGTCCACCTTGCTACGCTTCGAGCGTACGACCCAGATCCGCGAACGGGCAAGCCACGCTTCGTCCTCTTCGTTCCCGTAAATCCACCCAACCCTTCAGATCCAAGTGCGACAGAGGCTCCGCCTCTTGTCCCGGGGACGTATGAAGAATACGAGCTGGACATGATTAACCAGGCTGTCGAAAACCAGATCGTGGTGGCTGAGAAAGAGGTGGCTCCTGGCTCGCGCGCTCGATCGACTATCTTGACGGGCCGTATCAAGCACGAGTGTTCCATGCGACCGAAGCTGACAGACGCCTATCGCCAACGATTAAAGAAGCGAGCGATTGCGGCAAGCACGCCGAGGCGGACCGCAAAGGTTATGGATGTTGCGGAGGCTGGCGGAGTGGGCCGTATGAACAGACTTGGTGCTGGAATGGGAACACCATCTAGTGCCTTCGCAGGCTTGGTCGTGCGTCATGCTTCCTTCCGTTATGTTAATGTTTCTAAAACGTTCTCTTCAGAAACCGAAACCAAAGCCTGCCAAAGGCACATTCGAGCGTTTCGCTCGCATGCCTCGCAACCAGTTACTGGACCTGCTCTTTGCCTTGTATCGAGAACGCCCACGTTGGTCGGCCAAGGATCTACGAAGTCGCACTGAACAACCCGAGGCATATCTCAAAGAAGTACTCGGCGAGATTGCTGATCTTCATCGCAGCGGTGAGTTCAACGGATTATATGAGCTAAAGACGAACTTCAAGGACTCGGTAAGCTCCCCTCAGATAACTTTCAGTTCGCGCGACTTAACTATACATAGGTCAAGTCGGAAAATGGAGAATACTCCGGAGCGGCCGGGGAACTCATGAAGGCAGAGCCTGATGCAGATGTGGACGTTGATGATGAACCAGATGACGATGAAGATGAGGACATGGAGGAAGTATCCTGACATTCCGTTCTATTCTAACTTATGTGCTTGCCAACTCATTGTACCATTAACATCCAATATCATTTGATTATACTTATACAGGGATCACATAGGCGGATATAGTACTGAAGGCACCGGCACCGATGGAAAGGATGCGATGTCAATAATTAGAATGTCCTTTCGACGTTTCCATTGAGACTATAAACCACCGAGCCTTCTGTTTGGGATGAGTCAGATTCAGCACAACTGGTCGGAAGTTGGATTAATGTCACTCACTCGGTCAAACAGCTGATGGGATGATGCACCCCGGACAACTATCGCTATCGTCGGTAGTAGTCGCCGGTGTCGCATACGCAGCGAAGTCGACAGGGTTCGTTGGTGCTGAAGCCAAACCGGCAAATATGCAGCCAGGACATGATCTATCAATGACCTCGACACTCGTCGAGACGGCGGGGGAAGCTAGATCGGATGCTTCGATTGTCTTCGTTGTATCTGACTCGGGGGCAGCAGAGATTACTTCGGTCTCGGCACCGCCAAAGATGCAGCCTTGGCACTTCAGTGGTGTCAGATCTTCGTAACCGTCGGAAGAGGGAGTGACATTACTCACGGGAAGAGGACTAGCAGACGCGCTGCCTCCGAAGAGGCCGAGAAGAAGACTTGTAGCGAAAGCAAGGGTCGAAACTGCGAGGAACTTCATACTTGAGTGGATGAATTATACTGCACTGACAGTTCTGCCTTTATACCAGGCAAAAGAACAGCCGAATCCGAGCCCTAGGAGGACTCGGCTGTTTTTTTCGCAAGTCCAGACATTCAGGCAACTTCTCGGAAAGGACATCCGGTTCAATGCGCTGCTTTTGGAGAAAGAGGCTGGGATATCTGTGGGTAATGAGTAGTAGATTGATATGCGAGAGCGACGGATCAAAATTTTATACCTTGATCGGGAACAGGTGCCCGATACTGGCTGGATTCGCCGGTTCAAGGTCCTGAAGTAGGATCAGTAACGAATTGCATTGGTGCGCAAAGGAGGTGACTCGGTCGGGCAAGATGCCATCTCCAGCCTCTAACTCACCTGAGATCATATGCAATATGGTCATCACGAGTGTGGTGGCTCCATAATTTTTAGCTGGGCTTTGAAGTTCAAGGAGCCAGCTCTTTTTTCAGCGTGGATAAATTCCGTGAATTTATCGATGGATGTACATATTTGTACATGGGATCAGGTGAGCTGGTTAGTTGTATCACAGATCAGAACTGCTAGGCATTCGACTCAAGGTGACTCACATGCAGTGTTGCAGGTGATATATCCATGGTGGCAGGCATTTAACGCATACGAAACGTCCATAGGAAGCTGTGATCGTATCAGCAACAAACTTGGAGATTGGTGGCTCGCATGACGAGCCGTAGTCACTGTCTGCCCCACGTGTCTTGTGAGGGTGAGAAAGGAGCTGTACTAAGCTCAGTGCTATGACTTGACGCAGGCTGTCCTCATCAGTGATTTGGCTGATTCATCCCTGCCAAACGTTGCTAGTACGCACTGCAGTTCCGAAGTTCCTTGCTTTCTCGGAAGAAAATAGTCCACCGCAATAATGTCGGCCGTGCTTCTTGAAGCGATACATATCTAGTGACTCATTCATCCAGTCGAGTGGAGCAGACCTGGAATGTTTGCTGATCCACTGGCCACAGTAAAATCAAACCGCTCAACCGCGTCTAACTATCCATTACACGTAGAACTACGGTACTCCGGATCGTCTCAGGTGAGTTGGCCACAACTGCAACTACGCACATGGCACCCAGAGCTTGACTTCGCAAGTATATTATGCTTTTGATCAAATATGTTTACTGAATCGCCTAGGCATTATCTTTTTCAGTGCAGTAGTAATAACAGTAACCACGAAGGAGAAAGGGGATTGTCCGTGCGGATAATGAAGGTTGCCAGTAGAGGGAGGAGTTGGTACCAAATCAGTAGAAATTTAATTTCCCTGAATGCAGGCATAGCATTTTTTAGGGGAAAATCTTCAAACAAATTGCGGGAACAAGAGTTACTGATTAACGAGAAACAACTTGCCAGGCTGAAACTTTGATGTCTTCGTTTGTTTCGGAATGAATGTACAAAGTGCTACTTCAGGAGTATGCTGTCTGGAAAAGGAGCCAGTCGTATCATCGTAAATAGTCAATGTCGCATTCGAGGGAAATGCACCATAGACAACTCCTTCAGTTTTCTTAAGAGTGCATTTTGAGTCTGTAAGTCTGCTTGTGCCTCCGTCCAAACAACATTGTGTCCATTTGGGTGTTACACGCGAAGGAAAGTACACATGTCGGGAGACTGAGGAACATAAAGAATAAAACTCCAAAATAAAATAAAATAATGGTTGAACACGGTGAAGTACCCGAGACAAATAGTTCGGTGATTGTCATTCGGATACAGTACGATAGATGAGCTGTAGTTGTACAATATTTCCAGGTTTGAAGTGACATGTGCAAGCTACAACACCGCGGGTATCGTATAGAGTGGAACATGATTATGAGACAACACTAGCAAGGATCTTGAAGATCTCCCTCTGGCGATCACGAAAAGCGCGTAGTTTCAACATTCCGAGAGCGAGGGCGTTGATGCGGTTCGTCAGAGTAATCGCGCGCCCTTCGATACTGCGTCTTCTGTTCTCCTCTCCTTCTTCTGCATCTTCTTCATCGGTACTGGTAGCTGATTCGAAAGAGTGCCGTCTCCTACGATGCTCTGCACCTACACCGCGCTCCAGGATACGACGTACCCGCTCCATGCGCGGAGCCAGGAGAACAGCATCTGAGTCTGTTGTCAGCGCCTCTAGGGCGATTGCAGTGTCCTCTTCCTCTGCTGCACGAACAGCGGCGCCAATCATGCATAGTTCGCGCATGAATGGCTGTAAAGGTCGTGGACACGCAGAAAGAGTAAGTTTAGCGCCAAGCACACCCTCTACTTCCACCTCGGTCTCCCCGGTAGAGGTGGCCCCTTCTTCAAGTGAAAGGACACGTGTGCGGGTAGACGCGACGTCGAGGATCGCTAGTCCGACCGCGGCAAAATACGCTCGCGGTGGGTCAGATTTGAGAAGGTGACGTATATAGCGATGCCGCACGATAACATCGGCGAGAGAGGCATAGAGCGTTTCTCGGATGAGCTGTATTGACGGCGCGTTGTCAGAGAAAGAAGGAGACGGTGGAGGCGAGAAGGAAGACGATAGCGCAGGTGATGGTGTGTGAGTGCGTGATGGAGAATGTGATCGAGAAGAGGAAGGCTGGTAAGGAGTTGTCGGTGACAGGAATTCCGACTTTGAGGGAGATGCTGGAGGAAGCGGTACGGTCTGGCTGTTCGGCGATGGCGACATGGATGAAGATGGTGACGGATCATACATCGGAGGCGGGACGAAACTCGCAACTCGCCTTCCAACTCCTCCATCAGCAACATCTAGCACGGCCTGCAAGTCCGACGCATAACGGTCTTGGAATGAACGCCTTTGGCTGATTTCGATAGCAACGGCACGAAGCTCCGCAGCGATGCGAGCTATGTCTGGATGGAAAGGAGTTGTTACTGGCTCAAGTCCGCAAATGATCCGCGCTAGATCATGTTGATATTCTGGAGTTAGACTCTGGATAAGTGGAACTGTTAGAGCCCAGGTCTCTATGAATCCGATGAATGGACGCGGACAGTTGTCAACCGTTAGATCAACTGGTTCGTTATCCTTTTCCAGAGGCAGCGGAACAGATGGTGGTGTAGTCGTGCAGCGTAAAGCTGCGAAGTACAGACATAGAGCAGGTCCTGAAGATATGTGTTTATTCTGTCAAATACTGATCGGAACAAGAAAGACCACGGCGAACGGACCTGTGATCATGATGTCGGCCTCTGCGCTACTGAGCATCTGAGCATCAAGCAGATGATGTGTCCTCGCCTGAGTCAGAGACGACTTGAGATAAGTATGGAAGGCATTTGAAACAAGTTCTTCTGATAGACGCTTGCTCATAGCTGTAGCTGTACTGCTAGCACTAGTCCAGTATGACAACTGTTTGGACTCTAATCAAGCTGCGCATCATCGTAAGGCGGAGTTATCATGGATTTGATTGACCGCTTATGGGAAATTTAATTCACGTGTATAATTCTCACGCCATTCCACACCATCCGCACGGACCGCAGTTTCCGCAGAACACTAGCGAAGCACGTATTTTGCTTCAATAAGGTCATCTACGGCCATCTAAATCCTTCGAGTTGCGAGGGAAAACATCGCTATATCTTACAACTTTAGTGTCGATTATCCCATTGGCTTTGAATGGTATAATTTTGGACAAACTGCAGCTCTAGTACCGTGCCCGCACGGTGGCCTTCGACCTTGCATTTCATTCTACGAAACAAGATACCCCATATCGACCGTAGTAAAAGAGTTCTCTGTCCCCATTATGTCCTATGGAAAGCTCTGGTGGATGGTAATGTAACTTGAACCTCGTGCCTATGCTATTTTGTGATCGCTGGAGTAACATTTCTTTCCTGGGTTCTTTTCCCCTCTTCTGATACTGCTGGTTATTGACTGGAGTGAATACCCAATGTATTCTTGTTGTACTCATGTTCTATCTTTCATTCTTCTGGGACCGGAAGAGCAGGATGCTAACTTATCTAAAAACTAGTGATACTCCTCACGGCGTCCGTCTCCTAACACTATCCCATTGAACATGGTAGATATCAATTTTTTGTCACTCGTCTTTACTCAGACGCGAGCTGCCATATAAAGAGCGCTCAAAGCAGGCCTTCGCATGTGCAGCCTATGTACTTCATGCGGTACGTCGAGTGTATTGGCTCATAAACGTCCTGTGATACGGCAAGTGATGGCGATAGTGGCGCGGCACCTTCCACCGTATCGCAAAAACTCGGCGAAGGTATCTCCAAAGGAAATAACGCTCAGATATCAGGAAATTGATAGGACTACACCCGGTGAGCACTTTCCGAATTTATCTTTCTCTGTACGTCGACTTGACTTCAAATGTGGTACAGAACTCAAGTCAGCCGAGGCATGGGATAATTACAATCTGTTGCTGCTGTTTGTACGTGGATACGGTCCTTTTAAAATTGCGTTTCTCCGGAAAATTTAGAACATGGATGTGTGCCGTAGCCAGCAATTCCGGCATTCCACCCACTTCGCGGATCACTTCTCACAAATTTGATATATTCCATGGCTCTGGTGATAAGCTTATCCTCACGAACCATAGCCTCCAAAGTCTCAGAGTCAAACCACCCTTTGTTCTTTTTAGAATAAATAGTCAATACTTATGAGAGCTCTGGTAATGGCCTTGCAGTTGACTCCAGCAACGAGCGAGTGGCTATCTGGTCTTTTTCGAACAGCGAGCGAGTGTCTGTTGAGATGGAACTGCTGAGGCCGTACGAAATCGATACTTGAACTATGTGACAAGATGCAATCGGGCGAGGGCGAGAGATTAGCCGAGATTCAAATGGCCTGAGGAATCTCACTGTCGGCATGAAAGGTGCTCGATCGGGAGATCGGGCGCATCGGGCGCTTGGTGGGTGCGGCTGAATTTGCACGCCGTAGGGAAAGGAGCAGCTGCAGCCGCTGCGCAGTGCTCCCTTCTTTTGGACTTTCTTGAGAAAAAGGTGAAATGGGTTCTGAAGATGCTTTATGCTGCTTCCATAGCCCCGAGAAGAGGTTGAAGAGATCCATGAGTGGAAATACGTTGTTCAGCTTCTTTGGGGGTATGTGATTTTTGTGATTTGTGAAAGAAGAGACTGATAAACGCTCATTTTGTATTTAAGCGCCTATGCGTTTTCTCTTCATCTGTAGTGTCCCCTATGACTCTTTCGTGCGTCGATCGCGAGCGTTTATTGTAGTGGGCAAATAATCACTCCCGCGAGAGGTCGAACGATGGTAACCGAGGTATACGTGTGCAAGCGCTTTCAGGAAAGTGAATAAGAACTCCGGTAGCTATCACAGGTTTCGTGACAGCTTTGAATATTCTTACACCCATTGGACACCGATTTACTAAACACCTGATCCCGAGGCTCGATAGGAGACAAAATTACTTCAGATCTACTTGCGCAGATAGTCGGTGAGAAGAGGATCAAATCTGATGCTGTAAAACTTAGTGGTGCAGCACTCTAGCGAATTACTTTTATGTGCACGCACGGAGGCACCACATTCTAATGTAAGATGTATAAGGTGTAATTGTAGCGCGCCCTTTTCATCGGCTGAATGCGAAAGTCATTCATCAATGGGTGACTATTTGCACGTGCTGAGGTTTAAACGTTTCATCGCTTTAGACCGATGGATCGAATACCGAGGTGCAACGATGATCTCGATCTCCTCAATCCTGTATATGAGACGTTATCCCCCGATAAGAGCGACTGTAAATATTGCCTGTAGGCATTTTTGCTTCTGCAGATAGTAGCATCTACTCTCTTACTCCGTTCATTTATGCATACGTTTATGGTGGTTCGGGTGATCATAAAGCCGTAAGAACCGTTGGTTGCATAGCAACGTAGCGGGAAGCACGATTTCTTTCGCTGGTACCTTCTGCTACCCGCCGGAACGCTTTATCATAATGTAACGCCACCTATCAGGGTCGAAGAGATGAGAATGTTGAAAACGGGCGCGCATCAGTCGCCAGTGACGAGTCTGTATGTAATTGATTCGAAACTTTGAAGCTGAAGCTTTAAGAAATAAAGGGAAGAGCTAACGCATGTTGAGTTTTTTTTACTGACAGACAACTCTGAAGACTCGTGTATTCTCATCCGTTGCGTTCGAAACTAACAATTAATTTGCTGAGTCTTCGACTTCCCGCGCAGCGAGCATCTGGACACGGGTGCACTACATTCCTATCATTGACAGGCCAAATTTAATCAGTTGGCGGTCTTTAGGCTGAACGGGCTATGGACTATACACGGTAGGAGTATTCAATTTTTCATCATACCCATCAGCGTTGACTCTCCTTCAGGTTATCCATGACAGGGGGAGTTCATATGAAGGCCATTGGGGTCTCCATTCGCAAAGACGAACCTTCCGGCATGGACCTCTTAACGTACGTAAACACCACCCGAATGCCGATTCGAATTAGCGGTGTACTGGCGTTGCATTTACATTGATCTCCTTTAGCTTCTAGTGCGCAGAACGGAGACGATTGCACGGAATGATCGTCCAGATTCCTGCAAGATTTTTTAACTCTGCAAATCTTGCAGCTTGAGAGTTTTATATGAATAGCAAAGTGTATCTATTACTAAAGATGTTCTGACAATAGAAAATAGAATGAAAAGGTGAGAACGGGAAGGTAGAACTCCGGATTGCCGAGAGAAGAGAAGATAAGGTTGATGATGGAAGTCAGTGCTTCGGAAATGCGCGGGGTCAGGAACGAGCCGTGAGAAAAGGAAGGGAAGAAATGTCCCGATTCTGGTTTGGTTTCAGATTATTTATATTTTCGCGTCATATAGACGTATTATTATTATTTTTTTTTGTAAAATGTCGTCGAGGTGGAGATGTACTCGTATGAGAAAAAAAATGCTCGGAAAATGAATCTGGTTGAAAGAAGAGAAAAAACACGTGTAGTGAGACAGACAAGAGCGGAATAGGGCAAGGGACTAATAGTAAAGGGAAATGAAGAAGATGAAGAATCTGAGGTCATCTGCGTCCATCTCGGACTCAACTCACCTAATCTACAATCTCACTCACCATCATCTACTTCAAGGGCCCCCCTGCCGCCGTCTCCAGCAACTTAGGGCCATACAGGGCTTCTCTAGGCATCCCGGGTTCTATCTCTCATTCTGTTCTATTTTTGCACTTTTTTGTTCGTTTGTGTCACTTATAATACACGCTACTCTAGCGTGCCAGTGCCATTGTGTCAGGTTTCAGCTGTCTCCTCTCCTTCTCTTTCCGGTTCATAAGCTTTTGACAGCGAACTGCTATCTGCATCTTCGTTCTCAACTTCGACTTCGACTTCGACTTCCTATCGCGACCGCACTTGCGACAGACCGGCGACCTGCCATTCCGCTGTGCTTTCAGACGACGGATACCTTACTTCCCCGCGTGTAATTCAAAGAGAGAGAAGGAACAGAACTGCAAAGTGTTGCCCGGTGTCCCGTGTTGTGTCAGAGCGTCATACGTACGTACAAAGTCTTGCCTCGTTGATATTTGCCATGCAATTAACGTACCCTTGCATTTGTGCATTAGACGTACACTACTAGGCCCACCACTATACTCAAGATCTTCTTGTGGTGACAAGCCGTATCTCGATACAGGTCTCAGACACGTGGTCCCCGTTGTCTTACTGTGCTTTGCGTCCTCGAGCCAGGGTCACGCTTACCAGACCCCGAGGTACCGCTTGACGGGGTGTAATTCGATTAACGATTCGCGATTTTCGATCGATATCTCGTTCTACACCTGTGAAAGTTTGCTTTGTGGATTTTTCTTCCGTGTCTGTCAACAGTGCGGACGCGCTCTATTTGCAGGGGTGAAGGAGGTGAACCTAGAAGGGATTAAAAACGGAGGGAAATACGGACGCCAAGGTGAACAGAGTTAAGGCGAGCATGGCTTCGTCTGTCCCTGCACAAGTCATGTATCCACCTCCACCGAGTTTTGGCAGTGGTCACTCTCATAACCCTCATCCCCCTCCTCCACATCCCTCTCAACCATCGCATTATGGTGCAGCACACCCGCAAGCGTCGTCTTCATCTTCGTATCACCCCCAATCTGTGCATCACGCGACCTCCTTGCCTCCTCCACCGCCCCCGCCCGTGCGTCAGCAGCACTATCAAGGGTACCCGGCGCACTACGGCTCTCATTCAAGCCAACATCATGAACACCAATACCCACAAGAACGGCTGCCTTCAATCCGGGATTTGGATTTCCAGTTCCATCAGCAACAGCAGTCTGCGCAAGCGCAAGCACAGTTGCAGCAGCAGCAAGGGCAATCACAACAACAGCAATCGCAACAGCAACAACATCCGAACCAGCAACAGACACAACTACAGCAAAGCGCGGGTTCTGCGGCTGCTGGACCTCCGGCAAGCGGGACGGGGTCCGGAGGAGGAAGTACTGTCTCGCCGGCTTCGCTGGTGATCACTCCTTCCAGACAGCGACGAGCTTGGGGAACTCCATCAGGCCCGGCCCCCTCCAGTTCTGCGACAGGACCTTCTCAACCTCAATTATACGCGCATCATCACCTTCCTCCTCCTACACAACCTCAGCCACTTTCACATTCTCACTCGCATTCACAAGTAGCATCTATACCCTCTGGTTCTGCATCGGTTTCTGCATCTTCGTCCTCGTTTAGTGCTGGACCATCAGCTTCGTTACCGACCGGACAGACTACACAGTATCATGCTTCTTCTCCTCTTGCGCGGCGCCATCGTTCTGAAAGTCTTATCAGTGGTGGAGGAAGAGGGAGTGTGGGGAGCATTGGGAGCACTAGCAGCATAGGCGGTATGAGCGGCGGACCGGCTACTGGTTCGACCGGAGGAGTAGGCCAAAGCGCGGGACAGGTAGGAGGTATGAGCATGCCCAGCGCGTCACCCGTTACGAGATCGCCTTTGGTTTCGGTACGTTTTTCCTTTTTCTTTGTCGCAAAACGTGTTCACTCATTCATCGCTACTCACACACTCATTCTTTCCATCTGTGCGATACTCGGACATTGTCACGGCTGCGGACGTACTTCACGTTGCACTCGGGATGATTTTTTATTTCATTTCAAAAAATCTGAATTGATATGCTTCTAATCTCATGCTTCTTAATTCAAATTCGAATTCGGACTATGTTTGTCATCATCCCGCACCTGTCGCGCCCCTTTCCTTCTTGGCGGGCGTTTCCTCCGTCGTCGCGTCACCCTTCGCGTCATCGTGACAACTTGATATTGTTTCCGGCGACTTGTTTGACATATTTTTAAATTCCTTTTGATTGCCGGATCGATATTACTTATTTTTCTGTTCAATTTTCTTGCTGCGGAATAGTCGGCGTATGGACATAACACGGGCACGAGTACGGGCTACGCACATCCCCCTGCACCTGCCGCTATGGGTGCTACACCATTAGCGTCGACATCAACGATGAGCGGGACTGGGGCTATTGGGCCGCCGTCAAATAGCGCTAGTGCAGCCGGTGGGAACCCGCATTCACCATACGGCACCGCGTTTCCCTCACCCCATACGCCGCACCATCATTTACATACTCCTTTATCGCAGGCCCATGCACCACCCGGCTCTTCTGGTACCGGAGCAGGGTCAACTGCTGGGGGAGCCCAGGCATATACGAGACAGGAATACGGGGAATATGATTATTCTGCTGGGTATGGGACGCCGGCCGCAACAGGACCGCCAAGTAGTGCTGTACCACCTGCTCAGGGCGAGACGCATGCGTATGGTGGACGTGGGATGCCTCAAACGCAAACATTGTATGGAGCCCCGCCTCAGTCGCATCCTTCACATCATGCTCCTCTGCCAAATCAAGAGCCCTGGTCAACACCACATCCTCACGAACAGTCTCCATTGGTAGGGTACCAACAAGGTGGACATCATATTCCCCAACAGCAACAACAGCATGTCACTTATGGCCGTTCTTCGGGATCATCATCTCTCGTTGGAGCGGTAAGCGGTGGTTATGGAAGTGCTCCTCCACTGCCCTCTCATCCGTCTACGCACCAGCAAGCGCATGGACACGGACAATTGGTATCCCCGGGAGTGGGTGAGCATGAAGTTGGCCATGGACCTGGACCTATTGGAGGAGGGTTACCTCTCGGTGTTGTGGGAGGAAGTGCCGGTGGACCTCTCCCCGGAAGCGCGAAGGCTCACTTTCTTCCCAAGGTACGTTAATATCGATTAATCAAGTGATGAATGTGGCTCAAACTTGGCAACCATCCAGGTTCGCGAATTGTGTTATATGCTACACGAGTTTGCCGTGCGGTATGGTACGTCTTATTCCTATTCTTCATATCCGATCTTGGTTGCTAACGAGCATCTTTTAAATATAAATCAGCAGCAAATTCGGCAACCCAGCCCTCCCAGGCAGAAATCGAGGATATGGCACGTAGGGCCGCAGAGGTGATTCACCTGCTTTCAGAATACAAACGTGCTGCGTTGGCAGAGGGCACCAGTGGAGGCTCTGCTTTACATCATTCCCATCCTTATGCACATTCGCATACTTATTCTCAATCCTATCCTGGCGTTGGGATGGGCTTACCATCCCCTGCGCCAGAGGAGCACGAAGCTGATCGAGAGCGTGGAGGAATGCGGGCCCCGAAGAGACCTTGGGAGGACATTGCGCAGGAGAGCGACGAGGATGCTTTCGTCCCAGCTTCAATTTCGGCCCCAGTCCCGAAGTTTGGAGGAGGTTCGGGGCGAGAATCGGTATCTAAACAGGAATCAATTTCAACAGGTCCAATGGTTGCAGGGGCGCCTGTGATAGGCGGAATGGGAGGAAGAGGTATGGAGACGGACAAGGAGAGGACTGCTGCGGAGAAGGATATGGCATTAATTCGCAGTAAACGTGCTACGAATGTGGGAACCTTGGGTCCTGGAGCGCCGAAGGGGAAATATCGCAAACGAAGCGTGAGTGATTTTAAGTTGTTTTGACGGGCTCATCTCTTGGATATTGATGATTGTTTGACTCGGTGAAAGCAGCGTGCGACGCCCCCTGGGAAATGTCATTCTTGCAATATTCGCGAGACGCCCGAGTGGAGGCGAGGGCCTGACGGAGCGAGGACCTTGTGCAATGCTTGTGGATTGCGTAAGTCATCGAATCTCTTCTTTTTCTCGCCGCTTTTGATTCTCATTGTGCTATCCAGACTACGCGAAGCTCATCCGAAAGCGAGATAAACAAGCTGCAGCCTCTACGGACGGCTCGCATGCACGTATTGAGATTGACATGGAGACGCTCCGCGCATCGACGCGCGCTGCAAGCGAACGGGAGCAGCTGAAGGCGGAGCGTGAGAGGGAACGACGCGAAAGAGAGAAAGCTGGTTTTACGGAAAAATCAGAGGACGGAGGGGAACAAGGAGGAATAGGAATAGAATTTGAACTGGGATTGGGGTTGGAAACAGGCTCAAACGGCATTTCAAGCGGGAACGAAGCTGGCGACAACTCAGCTGGTATGGAAAGGAAAGGGAACGGGAATGTAGTTGGCATGGTTGCTCATGCGCCTGCGCCTACCGCGATATCTTCGAATGGTTCGAACAGCTCGAATGAGCTGCTGGACAACTGGCGGACGTATACCGATGCGGATATTGGCCAGACTTCCTCCTTTATGAGAGGGACGGGCACCCCTGGTATTGCGCCAGCGACGGTGCGACCTGCGTCTTCGTAAATGGGCACTGAATAGTCGCTTCTATTGCGTTTGATTTCTTTATCTACTTTTCTCTTCTGCAAACGCTTATTTGCTGTATTTCAGCTATTATGAAGCTCGTTCGTTTTTTTCTTTACTTTCTGACTCGTTTGTTCTGGTATATACTATAGTTCTCCTCATAAGGTTCCTCTATTTTCTTATTCTATTCCACCATATATTATATACCTAGTTCTATGCTTTCGTTACTCGTCTCATTTTGTGTTCTGGCGAAAGAGTTGTGTATTATCGCCGGTCTAATTCCCTCTCACTATTTGTTTTCCCCTTTCTTTCTTTCTTTTTTTGGTTAAAGTCAATCCTTGATTCGTGCGTTTTTCTATGATATACTTGGTACTTACGTGCACGGTATTTTATGCTATACTTCTTTTCAATGGGGCTTTTCTGTTTTCGATCATCCCGGTTCTTTGAATATTGTATTTGTACAACTATGCAGTCCTTTTCCTGTTTGCAATTCCCCTCAGTGTTTGTGTTTTCCTTACCATAGTTCTCTCGCTAAACCATCGCAACGGTTTATAACAACGCCAATAACACCGCGGTGAGAGGAGACCAAGCTCCAACAAAAATCCGGGATGACGGCGTAAAACACGCGCCGCAATAGGCCCGTGGTCCTCCGCTTTATCCGGTTGACCAATCCGTAGTGAGGACCAATAGAAATAAATGGAATTGGAATCGGAGGTGATGACATAAGTTGAAAGAGATGATCATGGCTCGGGACAGGCCGGGATGCGGTGAGCTCATAAAATGCGGAGGTGCCAGCGAGAAATTTCAATCAACACTTTTTTCTCTGTTCAAGTCTCGTAAAACCTCGACGAACTCAGCGTCGACGTTACGCCTCTTGGTTCTTTGTGTCCCAACTACATATTCTTCGGTTAATCCTTTAGACACTATATAGATATGGCTGACAGTGAGTGGACTGTTTGTTATCTTGCCTTGTTCCATTCGATATGTCAGAGGTGAAGGTTGCTGACGTCGTACTTCTTGCTTGTGTTTTGTTTTTGTCGGCTCGTCATGGATGTAATGCATGACTGGCAACAATAACAGAGGGCGATGCTAAGAAGGGCGCTGGTCTCTTCAAGACTCGTTGCGCACAGTGCCACACCCTCGAGAAGGGCGGTCCGCACAAGGTTGGACCAAACCTCCACGGGTCAGTTCTCACTCTTCCCGCTCTGATTTGCTTGAACTGAACTTTTGTTCGTAAAATTCACAGAATTTTCGGTCGTAAAACCGGCCAAGCCGAGGGCTACTCATACACTGCTGCGAACGTGAATAAGGGCATCGTGTGGGAAGATCAGACACTCTTCGAGTACCTCGAGAACCCGAAGAAGTACATCCCGGGCACGAAGATGGCCTTTGCGGGTTTGAAGAAGGAGAAGGACCGCTGGGACCTCATCGCGCACTTGAAGGCGGAGGTGAGTTTTCTCTCTGAGTCGAAATGTTGGTTTGGGGTTATTATGCTGACGTGGCGTATTGTAGACGTCGTCTTAACCGCTTTGTTGCGTTAGCACTCTCCTCCTTTCCCTACCCCTTTGCATCCTCTCGATTAGGCCCTGTCCTCTCTGTTTACACCTGTCCTTGCAAACTTTCATAGAGACCCGCCGCACTCCATATCATCCTCCCCTTCAAAATATTGCTTTCTTCTATTACTCTAGTAGTACATTACGGGACGCAACTTGTAAACATGCTTTCATGCATTTTTATCTCCTATTGACATATTCCCCCGCTCTGCGTAGAAATTGTGCACGCCACACCACACCGACAAAATTCTCAGTTCGATGACGTATGTACGGAAGAAGATTATATTATCATTGGAGGTCATGATATAATAAGTGTGGCACGTGCATCCACGTGCAGATCGCACGTAGTTAGTCGTTTTCAATCTCTCAAAAGAGTCAACATGAAATGTCTGAGTTTCTGAGTCGCAGCGCCAAATCAGAGATCATAGGGAACTCGAAGACAAACTATTGAATAGAACTGATTTATGGGTTGGTCGGGAGTAAATGAGTTGTGAACCCCTAACTAGCTGTCATTTTCCAGCATCTCTTTTCAGACCGATCTTTCTCGGGGCTGCATCCGCTTTATTTTATTTATAGCGGAAATGCCCTCAAAGAATGTCTATAACTTTGCCAGAGAATGCCACAAGATACGAGGCGACTGCAACTCTAGCGCATAGCACAGAGGTAAGCAAATTATGTATTCTGTTGGTTTACGACATGCAACGAACGACTAAAATTGACTAATTGGCTTCTCACCTTTCTTCAGATCACTATCGCGTCTCTCATATCATGAACGGAAGAACAAAGAGTTTTTGAGTGCCCTGCTACATCGGCAATCTGCTGTTTCGGGACCACTGTACCTAATAATATAGATACAGTTGTCTCCGTCCTTTCGCAGGTTGTAAATTCACCTTCCGCCGTTAACCTCCCAGGTCGTAGACTGCTTTGCAGCTGTTGTCATGTTTTCCCTGTTTTAGAAAAGAATCGGGAGTGAGCCCTTGGCTAGCACGTCCACCCACTCCTTCACTCTCACCTTCAAGACCTGCCGAAATAGCAATTAGTCCACGATCAAGTACATGTTGTTGATTATACTGACTATCGGACCCTTGGACTTATCGAGTACTACTTCCATGAGATACTTCGGTTCGTGATTGTTTCCCCTCTGCTGATAGATTGGCTTCCTTACATCTAGTTTCCATTAGTGCCTTGCAGGTGAAAATGTCCTTCGGCTTTTCCGGCTCAGAAAGCTGTAGGCAAACTCGTTCATTCTTCGCTACTCCATCCCGAGTTAAATAAGTGACTGTGTATACGAAGTGCTTTTTTTTTTGCGCCCTTCTCTGGCATTTCTGCTCGTCTGGTACCGTGGTGAAATCCTCGCAGCCTGGTTATGCGGACAAACATCTTTGCATGAAGTGACTTGGGAGACTGGTATTACGCAGAATCAGGTACTGTAGGAGTGCATTGTGATGCTGTCTACCTGCTAGCCCTTCAACAAGGTCGGAAAACAAGCGGAGAAGAGTCTGTTGAAGCTGTTAGAAAGGTACACTTTGGTGAGTAGCATTAGAACCAGCCCCCGATACAACCAGGCCTAGCCAATTTTCTCGAGAGCGGCAGAACCTGTCTTGATTCGTTCGTGGTTAAGCTCGGTCAACCTAGGGCTCTACGCATATAATTTTATATTTTAATACATATGCTCATATAAAATATGTACATATATGTGGTTCTGAAGTGTGATACGTATATGCAAGTATAATATACGACGTATATGCGTATACAGGGCTAAGCCTACTAATAAAATATATTGGTCGTTGTGCTTCATGTTCGAGCCCCGAGAATACTTACTGGACACTCTTTGACTCGGACTCGAAACAGCTGACACAGATTTCAACTTGATCATAGACGACGAGATTCTGTCAGGCAAATTTGTGTGATTTACAAAATCCTCACAGTATAAGCAAGACAGTCCTTGATTCCAATGTCAAAGCCGGTACTCAGGCCTTGAGAAAAGTATCCAGTGCTATAATTTTTGTGAGTAACAACTTTGATATAAAATGGATAAATTTACTCATTCAAATCCGAGTTTCTTACAGATTCCAAGCCCTGAAAATATACGCACGTATACTCCGTATATGCAAAAATTTTCGGTACCATATATGCATACGACCGCATAAATATGCACGTATATTTTTGTTCTTCGAGCCGATACGCATACGTGTGCATAGCGTATACGCTCTGTACGATACGCTGCGGAGCCCTAGGTCAACCTTATATCCAAAAGCAGTTCATTGATGACGTGCGTTGAGATTTCCTTGTTAGTAGCATGGCGGTTGCCTTGAATAGTCTTGAATATGTCCATTTTCATTTCTGAGGACACGTATCGCGGACGGTCTCCTCAGCAAGTGGGCCTCGCTCGCATGATAGGCTTTTACGGAGCATCTAGATCTGTCGATGTAGTCAGGGCGTGATGCAGGAGAGCCAAAAACGAAACGTATATGATATAGAGGCTATGCATCAAGCAAACCTGCAGGTGCAACAAAATGCAAAGCAGTATCATGAAAAGTCCTATACGGCCCAAATTTTCCGCTATTCGTGCAAGGGCGTTTATTCTGAAGAAGCAAAGTGGCATTATTCTAGACTAGAGCTAAGGTTGTGCAGTATCAAACGGCCAAAGTATTTGCGCATGTTTACATGCTTGTATGTATACAAAATCTCAGAAAATTCGAACATACACGCGTACATTCTCAGGGATTTACATGCAAAATGGTAGGAAACTCAATTCGATCGAAAGATTAGCTCACCTACATGTTAGTGTTAGATGAGTGATTCAGACCTAAGTACCGAGTTGAACATAGTATCATACATAGTTTGCCTTGCTACTGTCGAAAAAAAAGTAAATCCATATTACCCGAAGCGAGAGTATCTCAGAATTCCCAACGTACCATGCGGATACTGAAGTATAACGTGGGTGACTGTTGTAGTGTCTAGATGTCAACGACATGCATATGGTGGTCTACAAAGTACAGTCGTTCAATTTCGTTTCCGCAGGCATGTATTGTAGACGGCCGCTTCAGAAAAGTCTGCTGACAGGTCAGGCTTCCTCAAAAAGATGCGGTCGCATTGTGGTAAAGGAGAACTAAGACCAGAAGCATTTGATCGAGGTGGCTATATATCAAGCAAACGCCACGGTGTAAGCGCAACAAAGCGCAAAGTAATGCCATGAAAAACATAGAATAAAGTATATGCAGAACTGCCGATCATCAGTGCGGAGTTGTTTATTGTGAAGAAGTAACGTAGCATCCGTCCAGGTTGTATCGCTCCTATGATCCGCGAGAATCCTGACCAGGCAAAAATTAATGTAGACAAAGCATTCAGCACTCACAATCATGTTTAATACTGAGCAATCGATATCAAACGCACTTGAAAGAAACTTGTTTCGAGCATTGCACAATTCTATTATTGCCACCTGGGACAAGTAAATGGGACGTAAAATATCTATATGTATACGAACCTGGAAGGAAACCCTGTTCAGTCTGCTTTGCATCGCTATAGATCACGTCACTTTGCACGAGGATAAACATCAAGAAATAGTGGAAGATGTAAGGAGAGCGTTGAAAGTGAAAATGGACTATGTAACACAAGAGAGAGGACAAGACGAGATGCCCGAAAGAGAAAACATTAATGCCAGAGATTAGTGCCAATTGAAGGAACGTGCATCGTGACACTCGTGACAAGCGTTACGTTTGAAGAAGTCCAAGAGAAAAGAAGGGATTTACTAGAATACACGATGTATTGAACGCTTGGTATGTCACTTCGAGGTATCATGAAACTTGAAGTTGTTGTTCGAGTATCGAGAGACGGCGAAGAGGGGCCCAAATATCGATACACAATTGGTGGAAACCCGAGGACGATGCAGTATGGCTGGCTATCATTCGAGCTATTTTCGAACTATATGGCCTTTGAAACGACTATTTGTGCGAGAGCAAAATAGCCAACCGCAAATGACAGAAGGCCAGAACGGTACGAAAAGTCTATGGCAAACGCCACAATCAGCAAAAAGCGATTAGTATTGATAGTTGAACCAACGCACATGTCAGCATTCACTAGCAAAACACAAGAGACTAGAGAACGGTGTTTATGCCCTGCAGCACAGCAACGACAGGAAGCCGCGTCGATGCTGTGGCTCCTCCTCGATGATTCCACCTGCACCTTGTCCAGCATACCCGAGTCCGTCCATCCGCGCCACACTCATGCCTCGCGACATGGTCGGCACTGATCCAGATCCGTTAGGATATGAGTACGCTTGCCCTTGCCCTTGCCCAACACTTGTTGTAGCTAGTGCAACGTTGGAGTTTGACGTAGCCAAACCATTGCGCTCCTTTTCTCTTTCGTCTCCAGGAATAGGTGGTAAAGGGGAGTTTGACGTAGTTCGTGGATACGCTGCGTGGCCATTTGGCGTGGTTGGTGTTGGCGTCGCACTTGCATAGGGATGGGTGGGAGTAAGAGCACCATTGGTAGCTTCACGGTCACGGTCCCGTGTGTTAAGATGGCTTCCCTGTCTCGACGTCGGAGCGATGGGCTGGACACTCATTGAAAGCTCACGAGGCTGGTTTGAATGAGTGCGACGGACACGTTCACGCTCACGATCCTTAATTTGAGCCGCCGCTGGTGACAAAATGACAGGCGAACCGTTTGCACCAGTTTGAGGCGAAGCACCTCCGTCGATGGGCCGCGAGCGGTGGCGATGCTCGCGATGTCGATGTTCACGGTGCTGAGTGGCTTGTAATGCAGCAACGTTTGCTTGGGTTTTCTGTGCACGCTGAGAAAGTCAATACAGAGTACATCAGAAGAGAAGGGTGACACGACTCACGCTTCCGTACTCCCAACCCTTCCCATTATTAAGGAGACACCAGTCAAACACTCTGTCATCTGATTCGCCAAGGTTCTTTAGGACCTTTAGGAACAGATCTCGAAGGAAACTATAGTCAGGAGCCTCCTCAAAGCCCAGTTTACGAACATAGTTCATGTAAATCGAGAACTCCTCTGAGGACAAGATGACTTCATAAGCATGCCATCGTACATCAAGAGTTAACACGGACCAGGGAATCCTTCGCAAAGCTCATCAATGGGTGTGCTCTGCTTTTTCTCTCCGATTTTTTCATACTTCTGTTTATTCGTCGCTGCCTTAAGGCCCTGCCAAGGCAGACCACCTCGCAAGAAGTACCTTTCGTGCAATTAGCATAAACCCGAACGTGACGGAGATCAGGGTTCGGAACTTACATGAAGACGTGGCCGAGACTCTCCAAATCATCACGGCGCGATTGTTCTGCAGGTTCACTCTTAGGGTGGCACGGCACGTGGAACTGAAACGGACGTACCTCGCCCCAAGTGCGTGTTGATCGACATGTATCGAGCAGTGCCACTTAAGCTCTTCCGCTCTCGGTAAGGTATATGCTGCTTCGTCTTCGGATCCTGGTAGTGTTTCGCCATGCCAAAGTCTAGGTTCCAAAGCCGCCGGAAGAAGTGACAATGACAGAGGGAAAACATCAAAACGCTCAGATAACCTTGCAAGAATGATGCGAAGTAACCAACAGCTTACCGATGAGGTAAATTGTGTTCGCGTACTTGGTACCCGGCGGACCAATGAGGAAATTGTCCGGTTTGATGTCGCGATAGATGAGAGACTTGTTGTGCACACTCTCGACGCGCGTTATCTGTAGTGGGAGATGAGCAGAGTGGCGTAGGCATAGTGAGGAGCGAGGATTGGGCAGGTGGTGGGAGCAAGGATCAGCGCTCTGAACGGATCAGGCGAGATGTGGTTCCGTACCATTTGTAAGGCCAACATGCACACAGTCTTCAACGAGAACTTGCGGTTGCACATGTCAAAGAGGTCTTCCAGGTTCGGCCCGAGCAAGTCGATGACGAGAACATTGTGAAGGCCTTCTTGGCCGAAGAAGTGGACCTGGGGGATACCCTCTGATGCGCCCAGCGCTGCGTTAGAATACTCCTCATGTTAAAGGGTCGGGCAGACATACCTAGACCTCTCAGCGTTCTGTAGCTGCGATATTCATCTCTGAGCTGGGGTGCATCGCTTTTTCGAGGTTCCTGGACGACAATGACCAGTAAGAAGTTGCGTTCGGGACAGAACAAGGGTGCACATACAAACTTGATCGCAACTAGACGACCCCTCTGGCGCAAGTCTTCGCCTGCAATACAGAGCAGTGAATTCCAGCGACGACCAGCAGGGAAAAGAAACGGAGATGGACTGACCGGCAAAAACGACACCGAAAGAGCCCTCGCCAATCTTTTTATCGACGCGGAAGTGGCCGCCGACGACGGTCGATGAGCTCGTTGAAGAATTCTGAGAAGATGAAGTGATAACGTGAGTCTGCGACATGTGACCCGCCCGACGCTGGATGAAATAGCAGAGAACGACGAGGAGGGAGGGCGGAAGACGACGAAGACCAGCGTGGAAGGAGGGAGTACGGAGGTAAAGGATCAGAACAGGCTTATCCGGCTCACCTCGCTTCGGTGCTTGCCGGCCACTCTAATTAGCTAATTCACCAAATAAGCCTTCTGGCTCAGTCCATGTCCTGAGGATCGTATATCTTCATATTTCGTGTGTGTTGGAAGCACAGTCCGGGCCTCAACTGTTGGTATGCTACAAATATTAATCCGGCGGAATTGCACTTTGCATCACGGTAATTCTTGCAGCAAACGTTGCATGGCTACGAGTATTATGCCGCCGAGTCTTTTGTTCTCCTCCAAAACCAATGATACTCATCTGGCTCACCGAAAAGCTCAAGCTATTGTATTCGATTTCTCAGAGGGACTTTGGTTCTGAAATTACATAGGCAGGTGTCCGAATTTCCGAAGACGACTGATTGGGTTCTATGCAGAATCCTTTGTATTTTCTTTTCCCTTCACCTATTACTACTGCTACGACTGAGGTGAGTCTCCTTCCTTATTCCCACAAGATCCACTATACTGTTCATGTAGATTTGTAAAAGGTGAATAAATTGAGTCGTCTGCTACTACTACGACTGAGATTAGTATTTGTAAAACACTTGTTCAAGTACAACATTATGAATATCCCTGTTGTTTGCCTAGCTAGTATTCTTTGTTTGAATCACAATGGCTCTGAAATGTATGCTACCCTGAGCCCACTGAGGGAATTAACATCTACTGCTTTAATGATTCACATGGCAGTGTAGCTTTTAATTTAAATAAAGCGAGTTCATATCTTTCTGAGTAGAAGCAACCAATTCGCTTTTGATGAATTGCGTTGGTCCTTCAAAGAGAGGATCGGCGGCAAGCTTGCAACGTGTCGATCATCGACGATCCTCCCATGATTTGATTAAGCAATCATGGTACCGGATTTACTGATCACTGTGAAGCGGCCGCATGTCCCTACATCAGAATTCCAAGTATGAAATAATTGTTACACAGAGCAAGATGAAAACAGAAGAGACAGAATAGTGTACACGAGATTTACATGAAACTGCGGATTATTCGTTCTGTGTGGTCGAGGGTTTCGGGTACGGATAAATCTGACGGAATATACGGAGAGAAGTATAAAAGCGGATTGCATAAAGTAACGGACAACAGGAAAATGTTGACAAGTCAACGGGGTACGTGATGAGAAATCTCATTTAGCAGCCACGAAAATTGGACGTCTGTACAAAGCAGTTAGAAATCGGTCGACTCGGCTGAGAAAGTCACATACGCACAGCCGTCATTATCGCCCAGGAGTTCAACGTGCGAACGGCTCGCTGACTGGGTATGCACCTAATTGCACGCCAAACGGCGCGCCGAGAGCTGGGTCTGGATAGCTCACGACGTAAATGCGAGGGTTTGTAGACTCGGAATTTGATGCGTCGAGTTCTTTCTTCTCTATGGTATTGGACTGAGTAGCAGCCGCACTTGGTTTTGGTGCTTCAGGGCCAGCTCCTGCTGTTGTCTTTGAGCCGGATTCTGAGGAAAGAACGGCAAAGGGTGAATGAAGGGAGCGCGTTTGGACTCGAGTGGCCGTAACAGAAGTACGAGACGAGTTGCGGACGAGTTGACGCAGCATTATCGAGGAAGTGAGAGTGAGAGTGAGAGCTTTGCGGCGAAATGCGGAGGGAAACAAGTGACGAAGCTGAGATTATATATACTTGCTGCTACTTACGTTGGGGGGAAAAATAGAATAGAATAGAATATACATATACATATACATATATATATAATAAATGAATGAAATGGTGCGTTGTCGATCGGCTAAACACGCGGGCTTGTCTTCACATGATCGCTTCGCCTTCCCGTGATTCCGACTCCTTCTCCGTCCAAGCACTTCCTTTCTTGACCATTTCTTCTAACTAAGAGCTTTCCGGATTTTACGCGGCTACAACTCAACTCACAGTTGCCGTGGAGAGTGACAGTGACAGTCGTCATGGTTCTCTCGTCATGTGACTATTCTGTTCCATTTGATACCGTCGCGGAGTCTCCACCATCAAACCGTTGAAAACGGCCTCTTATTCTGAACACATCAACTCTCGCGATGAATTCGGCATAAACATTCGTTGTACGTACTCTTCAATGACTCTTCGCGGAGTTCTCACTCAAGCTCCTTATGCATCTATTACAGTCTAGGCTCTCATATCTTATTTCCTCGTGGAAGTTCAGCCTCCGAATTCACTCCGTCAGTCTCTTTCGTCATCTCTAAGTGACCAGTCCCGGGTCGAGCCTAAGTAGTTGCGTATGAACATGGCGAACTCATCCCACCAAAATCAAGCTGGATCATGCAGATATCCATGGTTCACAGCACCACTCCCGACAGAGACAGTGACGTAGGTCAGGTATCCAGAAATATCGGCCACGCAAAAGTTTATGAATGAGTTTTATATTGGAATCGAAGCCTACCTTGTGCTTCCATTCCGTCAGTTGTCCTCGCGGAAACGCGAATAGACGACGTCTCGGTGCAAGTACTTATCATCGTCGCTCCGAGGCTCGCAAACTTTCCCATGACGAAATGGCTTAAGTTGGAATCAATTGAATTCGATAAAAGATCAACCGGTTGCTGTGAGCTCGCACTTTCGAACTTTTATGGCGTCCTTGACAATGGCTGCTGGTCGGACTTCTTTGCAGAAATAGTGTGCTGGTCTATAAGCGCTGAACAAGCTCGGCACCCTATCTTTTAACGGCTAAACGTCTTGTGATTCAAGGACCGTGACTTGGCTCATCGCTGCCAACAATCGTACTTTACCCTTGTGAAGTCTTGAAAGATCTGGTATGTACTGGAAAAAGGAAGTGGGCGGTCCATTGACCGCGCGGTGTTGACAGGAACTCGCATACGTAATATGCTGACGGAAACCTCAAGGCTTCAAGAAGTTGGCATCTACTTCTGCCTTCTCTCGGAAGAACTTTGGCGTGATAGAGAAAGTGGGGCAGGATACGTCGAGGGTGCGTTGTCCATCCTTTGTCTCTTTCTATCAGAGGATGTGTCCTCGGTGCAGGACAGATATTGTCAGGGGACGAATGCTTTCGCTGATGATTATCCTCAGTCGAAAGTCGTAATATCGAACGGCGCATTTTTGCGCGAAAGAAGCCGCGTGGCGATGATTTAGGACTTTCCTGGACTTTCAGATGGAGAATGGACTTTTGTATATATTCAAACATAGCAGTTGGCCCGGTGTCTTCTCCTCGGAGAGCTGTTTTATCGCTTGGGATGTTCAGAATTGATTAAGATGATTATGCGAAGACTAACAATCAATGAGCATGCTGGAGGCTTGCATACGGTAACTATTTCTAGAGTTTTCTCTCAGTAATTCTGTTCAGACACATAGGTCTAACACCAGCCCACCAGCAGGCATACCGTAATCAGAAGACTTCATGGCTTTCCCATGATCTTCAATGAGAAGAGGACGAGCTGGAGCTGACTGCGTCTTTTATCACATCTACAGCAAGCATTCTGCTCTTCAGATCGCCCAAGGAGGGAAACTGGCGCTCGAGTTCTGATTTGATGTTCAATACGGTACCCTTCTCAAGGAACTCGTCATTCGCCCTGTCACATGCCGTCCTGGCAGTGTTCATTCTGGACCGAGCAGCTACCATTGCATCATCCGTCTTCTTTTTGGCATCCCCGGATTGAGTCTTGACTACGGCATTGAGCTCATTAAGAGTTCTTTGAGCAGAGTCATATCTTTCTTGTCAGTCTTCTACCCAACGCTGCAACGCGGATGCCTCCGCACTGATGGTCGACTTGTAAGACATTGGATTCTTAATGTGCGGAGCTTGTTTGGGGATCTCCACTATGTTGAAGGTCAGTCGTCCTGCTTCTGCCCTGACTTCCGGACGACCACCGTGTTCTCCCACGTGACCCCTTTGTTTTGAAGGCATTTACTTATTCGCTTTCTGGTTTTTGATTTGTCTATTGACTCTAATCTTTGTCGTCTGAGAGAGGATGAGGATGACAAGTGTCGATTCCTTCTGCCTTTATATGCATATAATTAATATTCTCCTTCCTCGAATTTTCTGTCGCGCACTTTTGCAATGCAAAGTTGCGCAGCTACGAAATTCTGGTTAGGGCAGCAAGGAGTATTGATTTGCTGTATGAATCCATACAAGGGGTAGCGGGAAATCATTTCGGTCCAAACATGAAGGACTACAGTCGCAAACGAACGCGTTTGCGAAGGCTTGACTCGGTAATATAGATCAGTATGCAGATTGTCAGAAGCGAAGTTGTTTATTATCACTACTTAGCCTTCTATTTATCCCCGACACTCGCCGCAATGCTCGGTATGTTAGATCCTCTTAGGTTACTTTTCACAATCATTGCTTGCAATGATTTTTTTTTTTTTTGGCTAGAGCTTTGCAGTGTGCAGAATCAAACCCGGACGGACTGTGGCTTGGCTCAGCTTGTTGGTTGTAGCACGACGACGCCATGGAGTATGCAATTCGCAGTGTCCGCACATTCTGGTTGATTTGCAGTCCACTATACGCATTTACGCTCTTCTTATGGAGCGCTCAGAACGAATTTTCTGGACGGCTTGTCGTTCAGGCTATCTCTCCTGATAAAATCAAGCGATCCGGGAGGTTCTCGTACTTTGACATTGGCTCTCTACCGTGTGCGGCGTGCATATTGTCACCAGCATCGACACACGCCAGCGCCATGGAAGCGTGGTCTCTGCTTTGTGCTTCTCGGAATACTATTCATTTCTAAAAGGCTAGAGACCGTTCCAAGCATCAGCTCTACCGTCTGGGAGTCTTATACACGCTCATTGTTCTAGCCTGCTACCAGTAGTACACATGCGATGTGGTACTCAATCTTTAGCAGGTACACGATAAGCCACGTACGAAGACCCTATCGAATTGTATGCTAGTGATCTTCGCTTGGATGAACTGAGTGTTTCTGAAGAAAGAATTCTATTCTTCCGATCTAGCAAAGAAAGTGGCTGCTTCTCGAGCCGACAAGATCCTCTTTGATTTGCGATCATATCTTCGTGTTTGTAATGAAGAGCTTATTGCAGACTTGCCTGAAACAGGCAGAGATGACGGATAGATACTCGTTTGAGACAGAATTTAAGCGGACAGACGACAGTGACAGACGATTGTTACTTCATTTAAGAATGCCCGGCCTCGGAGGCTTCTATTCCCTCTTGTAATGCTCCAGCTCTTCATTCTTTAAGTACTCCTTTCGTAATTCTAGTGTTTCTCGTTTTAGGCTTGTGAAGATTTCCCTTAAAATTGCATCCAGCCAAGTTTTGTGACCTCTGGCAGCGTCCCTGTCCACCCAAGCACGACGACCTCTAATCTTTCTTATTTGCAGAGCCTTGTTATCTGTTCACTAGTACTTGCTTGGCACCGGTGAACTGCGAAGATGCAAGCTGCAGTGTCAGTGTAGATCCTCGAGACACATTTTACACTTCATACTATTACAACGCTATTTAGATGTGCAACAAGGGGCAAACATTGCTGTTCTATTCTCTGATTGTATTCTCGCGAAGAAAGACCGTGCAAAAAAGTTTAGTGATGAAAGATTCATTCATACATAACTCAGATCGATTTCTATGCACAGCATACCATTAGGAAGATAGCAGAGAGTTCCGAGAACTATCGTGATCATATAATTCATCATCAAAGGCCGAATCGTCGACCGCATTCTGAGTCTCCCCAAGATACCAATTCGGCATACCCAGCGACAGTATAATCGGTACCACGGAGAGAATGGTGGCAATAATGACCATACCCTTCATGGTCTCATCGTAAGCTGTGTGAACGTAAAGATCAGAAATTACTTCATTCCAGACAGAGAAGCCGGCATAGTTAGAATAGCGACGAACCTGCGATAACGCCTTCACGTATCGGATCACCTCGTGGATACCTGAGCACATCAGTTATACTTCCAAATAACGCCTTCCGTTCTGCTTCTGATAGTTGTGGCAACTCCTTTTCTAAGTTTCTAGGCATGGTTGATCTCCACATAGCGCCGGCTTAGTCACCAGAGTCAGCTTCAATCATCTCTATTCACGAGTGTAAGAGACGTACCCATGGCATTCCCTATGCCACCACCGATCTCCGTCATGAGAAGTAACACTGCTGTTACGATAGCAAGATCAACATGAGGCACGCTCGCCTGGCCAGCGACCTGATTAGCCACAGCAGCAAATCCGCCTCCTAATCCTTGAAGAACTTGAGTCATGACAATTTCGACCGTTGAGCCCTTCGCGCCTCGAGAATGTATCATGAGACCACACCCACTACCCGTCAAAAGGTGAGCAGATAGCAGTCGATGCTAATGCGACTGTATAACGTACAGAAGACGGATGCAAAGTCCGCTTATCAAAATGAGTTTACATCTTCTAACGCGGAACATTATGACACCAGCGCAAAAGCCACAGATGGTCAGTGCAATTGTTTGCACTTGCAAGAAGTACGTCGCTTCTAATTGCGTCCAAGGCTTGACGACGAGTACGAAGGAATAAAGGTAGACGAATGTTAGGAAATACGAAAGCTGTGAGAGCGTAGTATGAGTTCCGCCGTTTCGGGACAGTGCCTGGTGTACTCACGAAGTCAAAGCATCCAATTAAGCTGGCTATGACAACGGTACGGTTACGCAGGAAACGAGGTGCTATAACCGGGCGACTTGCATGTCGCAAGTCCCAGATGGCAAAGAGACATAGTAATACGCAACCTACGACGAGCAGAGAGATTATGGATGCTGGGGGGGAGGGAGGCTGTCAGTGTTGAGGCATCAACGACGTGTGTAGGAGCTTACGGGTATATTTTCCGTTTTTTGCAAGAGAAAGCGGCAGCAAGATCAATCCTACAGCACCTCCGAGGAGGATAAGTCCCACAAGATCGAGTTGCTCGGCATAATGGTGCATGCGACCTATAAAGCTACCCCTCGGTTCTAGGGGCTTATCAGAAGATATGTGGCATATGCAAGAAAAGTTCTTCGTACCTGAAACAAGGGCTTCCCTCATCACACCTTCCGCTGCCAACACTTCATCCACCATTCCTAGTCGTTTCGCCTTCCGTTCGGCCCAGAAAAGAGTGAGAATGAGAGGAAGCAGCGTAGCAGGAACGATGACAGCAAACATGCCGTCTTTGGTCAATTCGAAAGCTTATGAGTAAGTATCTACAGTACGAAGAGCATGAAAACATACATCCGACTCTCCAGTTGGCTCTCTCCAAAACAGCATTGGCAATATTTGGCCCGATGAAGCCATTTATTATGAACGGAAGGCTAGTTAACGATGAGACAAGTGCTCGCCACTTGAGCGTCGTAAGATCCGCGATTACGATCTGCGTTAACAGCTGCAGACCTCTGGGACACCAGGGAGATCGAAACACGGGGATCAGGGAAGCGGTATAGTACCGATGCCGTTAGCTAATAGACCAGACAGAAAAGTACTAGGGCTCACGTGTATCCGCTGTTCGTGTCATCGCAATGCAGGTGATTTTGATGTGTTGGATTCATGGGAAGACACCATGATCATCGAGATCAGATCCGCCACAGGCCAGAATTATGAGAATATGAGAATGGGATGCATCAATAGCAATTAATGGTGAGTTGACGGCACAAATCAAATGGTGATCCCAGGATACACGTATTAAAAGCGTGGTCGACATGGGACGATGTGAGCAAAGGACGATCGATTGCAAGATGACGTCAAGGTAGGGAGATTCATATCAAGCACAGTTGGATGTTGAAGTCAGCTAGAGGAAGAGCAGCAGAAGCAAGAAAACTTGCTGACATCGCATAGAATATGATGCCTGCGAAGAAAGTCCCGATGCCGTTAGACCCGGCAATGACTATATAGCCAATCATGTAAAAGACAACTGCATATTTGAAGGAATGAGTTAGATTCTTATAAGAGAACGGACCGCAACGCACGGACGCCTGAGTATGCGTAAGCACGGGAAGTAACGTCTGCTACCTTCGCAATGACGGGCTTTCCGACCGCGACTGATGTGGGGAATAACGACAATATAGTTTGGGATTGATGTGGCGTTGGCAGCATGACAGTCATCGCACAGACCCCAAATGCGTTTTATGGATGAAAGTGATCAGACTCATCGCTGAGAGAAGTGCTCAAAAGACGCGCACCGAAAACGGACTGGGCAACACCAACAGTGGAGATCAAAGAATGTTCGCCAAATGCGCTCGCAGCGAATGACAGATAATTGCTGGTAGTACTACTGTCAAGTGCGTATACGTACGATGCCATCCCGAGACTGAAATACGGCAATAATTGATCAGGTAACCGCCTCAAACAAAGATATAATGAGTAACACGCACGAGACGAACAGAATCCACATTGAAGTAGGCGTGTACACTTTTTCGGTCGCCTCTACCTGAACGACGCCAGCATGGGCATCTATTTCCCGAATCACCTCACCATGCGTGCGCTCATCGAGAAGTTGTGGTTCATCGAGAGACCTAAGGCGCGAGTGAGTCCGTCGACTAAACTCGCTAACCGGGCTAGTTCGGTCTGTGATGTCGATTTGAAGGAGATACGAGTCAGTCTGCGGTCCTGAGCGCACAAAATTGTACAAATTGTATAGAATGCGTACCAGAGTCATCGTCTGACTGCTTGAGGCGTCTGTAGTGATGACCAGACATCGTTGCATGTCGTGGTGAGTACCAAGAGAAGGACGTGTGTAAGTAGCGCGTGAAGGGATAGATCTGTTATCTAATCAGATTATCTAACGGATACTTTTTTTGTGGATGTCTGTCTCTTTTCTTTCCTCTCTCTTTGCTCGTAATTTTTGCTCTGCTCGCCAATTCTCAGATGCCGAAATGTCATTAATAGCCGATTCCTTCCTATCATATCTGATGCCCCCAGTTCAGCCGTTCTTTTCGATGGACGGTAGCTTGAAGAGGCCTCAAGTGTCGAGTATAAGTTCCATGAATTAACTTCAGCATGTACGTACCAATGCGCCATATTCTCGTCCGGCTACGTATCTCTTGAGAGTAATTTGTCGGTAAGCGCGAAAGCCGAATTAGTCCTAATATTAGTCCTATTCTTTCATCGGAATCATGATCGGATAAGTTGACTCTCTTCACTAGGACTCTAAAACGTTCACATTATGCGGCTCTTCTCTCCGGCGGACTTGACGAGAAAACAAATATATCAGGTTCTCGTTGCTGTTTTCCACGAAATAGAATGAATACCGATACATTCGTTATCTTGCTCCATCACTGGCATATAGTGCTCATTATCGCTAAAGCAGATGAAGTTCAATAAAAACAGTCGGATTGTTTTGCAAGTAGCAAACATATCCGGACCTTCTACAATGCCTGATAGAACAGTACGAAATCAAAGACACGCACTCATTCATCATGATGAAGGGAAAGCGATGGAAGACGGTATTTCATCGGGTATTCTCGTCGATAGTTAGAGAAACGTCATACGCTCTACGGCAGTGCGATGATACACTAAATCAGGGATACAGCATTACTAGTGATAGACTCGATATCTATCCAGATAGTGATTGCAGAAATAATGACAGCAGACAATTGTGTACACAAAAAGTCCGTTCCTGTTTCGTTACATCTGGGGGACCCTTTCTACCATCTCAATTCCGGGGTCTGCATGTCCGTCCACGTGCCCGTTCCCATTCACGAACCGTTCTCGTGTCAGCTCCCCTTTTGAATAGTCGCGGCTCTGTCGAAGGTCGTACCAGAACGACAGCAAATAGAACGTAAAGAGGAATGCGATAACCCATTCCACGACGGCTCCAGCGTTTTGATTTCTCCCGAGAAGGATGCCAAAGGCAATTGCGAGGACGATAAGCACCGTGGCGTAAACGGCCTTAAATATATACGCAACCCGCAGTTTGCGGAACATATATCCGAAGGTTTTGTCGAGCCAACGAAACTGGGGACAGAAGTTAAATTTGGTAAAGTGACTAAATACAGAAAAAAATACTCACTTCTATTATTGTGAAGATTGCTGATAGGGCTGTGCCTACTACGAATACGAGAAGGAAGACACGGTGGAGTCTCTCATGACGTTTCGTATCGAAAATCGAAAGCAAAATCAGGCCTACACCACCGACGAAAGACCAAGCGATTGCCAAGGACGACATGACCTTTTCACGACGGCGCATGTTTGGGACTAATCTGTGTTACAATGTTATTCCGGCGCTTGAGTTCGGAAGCGATAGATCTCACCTCCCATCATGCCTCGCCCATCTTTCAATTGACAAACTCAAAAAGAACCCAACCGCGGTGATGGAGGAGCCAACGATGAACAACGGTTTCAAAATGTCCGCGCCGATATCCGATATATAAGCTGTCTAAGGTTCAGGAAAGATAACCACGCAATCCACACACATTGACACTTTACCGATAGTTTGACCATCGCTCATGGAGACATAGAAGGGCCTCCCTTGAGCCAACCAGGTTATAAGCATCGCCAATAATGTCGAGGGCCACATTACGGTAGCAGCGAGTGGTATCCAAATGTACCAGATGTGGTGATGATGAGACTTGTGCAACCCTCCATTTGGCTGCTCTTCGTTCATCGTGCTGTGCTATTGTGATGACGAGGAGGGAAGTTCGCGGGCCGCATGCGACGTGAAAAGATAATAATATTTTGAAGTACTGACTTGACTGGGTGTGTGGCTTGCCGACTGCGCACGCAAGACATGATGATGGTGGAGAAAGAAGCTTGACGTCACGTATCTGATCCGACTGACTAAGGCCCGCTATGTCAAATAATACATTATGTAATAGCGTGCTTAGAAATCAATTCTGTTTTATAAATTATATGGTCCTCTGAACGACCAATGGAGTGTTCTATGCACTATATTTGAAAGCGACGAGCACTAGCCAAGACCAAGATGTCTGGTGTGCATAGCAATCCATGGGCTTGGTAGAATGGAAGGGACACATATTGACAGTCTTCTTTCTTCAGAGCAACTCTTGGCATTAATATGGTCCTGTGGTGTGGTGTGTGCAGTGGGTGTATAGCGCCCGGATCAGACACGGTCACATTGTAGCCTCAGCTCAGTCAAAAGAGTTCACGCAGTCTCTAGCCCGGTACCAATCTTTCGCATACAGTCATCCTATTCTTGTTTCGCTGAAAATGACTGAATTGATCAGGATATCTACTGGTTCGGTCCGCGCATTAGTGAGCTGTTCCGCTTCATGTTCTCCGAGGCATGGGATTCCACGACTAGCTTCTATGATTCTAGCGTGCTTCTGCTTCCGACTGGTGCGTATCAAATACTTCTGAGACCCCCTCTTTTGCGGTGAAGGGTTGTTGGATTTCCTTTGCGCAAACAAAGCAACTTGCTTATCAAACACTGCGTTGCCTATTTCATTTTTGTTCAATTTACGTTCATGCTCTACCCATCTTTCAGCTATTGCCAAACAAAGCACCAGGAGCGTGTGCGAAGCAATCACGGCCGGCGGTCGTCTGTCGGTAGTTTTCGCGCTGGCCAGCTGCGTTGGCCGAAGACTCAGAAATGCTTCCGTATTGCTCCGAGACCATGACATTAGGTTGCGTCTTTCTATCTATACGAGATAAGTGCCTTTCGCTATGCCATTTATAAGCTCAATTGATCTCCTTGATGCACAAAGGTGTCACCGAGGATTTGCTAGGCACGGAGCGCCGTCACGCGTTGATTTGATCTCGAATCTACCATCCTTTATTTTATCCGTCAGGGTGATGCTTCTCTAATCCTATAGCATCGGTTACTTAGGCGAGCAGGACTTGTCTATCGTGGAGACAAAGCGCTTTCGTAGTAGTATTCGATGGATCATCCCTTCGCAGTACGCCGGCATCCGTATACGTACATCACCGCTTCAGATAAGGTCCATCAATCTTTATTCTAGTCCTTCTTTCCATTCCGAGATGGACGGAGGTGCTTTGGCATCGCTTGGAGGAAGAATCTGTTACGAGCCCTCTTCCGAACTGTATCTAGACGATTGCGTTTCCTCGGTCAGTATATAGACTCGCATAACGGATGGAGAAGTGTTCAATAGAAGCACTGGCTGCTCCACTAAGGCATACACTGCACCTTGATTATCCTACGGGACATATCTTGCTGACAGGAGAAACGTCTTGTGTATCAATAAACTTTTTCAACTTCTTCCGTGTAGCCTCGCCCCGAAACTCCGAGCCCAGCTCAATGATCACACGAGTATTGACAACAAAGTGACTGATCCGAGAGGGGAGATCGATCCATCTTTACTGGTATTAGTCTTGTGAATCAGGACTGGCATGCTGTGCGCAAATGCAATGGAACAGTGTCTGATAAAGTTGAGTTTTTTCTCAGAGCTGCGTTGGCATTCAGTTGTCTGAACCAAGCTGTCGGAGTGTACTTCGCAATTTTCTCAATTGCGTTTATCCTAATGATATCTAGCCTGGTATGATGCCGCGGAGCGTTTGGCATTGAATACACAGAAGAGTGTCTCCGAAAGGAGATTGTACCCTTGTCTTTGTTCGTAACCGGTAGGTCACCCAATAATATCGATTTACATGGTTCCCGCGTTGAACTTCAGAAGGGAGTCCAGAACGGAGCACGCCATCAACGTTTACAAACGTTCTTTTCTAATACAAATACGGATGATCGGGATGGCATTAACAACTTCGCAATGCGTCATGGGGACATCGCAACGTCCTCTTCCGAGGTAAACCGTGCATCAAGATGCTTAGGACACTTGATGAGCCTTAGTTTGGCATAACTTTGGTGCGCGGTGTTATACATGACTGAATTGGAATCCGTTGCCCTGAATGCCATTGGTGGGAAACTCTGTGCTTCTCAGTTTATCACATCCAACAAGAAACACGCTTCTATCTTCCCTTGTACTGGGCAACTTCTTCCTTTCGCACGGCTTCTCTTGGCGGAAACTCAGGTCCTACCAGCATGCAGTATTATTTCCCCGGTGATATAAAGACAGGAGCTAAGATACCTTGTGCTCTACTCAACGAATCGCTCTCTGTCTTCCCCTCTTGGCCCGACTTTCATGGCGTCCCAAGATGAAACTAAAAAGCGGATCTCTGATGACGATGCCAAGGAGCAAGTCGATCACCGCAAGCGACGCCGGAACAGGACGACACTATCCTGCTTGAACTGTCATGGTTCGAAGCGAATGGTATGTTGTTCCGCTTTAGGGTTTCCCTCCATCTCTAACCACCTCAAAAGTGCGACAGGTACATTGAACATGGTCTTTTATATGTTATTCAGATCTGACTTGGGCTTCTGCGGGCAGGCGGCGACCAGCCTGTGGCCGTTGCACCAAGCTCGGGCTCGTACGTCTGTAGTCCACTTCAGGTCTCTATGTCACTGACTAGAATTGTTTCTCTAGAGCGGTACTTGCGTTTACGAAGTCGACGATATAAATCGAAGGTATGCCTCGGTACTCTTCCGGAGACCAGCCATTGACACATTCTTTCTAGGGATCCCGCTCAAGACGAAGTCTTGCTGCTCAAAAACAGAATCGCGGAACTCGAAGGGTTCATTCGAGAATTCAAGAGAAAACCTCATCCGAGAACTATCACTCGACGAAAACGGGCCAATTCTACTGCTTCATCTCTTCCCGGATCAGATAACGGCGGCGATAGCGATTTTTGTCAGGACTCGTGTCATCCGGCGACGGATATCGTCTCCCGAACTTCGTCCTCTAACGAGAGCTCCTCCGAGTCCGATAATGACCCTCGCACCCCGTCAGTGCTAGAGAATGAACCAGTCTTCCTTACGAGCACAGGCTGCCCTACATCTCCTCTTTCTAGCCCATCTACCTCCTCAAATAGGTTCGCGACGTTAACAACTTCTTCAGATCCGGCAAAGACGGGCTCAGACTGCATCATGGATATCGACTCTACTTTTGACTTCGGAAGCACAGGGCTTATGTGCGATGACAATGATACACTCGAACGTGTGTTTGCTCGCATAATAGAACAAGATGCTACATCAAATCACGATTGCGGTTGTGTCAAGCATCATTCGGCGTATTCTTCCATCTTCCAACTCGCTCCACATTTACGTCGGGCGCTGAGCGCATTACGCTCTGCGCCGGAGCACCAAGCGCAGGTATCCGAGTTTCGTTCTCCATGCTTCTATCTGAGTCAGCTGCAGAGCCTCACCGATGCTATTTCGTACGTAGATTGTTCCCACTTTAATATCAAATGATTGACGTATGAGTTGTATCTTGCTTTAGTTCCATCATTGAATCGCCGCCGGGTACAACACTTACTTCTTCTTCCCCGCCTCCTTGCGCCCCACAAAGCCAGCGCCCGCTAAGTAATGCGTTACTACCATCAGCCGCCTGCGCGGAGGATTCTCCTTTGCAACGCGTCATCGCCGCGCGTAGGGCAGGGCTCGCAGGAACGCCTAATCCAGTGAGGGCTGCATCACAGACTCCCGTTACTGCATCTGCCAAAGATGCTTGGCGTGGTAGCAACCTCCGTCCCGCATGGGGAGGAGGTCAGTCTACTTCGGATAGAGAACTACCAGGCTCAGGGAAAGACTCGTTCATGTCCTGGGAACCTACCCAGCGTGGCCCATGGCCAAGAACGATCTCGCTTTGATACCATGGCGTGAGTATCGCTAATACTTAGCGATGAATGCAAATGGCTGACAGTCATTCCTAGTCTAATTATTCACCTAGACAATCTAGACGTAAATTATTAGCGTATAAGACTTCACTGTGTATTCTTCATACGAAGTGGAGCGCTGGGTGTCTGCGTTTCTCGCACGCTTGATGCAACATCCGCTAGCTTTATTTGACAATATCATGTTTCGTTACTCAACGGAACGTGGGACTGTCATCTTTAAAAAAAATATGCAAGACAAAATGCTTCACCTACAGATAAACAAGTCGCTGTATCCAGAATAGAATCAAACATACTTTCTTTTATTTTGCTTCCACGCAGCGAGCTGCTTCATTGTAACTGGATGAGAATGCAGATCAATTCATATCCTAATAAGATGTTTGTGATACGAAGGTGGTTGGAGTGAAATTTGAGGATGCAATCTATGCGAACCAACTATTTCAGGGTTCCCCAAGAGCAGAGCACGGTAGGGGAGAGTATCATGGGAGGACTAATGCAGACGTTGTTGTAGAATCCATTGAGTCGGACGAAGTGATGCAACATGCAACACATGAGAACAAGTTCCCGTATTTTACGCCGATATGTACAACTACGCGCTTCCCGCGAATCTAAATTATCAGATAGAATGCAATTAGGGCCGAAGCAGAACATGTAAAGCGTTATAGAACCCAAACTATTTTCGTTTCTCGAGGAGTCTGATAAGATAGCGGTCTTATCAAAGTTTGATATTGATTCCCTTCAGCTTCAGGAAAAGGCATATGGTAGTACACGCTCGTGCTACGGATGGTACATTGTCATGCGAGGTCTGATGCGAGCATCTCCTGGCTTCGCAGAATGAAGAGAGTCATGTTATCGGAAGTTGGCTATGAAATTTACGAGTGTTTCTCCTGGGAATGCCTTGAATTTGAAACTGGTCTCGCGGGAAGCAATCTTTCCTTGTATCAAGACCCAAGTATAGCTTCAGAGAGTGAAAGTAAGTGAAAATAGCAGAAAAAATATATAACTGTAATGAACATCCTTGCTTCTATTCTCAGTCGCGATTTTTCGATCGCATCGTCACACCGTTACCTAATGGACTCCAATGCGATGCCAAGGCTTGTGAATCAGTTGCGGTGACAAATGGCACAGGCTCAAGGGCGGATAGGGAGGCACTTCAGGGTAGGAATGGAAAGCCTCGGCTATCAATGACAGTTCACAGGGGACATGAGCATCGAAGATGCGGATTTAGAAGATATAAGTTTTTGAGAAGAGAGATATGAGGCCTGTCCAGCAGGTCTGGACTCCAGAACGGATAAACGTCTAGAAGATGGTGTCTAGACTGCTGGTTCATATATTGCTTAAGAGTGCACTATGTGTAAGGGAGATCGCATTTTCTGACCTGACAATTTCGAGTAATTCCGGAATCGATCTTCTCACGGACTCCAAGGTTGCACTGTATTTGCCGAGCGAAGAATACGAAAATACTTTTTATTCGACCACGGCACATCACGAATAAAAACGCAGAATGAAAACATTAAATTCGATAACGCGAAGAAAGACAGAGCAAAAGACGTTACAATCCAACCGTCCGAAATTCAAAATTGTTTACTGCTTAAGCGTTCCAATCACTGCATCTGGGGCGTATCGTGGAATGACCTGCAAAGAAACGTCAGCACCGAAAGGTACATTACATCGCTGCTCTGAAGTTGACATACCTTGGGGTCATGCAACATGTTGAATTCCTCAGTAGCATCTCTGCCAGCGTAGAGTAGGATCGCCTTCTCTCCACCGGGATGCTCAGGAAGGAACTTCGTCACATCAAGCACTTGTCCGTCCACAATGACCCAGCAATCTTCCTTCTTGTTATGCTTTGCGACTTCCTCAACTGTGTACGAGCCGCTTGCGGCCTTCGACTCCTCGACCTTCTCTTCCTTCTTTTCCTGAGTTACAGATGGATTCGAGGAGGCTCCAGGAACCGGCTCAGTAGATGGCATCGATGAGTTAGCAGACGAAGAGGTGGTGGGTACGGGTGCAGACGAAGTAGGAACTGGGGTTGAAGATGGAGCAGAGCCAGAGCCTGCCCATGAGAACGAAAGTTCAACTTTACTCTGCTCCGGCTTGATCGTAATTGTCGTCGACAACGGAGCACCAAGATGGCCTGCAACGGCACCAAGGCGGCCCTTCGCCTTGTCAGCGTCGCCTAGGCCCTTCTGTAAGAGGTACGCCGCTGCACTGTCCCCAGCCACGCGACCGAAAACAACGCAGCCAAGCAAGGAGCTCCCTCCAAGTCGGTTGGCGCCATGTACACCGCCGGCGACCTCACCAGCAGCGAACAGACCAGGAATCGGCCCAAGTTCCCCCGACGCCAGCACGCGAGCTTCCGGATCGATCTCAAGACCACCCATTGTGTAGTGTAGCACGGGCGTCATAATCGCAACGTTGAAGGTGTCGTCCATCTTCCAATCCGAATGCTGGAAAAACTTCTTACCGAACGGATCTTTGTTGGCCTTTGCGACAGCACTATAGTCGGCGAAAGTCTTTGCAAGCGTAGACTCCGGAATGCCCATCTCCTTCGCCAAAGCGGCACCCGACTCGAAGCGTTTCATCAGCCCGCGACCAACGTAATGCTTACAATGCCATTCAATTTCTTTCGATGCACCACCATTCAGAACAAGGCGGATGGGGAACTGCAGAATAATGAATAAAAGTAGTTAAAGTGCGCAGAAAATGCTCACCTTGCCGTTCTCCCACATCTTGCCAGTAACATAGTCACGAGTCTGAAGCTCGTCGACGAATCGCTTGCCCTCATTATCGAGCAACAATCCACCCACACCACGTAGAGCTTCTGCAGCAAGGAATTTCACCTTGGCATCCGGATCCTTCGGGTCAACAAGACCTGTCGGATGCACCTGGACCTTCTCAAGATCAATTCCCGAGGCGCCAATGGCCATCGCGAGCTTCTGTCCGTCACCGGTGCAGTGCTCGCCATTCGTTGTCGGCAGATCCCATAGCTCCGGTCTGAACTTCTTAAGTAGTGAGTCTTTCGTGAAGTCTGCTGCATATCCTCCCGTTGCAAGGACGACTGGTCCATATGCTTCTTCCTTCTTCCCATCGGCTTCATACTCGACGCCGACAACTCTTCCGATGTCGTCCTTTAACAGTTGCGTCACCTTAGCCTTCTTGCGTATCTGGACCCGCTCAGGTGTACTCTGCGCCAGATCTTCAAGGCGTTCCATCTGTGCGTAGGTGATGACCATACCAGGGAACTGAGCACCGCCACGGTGTGTACGAGGCTGGCTGTGACCCCCGAGGCGGGACACCTTGCTTAGGTCAAGTCCAAACTTATCCTGCAGCCAATGAACTGCACTAGCCGAGCGCCCGGTAAGTACGCGAATAAGATCATCTCGTGCGAGGTCCTTCGCAGATCGTTTGGTATCCTCAAAGAATATTTTCGCGCTGTCCTGGATGCCAAGTTCCTGTTGTGGATTTGTACCCGAGCCGTTGATTCCGGACGTAGCTTTTGTAGAATTTCCTCCCATGAAACTAAAGCATTGGTTATTAGTGCAACCGTTTCGAATAAAGCGATCAGCGATGAACAAGATTCCGTGACGAAGAAGGTCATATGCCTGAAGTCAATGGATGAACAGCGGGATCAATGCAAAACGGAAATCCAAGAGGCCGACCGAAATGTAACGGCGTCATTTAATTTGCATGCTGGAAACGACTGCCTTAAAGCGACCCCAAATATCTCAACCCGAGATGTTCGAGAGCCTCCGGCCAAAAACATCCCGTATCAGCACAATGCCGCCTGGCCCGTCAAGGTCACGGCTGATGACCCGACCCATTCAAATTTCGCACATCCAAGTAACATATGGTATGATACATGAAGAGAAAGGAAGGAATGACGGATGCCATATTCAATACGAGACACTCACGGTTGCTTGTCGAGTAAGAGAACGTTAGCGCCGCGCTCAAGGAGAGTGTGCGCGGCCGAAAGACCAGCGAGACCACCACCGACTACGATGACCTGAGCCATTTTGGTGCAATAAGTGATGTGTGTAGACTGAGATGATGGGGGAGGAAATAGAACGGATGAACGACAGAACAGACGGGAGAGACGGCATTTAAGTGATCCTATCGCACGTGATCTGTTCTATTGCCGTTGCATGTGATTGCAACCTCATCAATTCCCCCCTATTGAAATCCTTCAATTTGTAACTGGACTCATATTGCAGAATTCCCCAGATTGCGTTACCTTACAGCTCTATGGAGTGCTTTTTGAACAATCATCATGTTCTCGTTTATTAGAATTTATTTTCTAGACATAATTCGCGAACTAAAGCGGCGAAGCCGCCCGACAGATCACGGACTGCGGTGTATCTGTTGCCGCAGTGTCGCACACAAAAGCATGATTCCAGTTGAGCGGATTGCCGGTGGTACACAATATCCGCCAAATATGTAACTTGCCGTAATCATGAGGGCCATTTTGTTTACAATGCCTTTGCTCTCAACTCGGAGCAAAATTAACATGATTTAGTATTTACCTTGCCGCGAACAAGATCAGTCCATACAAGATCAGGTAGCGTCGACAATAAAGGGGACGTTGTTGTGACGTAATATATTCACACGGTCGTTTTATGTGCTACTGCTACGCTTTTTGAAGATCTTTCGCGATTTGTTCCACCTCATACCGATAGGTAACATCTCGTCCAAACTTCCATGCATCCTTGACAAATCTATTGGAAACTATATTAGCAGCGGCACTCAGGAATAAAGATGAAAATTTCAGATTATTTGTCTTCAGGCTTCAGGCCACGGCTGGATCGTGTCTTCCACAAGCAACGCTAATTTCAGCGATGGGCAACATGGAAGGCCGTCATATGCGTGTCTTATGACTCAGGCGTTGCAGCTCTCGAAGACGCCTTGGATTCGAATTCGCGCTTTGCAGAGATATCGACGGTTGTCCGTGTCTATTTGTATCTGACGGAGTCCCGTCGCGCTCGATGATATATATATACACAGACAAACATCAGTGCTCTCACTCAAAAGCAAGCCTTTCTAATAATTGCAACTGGTCTTTTTGTTAACGCTATAGACCTCTACGGCTTTGCGGCGATAGAGATGCATGGCAGAGTAGCGAATTTCAACGCATCACAGAGAGCTGTGGACTTCCGTTAACATGTCTTGTCAATCTTGCTGCAGGATTCCTGCAGTACATATCGCTTTCAATGATTGGAAAACTCCAAGAAACCTATCGATGTCTTGTATCACCGGACGTTGCAAACAGCGTGGCCTAGAGCTTTATTTTTCGCCAGTCTTCAGAGTATCAAAAGAGTATCAAATTCTGTGCGTAATCTTTGAATTTACTCTGTCAGTGAAACTTCATGGTACTTACATCCAATCAGTTCTATCATTCTACTCTGCTCGAGAGGACGCGAAGGTAGTACGATTTCGATGCGACCCTCCTGCTGTGCATCATCATTATCATGAGGCTCAATACGAGTCGGATGCTTCGGGATGTGCCATACTTCTTTGTTGCGTTCTTCAAATTCGGATCGTCATGGGAAACGATGAAAGCGCAATGAAGATGAGACCACGTGCATTTGGTAAGTAGTAGACAGATTCTCCGTAAATTCATTAGCGTCCAAGTCATATCTCAATTCTAAACGTATAGTTCGTTGCTTTCACCGCTGCCAAGATTTATCCTTCTTTCTCCAGCAATCCCAATCCAATAAACAGAACACAACTGCATAAATCTATAACTGATTACACGGTACGATTCCCAACGACATGTCTTCGACACTGATGCAAGGAGCGGTTGCTAATAAGCACCAAACAACAGTCTTCTCAATCGCCGGCGATTCCACAGCCGTATGCAGCTGTTGCTCTCGAGGCCACCTTATATGCTGTATTCCATTTGTCGTGGGTCATTTCGCTGTCAAACCTCCCATGGTAATTTCTCATGGCGATTCTAGATCTTCGTTAACATGCTTAAACAATCCTCATATATCTCCTTAAGGCTTTACTTTCTTGCCCCTGTTTCTTCTAGTGAACAATTTATGCATCAAGGTTCACATCGTGCACCTCATGTGACGGGCAGGGCTTTCTTCCAGCAGTCTATATATTATCATGAGGTGGATGTTAGGGAAAACGATCGACGACCATGGTTTCGCGGATGCTTTATATCCCATTGGCTGTTGCTGCTGCTGCTGCATTTGTAACAGCGTCGCCAAGCGTAGGCAAGCGCCAGATAGATACTTCTGTCTTGTGCGGACAATTCGATAGCGGTATTGAGGGACCCTATACACTTTTCCTTGACCAATTCGGTTCCTCCGGCGCGACGAGCGGCTCGCAGTGCGCGCAGGTCACTGCGCTCAGCGGGTCGACGATTTCTTGGACGACCAATTGGACTTGGGCCGGTGGAAACGGGGTGAAGAGCTTCTCTAACATCAACCTCGATGCGAATATTGGCCGTCAGCTGAGTGAGATCCAAAGCCTTCGGGTATGTATATCTCTTCATTCCGCGATTCTTTGGCGCCATGGTATCTTGATGATAGAGTACCTGGGAATGGTCTTATGATATCACGACGAGCACCTCCATCGCAGACGTGGCTTACGACCTCTTCACATCAACTTCTCCCGATGGTGATAACATCAATGAGATTATGGTCTGGCTAGGAAACATCAATGCTGGTCCTATCTCTGCTGTCTTTAATGCTCAGGGACAAGCGGTTCCGGCTGTAACAAACATCGGTTTGGAGGGTCATACTTGGTGAGTGCCATCCAAAACAAGTCTCAAAATGATTGACAGTGCTCACCTGATGCTCAAATTGCGAAGGAACTTGTTCATCGGATCGAACGGCGCCAACAATGTCTTCTCATTCCTGCCGACTAGCGGGACGATCCAGAGTTTCAGTGCAGACATCAACTCATTCCTGAAGGTAATTTACGAATTGTTTGCAATCTGTCAAGCGGCTGATCTAGCTCTTGTCAAGTTCCTCATAGCGAACGAAGGTCTCCCGGACACTCAATTTCTGAAGACAGCCCAAGGAGGTACAGAGGCAACATCAGGTACTGGGACATTGACAGTGTAAGTACTCGTCCTACTGAGAGCGGCGGCCTGCTCACTATATCCCCAAACCAGGTCGGAGTTTAGTATTGTTCTCAACTGAAAAGCAGCCCCCAGCGCCCTCTATCAGTCTCTTGGCTTGATTTGCTGGCGACGTAGACCGAGTGAATGCTCCTGTTGAGACTCCATGTGGTGAAGCTCCGATTTGCTAGTAATCTTAGCTGGTCATATTCGTGGCGTGTAGAAAGGAAAAAAAAATCCATACACAAACCTCCGTCGTTCATTGGAGCCTATCCCGGATTTGCTGAGAATAGACTAACATCGAATAGGAGGAGCGCATCCCCATGAGAACAAACATGAATGACTCCCTTCCCGTGTCAAGAATATATAGTTTCAGAAGGCAACCTTCGGAAAGTCTTCGGTATCTGACAGGAGGAAGCAACAGTCACATTGTTTAATCACATTCGACACACTCTCACCTGGCTGCTTCCTCATTGATTAGTAGTCGATTGTCATCTGATTTAAAGGTGAACGCCCCTTCCTATTGAAGTATGGATCTTCTGACCTTGGCTCTTTTAAGGTCTCAGTATTAGGACTTGCCACAAACCTCCCATGCTAAAGGATGCGGGCATACACTCAAGTAGTTCCGTAGGACATATATTCCTTGTGAGCCACTCAGCTACGTCGCCGCCAACACCATGATTCTCACGCTGTTAACAGCCTTGCTCGCGGTCACCGCTGCTCGTCAACTGAGTTCATCACTTCCAACCGCTCGCAGGCGTCGAGGAATCGATGCATCCGTTCTGTGCGGAAATACAGACAGTGAAAAAGAAGGACCCTTTACTATTTCACTCAATGAATTCGGAGGGGGAAACGCTACAGATGGCTCGCAATGCATCCAAGTTACTGCGCAAAATGGACTCAACGATCAGCTGGATGACGAATTGGACGTGGACTGGTGGGCATAGTGTGAAGAGCTTCTCAAATGTCAACCTTGACACGGCTGTAGGACGTCAAATACGAGGCATCACAAATCTTCCAGTATGCATTTTGCGTCCCACTATCTACCTCCCTCGTAGAGAACTTACGAAGCTTTGGCAGGCCTCTTTTGAATGGACATACGACATTGACAACTCATCATTTGCCAATGTTGCTTATGAACTAATCACATCCACCTCGGTTGACGGAGAGGACATCAACGAGATCTTAGTCTGGCTTGCTTCATTCAATGCACAGCCAATTTCACCGACGGTCGACGAGCAAGGCAATCCGGAACCAGTCACACGGAATATCAACGCGCACGGGTCTAGTTGGTAAGAGTTTCCGCTGCCAGCGATTTAGAAAGAAATGATTAGAACGGTGGGTTTCGAATAAGGAACCTGTTTGTTGGCTCAAATGGGACATCCAACGTCTTCTCTTTCCTACCGACAAATGGAACCATCGAAAGCTTCCACTCCGATTTGAACATTTTCGTGAAGGTGAATCGCATTCCCTTTTCTGCACAGACAGGGCTCACGGAATCCTTGGTTAGTTCCTGATTCTCAATTATGGACTAGACCAGTCGCATGTTCTGAAGGCGGCGCAAGCTGGCACTGAGGTGACTTCGGGATCTGGGACCTTGTCTGTGTAAGGCTTTCCTCCACTCGTCGCCGATCAGATACTGATGCTTCTTCAGAGCGGAGTACCGCCTCGATATAATTTGAATCAGTGTGATTTGTTTATCCATGATGCCCAACACGAATATGAAATTTTAACGGATGACCACTCTCATACATTATCGGACATTATTGTGAAAGCGATAAACACGTTCAACCCAGAAACGCTTCGACCAGTTTCCAAAAGACAATAACATTGAAACAACATGGTCGAAGAAAAGCCGGTACTTTAAGCTGTAGCGATTGTAGCAAGGATAATTGAAAAGACAGCTGACAGTGACAGTGCGAAAGTGGGCGCAGTACCGGAGGTACTACTGGAAGAATCTGCCGAACCCGAACTGGTTGCAGAACCACTAGCAGAGGGCTGAGTAGATGTGGAAGTGGCCGTAGTCACCGGAACAGCAACCAGCGAGAGCGACGTGGAGATGACAGTCGTCTGAGGTCCAGCATCACCGCTTGCATCCGTTCCTGTACCCTCGGTTACAAGCGTGCACGCCCCGACGCCCTGTGAGTCATAAGCACATTGGACGTCTGCGCCTAAACCCGTGGCAAGCGATATAGCCTCTGAGACATGCGAGGCATCTTGTACGACGGTCACTAAGATCGCAGCCATCAGTCAGCAAGGATTAGAAGAGGTGAGGTGATGAACACAGGACGTACTCGTGAAAGGAATGTCACCTGCACCAGTGCCCGAAGCAGAAAGAACATACGTTGTACCATCTGTTCCCGTTCCTACCACTTCCCCTGAGATGGGCAGGCCGCTGAATTCAGATAGAAGAGCAATGGTCGCGTTCGCCGCCTGCTGAGCATTGATGCCTGTTGAAATCTACCCATCAGTAAATGCACCGGAAGCAAACACCAAAAGAAAGTGCCTTTAAGAGCAGCAAGTCCGAGAAGCAAAAGAGTGGTGGTAGCCATGTGCATGAGAGAAGGGCAGCTTTATAGCTCTGTGTAGGAATAAATTGACAAGTCGACGGAGAATAATTTTGACCCCCCGCAACGACCGACAGCGTTCTCTTTATACAAGAGGATCCGATATAGTGACGAACCGGACATCACAATTCGTGAATCTCGGGAATCGCGCAGCCTAACAACGCAAGTCGTCTCCGTCCGGGTTCAGAAACAGATCTTGTTTACTCTTCGTTACATAGCCGGCGGTGGAGCCAGAAGAATGGAGGCGACGCATCCTCGTCTCAAGTTCGCCATTCATTTGGTCCATTGATGCCTCCTAATATGCTTCCGACCACGACGCCACGAGAGAACGCGTGTTCTTGGATTGAAGACAAAGAATCGGCGGACAAGACAAGGGGTCACCACTCATTGGTGAATCAGTGGACGTCACTACGACTCAGATCCAATGATTATCCATCCATCGTCTCCTGTAGAAACAAGCTTCTTGTTCATACGGCAACGGTTCACTGCGACATCCATCGTCTAATGGTGAGACATCAGATTGACGCCAGGAATTGGTAATGATATTGACGGAAGGCGTTCAACTGAGCGAAATTCCTTTCTTATTCTTCTCTTTTCCTCATCTTGTTTGAGCCGGTTTACTCAACGATTTTGCACTGCGTGGCGTCGTAACGGTGGTCTGATTGATGAGGCGATATCAAGGCGCGAAACTAGCCGCACGCGAGGCCAGATGACATAATGAAGTAGCTTGTATTGAAGAAACACAATACATAAACAAGAAAATAAGAGAGAGAGAAAATACCAGAAAGGAAGAGGCCAACATGTACATCACGAAAAGAAAGAATGAGTGATGACGTCCCATGAAGAGTCACAAGGCCGTTCTTTCAAAGCGATGGAGAGTCTCGTGGCGGCTCCGCAGCACATGACTCGCCAGTGCACATCTTCTGTATTCCGTTTGACTCAGTAGAGTGCAGGCATGAATCCGATGATGCAAGCTTCGCGAATATCTAAGTTACGCTCAGCTCATCGAGCTCGTAAAAGTTCTTGTTGGCAGGAAAACGCACCTTATAGTAGCATTCAGGCTTTTGGCATCCACTGACAGCCCAGCGTCCATCTATGACGGTGAACGGCACGCCAGCAACACCCTTTCGAGCGGCATCTGCAGCCATGGTACGAACCTCCTTTTCCAACTCATTACCCTCTACCCATGCAAGTGCTTCCTCCTCACTGTCAAAGATCGCAGCGGCATCGTCGTCCGCGTGAGCATCAAATTCCGCTTCTGCTCCCAACTTTTCCGCCGTAATCTCCGGTAATCCGTTTGATCCTGCCTTGTTTGGAGAAAAGAAAGGGTAAGCCTGCGAAGAGGCGATCTTTGCGAGAGTGCGAGGGTCTCCAATATCTTGCTCATCCTCGAAGAATGCGCGGAAGAGACGTCGGAGGACCGCGCATTGGGCTCTTTGTCCTCCATAGAAATACGCCTTTTGGAGCAGACGGTGAGCCCGCGTCGTCTGACGGACACACCCACCAAATGAACTATAGCAGAGAAGGAAGGGAAGCATCAGTAAACTGTACGGAAATGAAATTCCGGCATGGATAAGCAAACAGCGACAAGCTTCGGATGCTCAGTCATTCCACCGAGGTTAGAGGACAGTTTCTCAGCTAAGCACAGCCATCTCCGATACGGAATTTACAATCATTGATATACCTCGGCGGCCAAAGACGGGATCTGCGAGAAGGTAGGCAAGCAATATCTCGATAGTCCCGTCTCATCGCGATGAAGGCAAACGGCTCCGAGATGGAACTGGTATGTGAAATTTGCACTTACATGATCAGACCCTCCTCCTTTGCCCTCAAACGAACCATTTCGAGAACCTCATGGGCCTTCTCAAGCGAACCGAACTTGCGGAGGAAATATTGAACCTTCGGGATAGGTCTATCCTGTGGCAGACTCGGATTTACGACGAAGGGGTGGTACTGGATGACAAACTCGACAGGAAGACCGCGCGAGCGGGCGAGGGATATGCCACGGAGGAGCTCTAAATGGCCGATGTAACACCACGCGCATATCTAACGATGGGGATTACTTTGAGAAGGTTGGAAGAAAAGTTGAGAATAGGCAAACACGAACAAAGTCAGAGACGACATCGATTTTTATCGTCTTTTGAGATGCCATATGTGATAGAGAGAGGGGAGCAAGAGCCCGGTAGCTCAAGCCCTGAGAGATGTTCTTGACGTAAGCGATAGCCTGGCGGAGAGATTGAAGTGAATTTCAGCCGGGTAGCTAGTGCTAGTAGTGGTGGATGTATGATACAGAGAGAGACAAGAAAAGCTAGCTGAGTGTGGATATGATATATAATATAATACACGGGAGCTAAGTGGATGCATCAAATCAAGTCTCACTCAGTACTCACTCAATTCAGTACGTACAAGTACAGTCAGCACTCCTTTTCATGGCGCGCTTAGTCACAGATTCTGACGCTCCGCTCGGTTATCACCACAGACCCAAGCCGACTCCCGGCCTACCTCTTTCCCATTATGGTACTCACCTGCACGCGCACCTCCGGATCCGGCCACATATGCTATAAATTATAATATCATATACATATTCTGTAATCAAGGTCAAATTAAGTGATTGAATGAATAGGCTTGCACGTGACTCGGTAGGTAAACGCTGACACAGCAGGCAAAGGTCGGTTTCGGCAGGGCCGCGATAACGAGCGAAAGTAGAAACGAAATTAATAATTGCGCCAATGATTGCGGCAGGGTCGTGACTTATTAATGCAACGTGCCTGTCGGCTTTGTTGAGACAATAAATTGCGTAATTGATTGCAAAAGGGATTTCAACCTATCTGAGATTACAAATTGCAACGTGTTTGCCACGGAAAGGGAAATTTGAAGTTGCGTCACGGTGGCAATTTATTATGTCACTCGCGATTTCCCCCTTTGTGAGATTTCAAATGTCACAACTGACGCGATTAGTAATTTCGCCACCGGTTGCACTCGGGTGGGCGATCAGTGGTCGCTCAGCGGGCCGTTCAGCAGGCGACCACCGCATCCAGTGGGTGATCAGCGGGCCGTTCAGTGGGTGATCTGCAGGCGATCTGCGGGCGATCACTGGGCGATCAATGTGGCGGGCGATGAACGGGCGGAAAGAAATTTATTACATATAATCTCGTCTCAACTTCTTTCATTAATTGCTGGTAATTTTAGTGCTAGTTGTTTCCTTTGTTCTATGCTGTCTTCTCTTCTATTTGCTGTTCACGTTCGCATTGCATTGATCATCACATTTACTCCGTATGCCCATTTTATGTTGTGGAATTCGTACGAGCTACATATTGTTATTACATTTATGATTATGACAGCAAGGGTTGATAGAATAAATAGAGTGTGCGGTGATTCAGCAGAGTTCACGGCAATCAGTCATCATATTGTGTGAGCTGAAAGAGAAATTCCCCATTAATTTTGCGAGTGGTATGATAAAAAGTCACTTACGTCTAATGTTAAGGAGCTGGAACTGTTCACTTCCTGATCACGGTAGATACCTACCAACGAGTTGCCTCGTTCGTACAGGGAATTCTTCAAACTAATGACTATAAACTGGAACTCGCCAGACGCCCGGGAACGGATGTAATTAGCGATCTTGGTGACATTCGTATTGTCAAGTGCTGCATCAACCTCATCAAGAACGAAGAAAGGGGCTGGTTGATAACTAGAGTGACGGGTGAAAAGAGTGTAAGGAAAAGTTCGTGAGAACAATGAAGAAAGGGATACCTGTGAATAGCGAAAAGCAATGCGAGAGCAGCGACAGTCTTCTCTCCTCCTGAGAGCTGCTCCATATCTCTAAATCGCTTCATCGGAGGCACCGCATGGTACTTAATGCCAGCAGCAAACGGTTCCTGCGTGCAAAGCTTAGCAAATAACTTCTTCTGATACAAAATTCATCGACTAACCTCGTTGTCTTCCAGGCTCAGATAAGCAACACCGCCCATTGGCGCAGCCTTCCCTTTTGTAAGGTCTTTGTAGATTTGATCAATGCGCTCCGAAATATGAGTGAAAGCTTTGTTGAAAAGATCGCATCTGCAGAAGACAAGTCATTATAAACAAGATTGAGCTTCACCACGTTACAATATTTACCTTCGTTTTCTTATATCATTAAATTCGTCCCGAGCGCGTTTCGACTCTTTGCGGGCTTTCTCAGCCGCTTTATTTACCTGACCTCTCCGTTGCCTTCATGTTCGGTGCCATGCACTCGATCTCTGTATTAAGCTTGGTGATAGACGAATCGTACGTTGATCCCATCTCTGCTGATCCATCCTGAACGATTTTCGTTGGACATTGTTCATACATGAAAAGGACTTGACTGTACTTACTTCTCGCTCCTCGTCGTCCAGTAAGTCAAACTCCACCTCAATACCGTAATCAGGGACGCGTCGAGGCCTCTGTGTACCGTCTTCGTCATCAATGTCCATTGTCACCTCTTCTCGAAGATTCTGCATCGAAGTGAGTGACAGAAAGCAATGAGAACTGATTGTACGACGGGAAATAGAGCCAAAACTCACCTCTTCAATTGGAACGTTCTTTAAGCTGCCTGATCCGAGAGGAAGTTTAATCTCTTCCAACCGACACTTTCGATAGATAGACGATCTCTCCAGAGCAAGTTTTTCAATCTCGTCATTCTAGATCCATATGATTAGACGATGTTATAGGGAACGCATGCTTATTCCAACCTTCGAAGCAATTTCCTTTGGGGCATGGTCAAGGACTTTTGACGCTCTAGCGGTGTTCTTCTTGACGGTATCAAGTTCCTTCGTCTTAGTCTCTAAAACCTCGTTGAGTTCCTTGAGCTCCTCTTGAAGCTCGAGAATAGACTCCTGAAGCTGATCAATTTCTTCCTGGACTGCTTGCTTTTTGGCTTCATGCTTCTTAATAGCTGCGCGCTCGGCATTTATAGCGGTGTCAAACATTGCAAGGTGCTCTTGCAGCGTTGCCAGTTGCTGTTCCTCGAATTGCGACCTGAGGGCGTCACTCAGTACGTCCGATCTTCACGGCAAACTATAAAAAAAAGGAAACTTACTGATGGGTAAGACGTGCAATTTGTGTCTCGAAACGCCTACGAGCCGCAGCCTCCTCACTCGCGGCTTTCAGCTGCCGCGATTCGTATTCCTGAATGTTTTCCACGCCAATTTGTGCGCAGAATCGTGCGAATCTTTCATCCTCTGCTTCATTGACGACTGTGGACAAAGCTTCTATCCTTTCGACCAGAGCAGCGTGATTCGCTTTGGCCTGTAAATTCTGTTTCAATACTTTCAAAATGGCATTGTGTCACAAGGCGCGAACCTGCTTCAATTCCGGCGTCTTCTTTTTCATTTCGCTCTTGATGTGTCGCAGCTCATCCTGCTTGCCTTTAAGACTTGAGGTCAAAGCAGCCTGGGGAATTGGAGGTCACCCCTCAGTACCCTGACAAAGGAGCCAATGTTAAGCATACCAAGTCATTTTTTGCTAGAGTCAGGAATGATTCTATGCATGTGATCTCGGCCACTGGATTCTCATCTGCTTTACTTCGTGGCCTTGATTTGTTCAGGTCGTGCAGCTGCTTAGTGTTGCGAGTCATTAAAGTAAGCAGGGCCAG
>VVIT01000026.1:0-90942 GCA_009806525.1 Sanghuangporus sanghuang | reverse complement strand
AAGTGCCTGACTATTTCGATGTCATCAAGAAGCCGATGTGCTGGAATACAATAGAAGCGAAACTCGATGCGAATGAGTATTGGAACGTCAAGGATTTCCAGGTTCGTGCCTGTTTGAAAAAAAAGGTCCTGCCTAACCCTTGCTCTTGCGTGCAGGATGATATTGAACTGGTCATTAACAACGCAATGCAATAAACAAATCGGATTCGCCGTTTTACAGAACGGCATCAAGGATAAAGAATCAGGCTACTGCATTGCTCGACGAGCTCAAACAGCTTGCACGGGACATTCCTTCCGATTCGCCTGAAGCAGGACGCGTAGGGGACCTCGAGCCGCCATTAGAATTGCTTGATTTACTCTTGTCAAAAGAGGCCGTTGACGGTCCTGAATTACCGCTTGTGCTGGACAAAGAACCTCTCGCCTCACTTTTCGCATTTGAGCTTGGCAAGTCAAGCCTCCACCCCCTCAGCCAACGCCGCCTCCTCCCAAGCCGAAGAGAGACAGAAAAGCGGAGGCCGAGCGGCGCAGGCAGCGGTTCTTAGACTCTGCGCCTGGGTTCAGAGCTCCTATGCCCCGCGCACGCGCAGAGAGCATGCGCATGCCGAGGCGTTCGAAGCGGAGGCGCGCGGCACGTCTTCTGGTGCAGAGACGGGGACGAGTCCGACGGTGGAGAAGGTGACGAAGAGAGTGCGTCTACGAGGAGCAAGCGCGGGAAACGCGAGAAGATCGTGCTGCCTGGACATTCGGACGTTCCGCCCGTGGTGGATGATGTGGATATGCAAAAGTCGTTTAACATGTTTGACCGTGGATGGATACTTCCCCCTAGTACTCGCCGCGGAGGACGCGCGCCGGTTGAGAAGCAGGATTTGCCGCCGCCTCGGAAGAGACAGAGGACTGGTGCGTGTGCTGATCTGTGCGATCTTTATCTTGAGCCTGAGTTTCTGTCGTAGAGCGACGACGGTCAACTCTGTCAGTGAGCACGCCTGTTGAAGAGAACCTCACCTTACAGGATAGCTCCCCTGCGGAGGAGGGGTCTAGTGAAATCCAACACAAGAGAGAGAAGAGTGAGACAGTGGACCTATCTGATCCAAGGCTCGTACATCCGCCTCACGAAGGTTCCCCTCACATATCAGAAGATGCCAGCATCCAGTCATCGGTAGCTTCGCCAGCCCCCTCCCGACTCAGAACCTGTACCCGATTCCGAGGCCGAAGGCACCGCAAAAGATGATGGAGGAGAGGCTGAAGAGAAGAAGAAGAAGAGAAGAAGAGCAGACGAAACCTGACGAAGAAACAGCACCAGAGCCTGAAGAACCGTCCCCTAGAACGATGAGGACACGAAAGCGCAGGTCGCCCCGCCCGGCACCGATAATCATCGAAGAGCTTGACACCCCCGCCATTCGCCGTGCTAAGCACTATGCTAGGAAACAGAGGAAGCGGAGGAGCGAGAACGGGCGGAGCGGGAACGTCAAGCCCAAAGTGCGACCGCTTCTGCTCCCCTGAGGAGCCTGGGCAAGTCGAAGGATCGGCATCCGCGGTAGACCAACCCGGAAAATCGACAACAAAGCCGTGCGGTCCCCCGCTTCCTCTCCCTTGACCGATCCGCATGCCGCTGAAGCGGCAGAAGCGGACGAGGCGTTCTCAGACTTGACGTCGCTCAGTGAGACGGCCGAGGGGGATGCAGAGGCGGAGGCGGAACACCCGGGGACGGGGACGGGGACGGGGACGGGGGGGGGGGGGGAGACCCCTGATGGACGGCGCATAGTGAGAGCAGAAGATGCGCGCAAGGCGGCTCGGTCCGCGGGGCTTGGCGCGGCGACGGTGTTGCTCAAGGAGGGAGAAGTGCTTGAAGGCGGGACGCTCGGTGAGTCGCTTTCCCCACCCTATCTCCGTTTCTTTCTTTCTTTCTAAATAATTTTCGTCGCTGCTTTGCGGATGCAGTGTGGGCGAAGGCCGGTATGTTGTCACTGCCTGTCGTCTTTCTCCTTCCACTGATCGGTCTATCAAATTATTGAATGTCCTCAGAGACGTACCCATGGTGGCCATCCGTTGTGTTTGAAGAGGACGACCCAGAAGTGCCTCCAAATGTACTGAAGGACAAGCCGGCTACGAGAGCAGGAGTTGGGCCTCTCATTCTTGTTCGGTTCTGGGATACCCGACAGTCATGGTGAGGCACGCCATTTTCCGTAAGGTTGCTGTTGAACTAAGCCATTCGCGGCCGCAGGCAATGGCTACCCATGGAGAAGATACGTCTACTTGCCTCGGATAAGGGTGTGTTCTCAAAATTGATGACATTCCTGAAATGTCCGTTACTGAGTTTTCACTACGTAGGCTTGGACGACTTGATGCTGAACGGCAACTCAAAGACACAGCGATTCAAATCAGCAAAAGTTAAAGAGCAATGTCGGGAAGCCTGGCGGTGGGTGGCTGGCATTGATCCTATTCCCGTATTTGATGCTGATCATTCTTACGTTCTTCATGATAGACAAGCGATAGCAGAGATGGAGACGAACAATGCTGGGAATGATGATGATGGTCGGCAAGCTTCTCCTGATGATGGTTGAGTGAGAACAAGAGTGAGACGTGAACCTTTTTTCTCTGTGTTGATTATTTGTCTGTACAATTTTTCATTCGTTCGATCATTTCATGAAACATGGACGCTAAGATACGATCCAATCAAAACGACTGGACTCAGGCAAAGCATAAACCGAGAACTAGAATCTAGCCTTAGAGCTTACGCTAAATGCAAACCCGAGCCAAGGGTCGTGACTAGTACCGGCCCTTTTGTGTGCTACTCAATCATGTTTAATTTTGCAACGTCATTTGTGTAGAATTCGCAGATCCGGGGTCGGCTTGTCATTGTTTGTAATTATTTACCGGGGTAAAGTTAGATAAAGCCACGTGGCTATGCTTACACGGGCCGGCCCTAATGCGGTCCAAGTGAAAATCTGTCTACGACAACAACTTCTCTCCTCGACCATCCCATCATCCCCTCTCCATCCTCGTATATATTCGTAATTCTCTCTCTTTATTTCCCTAATCTCCACTCAAAAAAATGGGCCGCCCGTTGTTTTCGACTCTTGTCGCTCTGTGGCTCCTGTTGTTGTTCGCGTCGAGTGAGGAGAAGACGAAGTTGCCGACGTACGAGCGATGGAGCTCTGTCAACGCATTCGACCCTGACTCGGACGAGTTTTTCAATGGCGATAATGTCGTGTACGAGGCGTTCCTCTCGGCTGATGATGTCGCTGAGCAAGAAAGGGAACGGGCAAGGGAAGGTGAGGGTCAGGAAGAGGGCGTACCAGACGTCGTGCGCGTCCCAGTCTCGTCGCAGGCTGCAGTCCGCAGGCGTGTGATTGAGCGCCTTACCAGTGTGAAGCACCAGGTGAAGACGAACGTCCGGAGCTTGTTTCTCCGACTGTGGATGGATCGAGCTCCAGTGGGAGCGATACTGCGAGCAGCGGACGTGCATCGCCTGCTGAGACGGACGAACTGCTGGACGCGTCACGCGCAGCGCAGCGCGATGGAATGACCTTGCCCTGGCATCCATCCGACTTTGACGATCTCACGTCAGACTTTGATGGTGTACCCGCTTCGTCCCTCTCGCGATCCCTCCCTACCACTCCGACGCGTGCCAGCTGGCTCGCTGAGTCGCCTGTCGTCTTTGCTCGTCCAGAGGAGTTCACCCTTCCAATGCCTATTCCACCGTCTTCGACCGCACCAGTCGACATCCTCCTCCCGCGTCTCCCATGCCCCAGCCTGCACAGCCGATCCCTCCTTCCCCGATGACTCCTCCAGGCAGTGTTACGCCGCGATTCTTGTCTTGGGGTAACAACAGAGGCACCCGTCCTCACGCAATCGACATGAGTCCATCCCCGACGCCTGCTGGTCCGTTCGGTTCTGTGCGCGCATCGCGTATGGCTCTCTCTTACATCTCACCGCCGGCGCTGCGCGTTCAGCAGTGAAGATAAGAGGCGAGAAAAAAAAACGAGAGCGCGATGTGATAAAAAAAAAGTATCACTGGGCGGAGTTGGTTTTCTCCCCAGTGCATACCACCCCTTCCCTTAATTCCTTCTTCCGTAGATGGCTGATTATTTATGTTTTCCTCTTTCTTTCTGTGGGTTTGGGGCTGAAAAAAAAGTGCATTACTTATATACCATTCCTATACAAGTTTGGATTTTTATCATTCTTACTTACTATGCTGTGTATTTACTTACTTACTTACTGAGCTAGTCTATGCGCTATCATTCTTGACCATGCTGGAGATCGTTTCCCCTTCTTGCTCTAATTTCTGTGTCGATTGTATGCGCTGTTCTGTCTGGGATGTACCGGGCTAGGCTAGGCTGGTTGTAGAAAATAAATAAAATGTAAATTTGGACTTGAACTTGTTATCACCATGTTTGATTAATAAGCGATTTGCTTACCAAAATGAGCCACAGTACCCGCAGCCGCTGTTACCGGCAGGTCTCGTACCACGTTCTCCCAAATCTCCCGTTGACTTCTCCCTCCGTCGTCGTCATCAGCATCGACGCTGAGCTCGTCGTTCGGGTCGGCAGTGAAGACAACAGTGTCAGCGACGTTCGGATGCCGTCAGTCTCCGTTCTCCCATCCTCGCCAGCACACAGAAGCTTTGGTGGTGCTGGTTCTAGTTCTCCTATACTCTCTGAATCCGACAACATTAGTCACAGTCATGTTTCTCGAGGCATGCCATCCCAGAACGGCATGGTCGGTGGTAGTGGTGGGGATGATGGCAGCTCAGGCTCAGAGCCCGAGTCGACCGTTGCGGAAATTAAGGACAAAGTGCGCAGTCTCGTAAACGGGTTTCGTGGAGCCTCTGCCATCTCGCTTTTGCGCTCTGCTCGGGATCAGGCTATCACAGGCGCATCATTGGAGGCGGAGGGTGCTTTGAGAGGGGCGTACAGAGCTACTCTTGTGTGCTCAGCTGTCCCAGGCTGTCCTGGGCCATGCAGAATTCAAAGCTGAGAGTCAGGGCAAGAAGGGGTTGTTTGGAATGAGTGGGAAGATTTTCAGCGGGTGAGTTGACTTGAAGGTATCATTGAAGGCAATACCTGATGAGATATTCCAGCGCTACGGAATGGAGGTACTAGCGAAGGCGAAGAGCGTAGAGGTGAAGTTGTTAGAGATGGAGAAGGAGAAGAGGTGCGTTTTGCTCGTGCCTCTTAGATTCCTCATGTCGACGCACATGCTCATGAACCGTTAGGACTGAAAATGATCGAAAGCCTGGATTAGGAAGCTCGATAGCAGATCGTATTAAATCTTTACAGGATACAGGTCTCAAGGTGCAGTCTACAAAACGGATTTCCCGCGATTTTACATCCGCGACCTCTAATGGATCCGTTTCTTCTCCGCCGGCTACGGCTCCAAGCGTAATCTCCCGAGCAGCTTCCTCTCATAGCCCAAACGGTGTTGCGAGTAGCTCGCATGCGTCGACATCCATAGCAAATCATGCTACAGGCTCATCTGTTCATTCCGTAATTTCGTCCGCATCGATCGGTCCATCCTCGCCGTTAACACCGTCCAACGACTCACCCCGTCTCGCGCATTACTCTATATCTGAGTTTACTCAAGCGTTTCCTTCAATTGATGAGCTCGATGAAGGAATGACGACAGCACTTCCGCAATTACCGTCTGTGCCGACGAACAAACCAGGGACACCAGCCCCTCCCTCCCGTCTCTCCATCCGTAATCCAACGTTTCCCTTCGATACCTCTCGATCTCGATCCGGGCCCTCGACCTGCTAGCACGCCGATTGCGCCTACTGCTAACAACCTTCCCAGTCGACCACCGTCTCCTTTGCGTGGCGGTAATTCGCATCGCAGTCCTCTATCTCCAGCGATTTCCTCCCAAACCGCTTAACCTTACGATGACGGCAGCTCTGGATCCGCGCGTAACCTCGCCCTCACGGACATCACCCGTACATACTGGTGATTCAGCACATCGTCTCAACAAAAGCCATTGAGCTGCCCAAAACGAACTCCATTGCCCCGAAGGTGCTTCATGAGCTCTTGGGTCGTGGGAATGAGGTCAAGTCCTCCTACTTGACGTACGCCGCGTGAGGAGTTTTCGAACGGGCACATTAAGAGTAGTGAGGTGGTGTGTTTAGAGCCGCATATCCTTTCGCGAGAGGGGTAGGTCGTTATATTGAATTTATTTCACATTATTTCTTACACTCCTCGCAGGCTCACGAGCGAGAAACTCGAGGATGCACTAGTTATCGCACCGCAACATGAGTCGGCACTCTTCCGAAACAGGGACAAATTTGACCTTGTGGTGATGTACGACTGGGACTCTGAAAGTTTTGGCCCTTCGATCACAGCACTGTCCAGTACCATGCGCATAATATACGAGACGGCGGGGTACAAGCACGCTTTGAAGAGACCTCCGGTGTTACTTGTGGGTGGCTTTAAGCTTGGGTGGCAGCGTATCCGAATGAGATCCTACGCGATGGTGGTACGTCGGTCCCCCAGGTGGATCTGGATTTGGACCGCTTGAAGCTGGGTTCTCCGACACTTGTGAATGGGAACGGGAACGGCTCGGCATTTACCTCGGCGTATATGTTCAAGGATCGCGAGTCATCCTCACAGGACGTACATTCTTCGACATCTCATTCGCGGTCTCCATTTGCCATGGATCAGATTCCGGAAGATTCTAGGTGCGTTTTGAGTGCTCTCTTCCCGATCGACGTCCACATCAGTTTCCATCACCACCAATGGCTGTGCTGACATCTTTTTTTCTCTTAAGCTCGCCTGCGACGGAAGTAAATGGCGTATCATTGCCTGACACGAGCCGGCGGCTTGCCCGGAAACCCGCTATAATTAGACCGCCCTCTTCGTCTTCTATCTCGTTCAATATAAGAGGGTTATACGATAATGTTTGTTTTTCATTTTGTTCTTTGTTTAGCACTACCCGCTTCTTACGTGAATTTTGCCTAGCAGTCCTCACCGTACATAAATGGGTCACATACAGGTAGCTCGTCGTCCATCTCTTACCCATCATATCCGCGTTCGTCCTCGTCGTCGAACTTCGGTGCGGGTCAGGGAAGCATTGTCTCACCACCTCCAACTGCATCCATCAACCCATCCCTCTCACGAAGACGAAGCGACTACATCGATCAATCCGAACAAGCCGTGTCTTCCTTCGCAAGCCGACCATCTATCGACTACCCTGATCTTTCCGCGCAGCACATTGTTCGTCCCCCTCCTGCAGTCGCAACACCTCCGTCTGAGCGACAAGATCAACGACGCGTATCTACGCATGCACCACGTCATTCATTAGCTCTTCCGGATGGCACTGGTTTGGAATGAGACCACCGATCAAGCCGACGATAGACTCAGATTATCCCGTGTTGTACTGGCCGGATGCGCAGCTATCGACAGCTGGCTTGAAAAACCTGGGTAATACATGCTACATGAACTCAACGATTCAATGTTTGAGTGCGACGGTGCCGTTTGCCAGGTTCTTTATTGGTATGTTTTCACTTCACATTTACTTAATTGCGCATTATGTTGACGAAATGAATATTTTCAGATGGTCGATGGAAGAATGCTGTCAACTACTTGAATCACATGGGCACAAAGGGGCGATTGACTCAGGCGTTCGCGACAATTTTGCACGATCTCTGGTATCAGGAATCTCCGACAATAACCCCTTACGCGTTCCGGGTGAGTTTCCTTGCAATCGTTTCGCCGTTCGATTTTAATAATCATGATCGAACAGAGATCGATATGCGCGTATGGCCAACAGTTTGCCGGTTCCGAGCAACATGACTCGCAAGAATTCCTCAACTTCCTTCTGGATGGATTACACGAGGACCTCAACCGGATCCTCAACAAGGAACCCGTCGTGCGACCACCAGAGCGGGAAGCCGAGCTCGAAACGCTTCCTCAGCAAATCGCAAGCCAACAAGAATGGAATCTGTACCGAATGCGGGATGATAGCATCGTGGTGGACTTTTTCCAAGGCCAGTTCCGCAATCGGATGGAATGTATGACGTGCCGCAAGACATCGACGACGTATAATTCGTTTATGTATTTGACCTTGCCAATTCCGAGCGCGAAGAATAAGATGTCGTTGCAGCAGTGTCTTGATGCGTTTGTGCAGGAGGAGGTCATGGAGAAGGAGGATGCTTGGTTCGTACCCATTAAATTGACATTATCTTGGTGCATCTAACCCATAATCTGTAGGCAATGTCCGAACTGCAAGACCCTCCGCAAGGCAACAAAGAAGCTCTCCATCTCCCGTCTCCCACCCGTCCTGCTCATCCACCTCAAGCGCTTCACCACCAAGGGGCACTTCACCGACAAACTGGAAACATTCGTCGACTTCCCACTCAAGGGGCTCGATCTCACAAACTACATGCCCGCTCCCTTACCTCCAGGCGTCGATCGCAAATCCACCACACCCATCTCGCTAGACGACCCGCGCTCGCAGATCCCGCCGTATAGATACGATTTGTACGCTGTGACGAATCATTTCGGGACGCTGAGCAGCGGGCATTACACTGCCTTTATCAATTCGAGAGGGAACTGGTTGTATTGCGACGATAGCCGGATATCGAATGCTGATTCGCGAGAGGTTGTGGTAAGCACTTACTATTATATTCGTCTGCCATATCTGCATTTTTTTCGCTGACCATTTCCATCAGGGAAAGCCGGCTTATGTCCTCTATTACAAACGTGTCAAAGCATAGTGTCCTTGCGTGTCTTGGTTACCCTCTTTTCTAAACTTTCCCATGGAATTTTTATTATTCACTTTTCCCCTTCTTGCTTTCAACTCAATCAGACTGATACATACGCATACAACCACTTTAACTCTTTCGCACTTTTCTTTTTCCACTTTCTTCCTTCGCTTTCCGCTCAGCGTTATTCTGTTGTTGCACACCGTTCAGCTGAATTTATTCTCGCCGTAAACAAACGCATACATATATCTGCTGTATTCTCATTACCATTACCTTGCACGGAACTTCTCTTTCAGATCCACTTTTATTGGTGTTCTGTGATTCCCAATAAGCAAAGTTGTAATAAATAACCTTCTTTTCGGGATGCTGTCTGTCTATCTACTCCCACAACTTTGCAGCCTGGCGAAACGACGGTAAATGCAGATAAGGATATACGAAAGAAATTGTACAAGTGGATCATCACCTTCTGGACCCACAGCAAATAACAACCGGGAAGAAACGTACGTAGTACACAACGTGAGATCAACTGTCTTTGAAAAGCCAGATGTATACATATAAACATAGCGATATTGATGGTCATCCGTTGCGAATTCCGACCGATACCGACTAAAAAAAATACATGGATAATTCCTGATTAAATACTATGCATCCTGCATTATAATCTCCGGCGTCTCAAGCTTTGGCTGCGGCTGTATTTCTTCGGCCTTCGCAGAGAAGAAGCACCGATGGCATAACCACTGCGCCGGATCTGCAGGCGATGGGTGGAAAAACGGCGAGCACTCCGTCTTGCACGCCATGCAAACAGGGTTCTCATTCGTTGCAGGTTCTTCGGAGGCGAAAGACGAACTATCGTGATGCGAGACCTGCAGGAGCTGGTCGAGTCGGTGTGCTTTGCGGAGCAGACTGTGTATCTGTTGAGTCGGCGCTTGTTTGTACGTCCGCGCGTATACCTGGAGGGCGGTCTGACGAATAAAATAAACATCATGAGTTATATTGAACTCTGAGTAGGTTGATACTACTACGTACCTCTCCGACATCATTAGTATCGCAAATATCATACGTGTCCCTCCGGTAACTGCTATGGTCTTTGCAGCAGATAACAGCATTCATTGCGCCTGTTTCGCGCTTGAATGTCACCATGCTCGTCACGTCCCGACGAGAACTCTTGACCTATATATGTACAGATCAGAAAGTCAATACTTTGAGCAGAACAAGCACAGATACATACCGGCTGTATCTCGAAGCCGAACTTATGCCCGTACTTCCATGCACAAGAAACATGATACTCTTTCGGACAATTGCCGCAACGCACCACGGCACCTCCCGGTATATTACACAGGCAGCATTTCTACGATCTCATCAGTCACAAGTTAAACTGTCTGTCATCTACAACTCACAGTCGTCCACCGATGTTTCGGGATCGTGCTAACTCCTTCGACGATCCTCAATCTCGGAGCATCCGAAAACTGCACTTCGGGAATAAACACCGCGCATAGCGCATGCACCCATCCCTGTCCTTCGGTCGGCTTGCATGCACGCAGGTACGTCTCAGAAGGTGCTGTTCCCGTGCCCTTCAAACCGTTGACATTCCCATTCACCGCTCCGTCCACACTAGCATTCTTCTGCGGGCGCGGACAGAGCAAACAATCCGTATTGACCGAGTACTCCTGAGTCTTCTCGTTCTCACATAGCTCGCATAGCCACGAGTCGACTAAGTCTGGTTGATCGAGTACCGCCCCGCACGCGCCTGCGTGTAGCGTAACACCGCATTCATCGCACTTGAGGACTTTGCCATGTGGTCCGGTGCGGAAACACGAGACGCAGCGATATTGGACGCTGGCCGGTGGGACTATCGGAGGCGGAGTAGTCTTGGTGCTTACAGATCCAGTAACCTGTACACACTCAAATTTAGAATAATAGATCTTAGACCAGCATGTACGCATACCTTCACTCGCTTGGCCGTAGGCGCAGTCAGTGGCGTGCCCTCCCTCTTTTCCGCACCACGCGTCTTCGCTCCAGTAGGTCCCGCGCCGCTCACCGACGCACTAGCACTCGTCCCAGTACTCATTGCGGTATCCTCCCTCGTCGTCGGTCGCGCATTCAAATCCGCATACTTCCTCCAGTTAACACCACAATTATCGCACAAAATCGGTGTCGCGAGGCCCTTGGGCGCCTTCCACCACACTCGCGATTCCCGCGTACGGCATGCAGCACAGTAGTTCGAATTGCGTGGTCCGGTCTGTGAACTCTGTGGCAAATCGACTATAGATTGATCATCATCGGAGACGTTTGAGCGTGTAGCGGGAGAAGCAGCTCCCGAACGGGGGATTTTCGCCTTATTGTATGCGTTGGGCTCGCGAAGCCGCGCATTTTCTTCTCGAAGTCGGGCACTAAAGCGAAAAATGATCAATTAATGAATACGACTTGCCAGAAAAGATCCTACTAACTTCTTCCATTTGCCATAGAAGCGCACAACTTCCGGCATGGAACGCGTGCCAACTTCTTCCCTAACAGCACGGAGTTCTGCGCCGAATTGTGCAATTCCGTCTTCGAAAGCGGCAACCTCCTCATCATTCCACTCTCTATCCGTATAGCGGGTCTCCTGTTTCTTCCACTGCAACAAACGAAAGAGTAAGTAAAAGGCAGGATAATATATCATGTTATTACCTTCTCGAGGCGCAAGGGCGTTTTCATCGAGACAGACTCAAGACTTCTGCCACTGGAATATGCTTGAGTCGCTCGGCGAACAATTTCCGTCAGCCAGTCCACAGAATGAATCTGATCCTTCCGTACGATCTGTCTCTGCATAACTCTCTCCACTACGAAATCGTCAGAATATGTTAAAAATCGGAATACTCAGCTGAAACTCACATGTTTCAACTATCAGACAGAAACGTGATTAGAATCATGAACTTGATAAAAGCCTTGAATTGCAAGACTCACCTTCCTTTGGAGAGAATTCGTTAGCGAGACTCATGACCTCAATTGTCGAATCACCACCGCGTTCTTCAATTTCTCCTGTCCCTGAGATATCGCGAACTTTCTTGAGTTATCGAAGCATTTCAACGATGAAGGTATCACACACCAGAACCAGTTGTGCCTGAAGCAGTCGTCACAGAAGAGCCTGTAAGAGGCGGCGCAGGATCGCCCGGTTTCAACGGGACGTTAGCCTGGAATTTCGGACCTACGCGCGTCGCTGCACGAGGGAAGATTAGATCATCCGGATCCACAGTATCCTCCGCAACGGTATACAACCTTCACATCAATTCAGTTTTCTCCCGTAAAAGCCGCATAATCATGAAATTTTACCCGAAGTATCTAAAGGGCCACAACTTATAGTGCTTCACCTGCAGTTCTTCCTCATTATTGGCATTGACCAACCCCGCGCGTTCTTTACGCGGACGCCCTCGAGGTTTTATCCTTGCAAGGTTCCCATTTGCGCTATTTGTATGTGAACCGGCACCGTTCTTAGGGGTCCCTTCCCGAAGTCCTTGCTGCCCGCCAGGCGCCTCGCGTGAATCCACTTGGTCTTCGTGACGTCTTGAACACGGTGCACACGTCCAGCCATAGCCGCGCGAGGGCTTTGCGACAAGCGGCGGATTGACGCATGACATGTGAAAGTGGTTTTTACAAGCGGCGCATTGCACTGAGTCGATGCTTCATTTCATAAAGTCAGCGAGACTGATAGCAAAACGAGGACAGCACGACTTACTGTCCGCACCATTCTCCGCAAGTCTCGCAAAGACGCAGAGAATCTGTCAAGTCTGGGACAACTTCTTTCTCTGCGACGACATACTCATAACGCGAGACGAGAACATCTCTGATATGCGATGGCACTAGAAGGAATACTCAGTATCGCATTTGACAAACGCCGGACATTTGCAAGCCACATACAATTCCGGATGTCAGTCGAAAGCAAGACCTCGAATTCTTTCTTGATATACGGGTCAAACAACTTATGGAAATAGAACCGATCTGGTTTCCGTTTCCACTCCGCCAGGTTCGCAAGCTTGTCGCGATGGATGACAAAGCATTTGGCGCGAAGCTGGGTGATATCACAAATCTCGGAGTATATCGCAGCGAGGAGGAGGCGCGAGTCGGCGACGTTCCGATCGGAGACGTCGGACGGGCGGTAGTACCACGCGAGACGCACGCGCGTGAACATGCCGTTCACGGTGCTTTCACGGCCCTTGCCCTTGTGCACTTTGAGACCGTTACTTTGATTTGTCATATTATTTATTGAAGTGGCCAATAACCCGGTGGAACCAAAACCAGACTTATCCTCTGGAGGGAGGAACTCCATGATACGGGCAACGGAGTATGGAGTGCCATCGCGGATGCTCCAGTTCGGGCTGCAATACACATGATCTGTTTTGGGAAAGACGCGTCAGTGAAAAGGAAGACAGCAAATAAAATGATGGAAAACAAATCAAAATAAAACGAAAAGGAATTAAAAAGTAAATTATTACCGTTTACTTTGACCTTGTCGCCGTTCTTGAGCGTGATTACGATTTCCGACGCTCTGACATCCATGGAGTAAGGGTGCAATAAATGGAGGGAGGGTCAGGGAATAAGGGCGAGGCTAAAGAGGGACGAGCGCCGGAAGGGGGATCAACGAGTGAGGATGATCTGCGCGAGTGCTGCCAATTCCAGGCCCGCACTTCCTCTCAAGACAGAAAATGATACAAAAACAAGAAAATCCAGGCAAGTAAAGTCTAAATAGGTGAAAAGGCGACGCTCCTGACGGACGGACGAAAGATGAATGCCCCAAGAACAATTATGTCAGACGGTTCTTTCTCTCCAGCAAGTTCCAGTAGTTCAGCCTCACTACTGAAATAGGGAGATGAGCGGAGTGGGAGAGAAGTTCTACGTAAAATAAGTAAATAAGCGGAAATAAGTCCCGCGGAGACTGAGAAGGTGGAGTGGTAGAGGGAAGTGAGAGGGATGAGGGACGTGAGCAAGGAAGGATGAGAGGAGATGATGGGTGTTACAAGGCAAGGTGCAAAGTGGGACCTACAATTCTCTTAGAGGGCAGGTCACTCAGCTGCCAGTCTGTCCCTCCACCTCGTCTCAGAGCCACACGAATTTATCTCTCTTTACTCATTGCCCTTCTGATGTATCAGATATCTAGCAGACCTCATGCTCTCCTAGCCTATGCCCTTCACATGATTTATCATTGCGTTGTTAGACAGATTCAGCGAGTTTTGTGTGGCGAAATGGCGCTTGGGGGGTGTCGTTCCAGTTTGGGCTGTGCTGAGGGCATTTCCATTTCCGGCCATCAGCGTAACAACGTTCCAGTGCGCGGCTTGTAGCTCAAAACAAATAATCATCAACTCTACTCGAGTGATATTTCATCTCATTTGGGCTGACGATCCATGACATCTTACTGCATGGCCTTTACTCTATATTTTTTTGAAGCAGCGAGAACAGAAATCATAGGCCCTTTCAAGGTTTCTGCGGGATTTGTTGTGCGAATAAAAGGCCCCTACTTACTTTGTGATGCCGCGAGAACGGAATCCCGAAATACCACGATCGAAATCGACATCGATACCGTCCTATCATCCATTCAAAAAATCCGATCTTTTATTTATGGCTCGTTCATCTTCCACTCATTTCCTCGCATGCGCATAAATTACAGTAATGTCTCTGTCTACTCCCAACAATGAGGATGGTCCCGTTGGATCCGATGCTCGACACCGTTTAACGCCATCTCTACCCGAGAACTCCGCCCCACTCCTCCGACTCAGACACTCGCCGGATAGCGGGTTCGGCGTCTTTGCATCTCAATTAATCCAATCGGGCACTCGGATCCTGGAGAGCGAGAACGGGCCAGCTGTATACGTGATCTACCGTGTATTCCGCAAGGAAGTCTGCGCCTGGTGTTTCCGCTATGATCAAGGCAAAAATTGGAAAATCCGATTTCCGTATGAGTCAGTTGTTGGTGCTCAGAGAGATGGTGGAGGCGGCCCAGGCCCAGGAGTGGTGTTCTGCCGCGAGGACTGCAGAGACGCGTGGAAAGAGGAGTACGGCGAGGTAGGAATTGACGCATATGCAGCCGTGGAGGCCATTGTGCAGAAACAGGCTCGGTGTAGAGGATGGTCGGTCGAAATTTCTAACTCTAACTCTGAGGAGGATGACGATGAGGTGCCGAGTACGAGTGAGATTGAAGAGGTGCGTGAGTGTGATCTGATTTGTCGCAGCCTCGTACATACAATACAACAAGCTGGTCTTTCAATTTGCTAAACATTTTCGCGGACTCTGAATGTCGAATGAGGAAATACTAAACGTATTTCCGCTGATATCCTCATTGAATCATATTTAAAATTTATCTCAGGCCTCTGCTGACAGACTATAGGCATGGAAATCCGCTGGAGAACAAGCCTCCCTCATCCGAAGCCTACGATTACAATCCTCAAGCTCTCCGCTTCCAGACTCTTCATCACTCGTCAAGCCCAATCGACCTTCCAAACACCAAAAGCAGGCCCTCGCGCAAGCCATAGGTCAGCCCATCTCCAACACAGACATAACCTTCTTCCTTCTAAGCGGCGTCCTCTGCGCTTCTTCCTCTTCTCGTTCTCCATCATGGCGAGCCCTCCTCACGCTCAATCCCTCTCTTCATGCCATCTATGCGAACACGGATATTCTACGCCAAATAACCTCCACACTTCTCCACCTCACAGCAGTTCTTCCGATCCGACTGCTTCCCTACGTAAGTCGCGAGACGTTTGAAGCCGTCTTAGCGCGCGACATCGCGAATAGCTTTGGCATCTGGAGTACACGAGACGAACCACAATGCAAGTTGACTGTATCACTTTCGGATACGCAAGAAGATGCGGAGATGCTAGGCTACGGAACCTGGCCTATCGCGTCATTCTTCAACCACTCTTGCGAAGCCAACGTTGCTCGGCATCGTATAGGCAGAAAATGGGTCTTCACCTCTGCCCGAGAAGTATCCGTCAACGAAGAGTTGTGCATAAGTTATATCCGTGGTGAAGAGAACACGTTAAACTTGACGGAGAGACGGAAGCGGTTAAGGAACGCATGGGGTTTTGACTGCCGATGCGTAAAGTGTATACGCGAGGAAGAGAATCAAGGTGCACACGATGAATAGATTTTCATGCTGATTTAGACGAAGTAGGCTTGTAGCAGTATTCAAATCTTGTTGAGAATTTTCACATTTCTTCGAGTTCCTCTTCCAGATCGATGGGTGGGAAGTCTCCGACTCGGACTTTCTCGGGTCGCACGAAACCACCGTATGGAGCTGGGCAAGAGAAATACCGTTTTCCGTTCACGCTGATCCAACTGAATCAGAACGCAAAAAGACATGAAGGAAAACAATAAATGGACGTACGATCCGTCATTCTTTCCGACAGGCTCATCATACTGCACACCAACCCACACGCCCGTCTTGTTCCCAAACTCTGTCGGGCCAACGAACTGAATAACTCCACGTCTCGCAATCCCACCTTCCGTCGTTGGTTCCACTTCACATCTCTGACCCACTTTAATACCAACATACGCTTCTGAGGGACTTGGATGAGCCGCCGATTCGGATTGATCGGGCGAGGCAAAACGCCCAAGCTTATTGCGTTGCTTGTATGCAAGGACCGAATCCTGTCTTCTCGCATATTCCGCCTCGGAGATCTCGAACTTCTCCACTTGAGAGACGTCTGTGAATTGTCCTGTCATCGAGACACCTGGTGGGCTCGTATCTTCCACCTTGAAGTGAAAAACTACATGAACATCAAAGCCACACATGAACGAGAGTTGTTACGTACCTTTAGCACTTGCCAATCCCGAACACCATAAAAGCCAATTGGTCGATTGCCATCATCAAGCGTGGCCACTACAGAAGCATCCTCTTCAGAATTTTTTACAGAGATCCGCTGCGCTGAAACTGGAATCCCGGTGATGGGCTCAAGCTTCGTCTTGAGTTGTTGTACGGTGAGATGTAAGTCAAAGCGTCGCTCCGAACGAGTGTCTGGCGAAACGACGAAAACTGTAACGGTTCCAGACATTTACGCTGAGTTTCTTATAACCGAAAGGAACTCGATGCTATAAAAAAAGAGAGGAAAGAAATATGATCGACTAAATCTGCGGAAGAAGATCACTGATCACTGGCAGTTTGAGATTGCAAGGCGCTTTTGTTTGCCTATGTTTTCGTCGATCTCCATAGTGATCGGCGCGATTGTCTCAGGATCTTCCCCTTAGGAGCTCGGGTTGGGTTGTTCCCTTCCACTGTCATACACACCCCATCCTCGATGTCGAAATTACCAACGCATCCTCTTAATGAATTTCATCTACCCTCAGGAGGTATCATACTCAAGTCCTCAGATGGCGTTGAGTTCAAAGTGTACAAGAACATACTCACGCTTGGCTCGGCTTTCTTCGAGACAATGTTTAACCTCCCTCAGCCGCCGGACTCGTACAGCGAGGGCTCATCAAAGCCCAAAGCGGAAGACCATACAACTGAAACGCAAGTTATTGACGTGACAGAATCAAGCGCTACAATCGACCAGCTCCTACGTTGTATCTACCCTACTCCCTCACCCTCGTTTCCCGGCATTTCTGATGACGGCGAAATTACAAAGGAAGAAGAATTTATTAAAGGGATAGAACCTATCCTGGGTGCGGCGCTGAAGTATGACGTACAAACTGTTGTCGACAAACTGTGTGCTTTGATGCTGGACGCAGCGGAGAGGACACATCCCAATGGTCATCTTCGTCACGATACTCTCGCCGTTCGAGTTTATGCGGTAGCCTGCCAATTCGGGCTGAAAGAAGTAGCACGTCGGGCTGCGCATATAGCTCTCAAAGGGCGTGTCGCAGGCATCTTTATCGAGTGTTTCCGCAAGATATCCGCAGCTCAGTATTTCGCACTTGTGACATTTCAAGACAAGATATCCAGAATTATGAGCAAAGCAGTACAAGACAGTTGTCGGTCATCACATGTCAAATGTACTAGGTGCGGAGGTTCGGAAGGAACCATATCTGTTGCTCGTTGGTGGAATTCCTGGATCTATCACGCACGTAGTACCGTAGTCGAATCGCCAGCAAGCGAAGAGATATACTCTCCAAGTCTCCTGAGGTGTGTGTATGCAAGGCCTTACGACTGTCCCCAATGCAGAGACGTCTGGAAGAGATTTCCTTTGGTTTTCCAGCCATTGAAGGATAAATTGAAGGAAGCAATTGCCGAGGTACGCTACGTGGACCGAAATTTTGTTTACTGTGTTGACATTCATGCCTTAGAACGACATTGACCTCAGTGAAATTTAGCAACAGTTTCCCTTTTTGTCTGTAACACCGTGGCTTGATCCAGTCTCAGAATGTTCTCAGCAGTAGTCCTATAGCTTATTTGGAAGGTCGATCTTCTCCACCCGGAGGGGTGTGCACCAAGTTTTCTTGTGAACGGCGCTCCAAACAGGCCTTTCTCTACTTCAGTGGTTTACCATTATTAAACCTACTGCATGGACTCTAAAAATCGGCTGCTTCCAATTTGGAACGACAACTTGGATTAGTTACGTCGATGCATAAAACTTTAGTGTTACCAAGAGTCTGCCGAGTCTTCATCGCAAGCCTGCTAGTCCTCTATACCGAGGATCCAAAGTGATATTCTGTTTCCCTTCAAGTAAATACACAGCGAAAGCAACTCAGGGTTCAAAAGACTCGGAGAGAACGTTGTACAAAGACGGGGTTCCCTCATTGCCAACTTGATATCGTTTCGGGCTGCTGCATCATAAGACGCAACTCACGCAAGTCGACGACATTGAGTGGAGAAATTGGAATGCCACGACTATTCCGTACCAGATATATTGGATTCAATTCTTCAAGAAGCAATTAATAGAATCTTTTTGTTTACCATTTCGTCGATCTTTCTCGAAGATCACTGATCAGCGATCTGTTTCGGGTCTTCAAGTTGAGCCACTCAGACTGAAACAGTTACACTTACAGTGAAATCAATTGTCTTGCAAGTTGCTTTCTTCACTAGGCCACAGACAAAAAACTCTATGACAGTCCTACCTACATATCCATTAGACGGGTTTCATTTGGAGCCAGAACCTGTCATACTCAAGTCCTCAGACGGAGTCGAGTTCAAAGTGTACACGAACATACTGGCACTCGCATCGCCTCACTTCAACACGATGTTCGACCACCCTCAACCATCCGAGTCGAAGGACGGCGAACCTTCGGAGATTATAGCAGAAGACCCGACTGGTGTCCAAGTCATCGAGCTACCGGAGTTAGGCACGACTCTCGACCATCTTCTGCGTCTCGTCTACCCAATCCCTCCTCCGACTTTTCCTGGCATGTCTGAGTCTGGCGAACTCACGAACTCTGGAGAATTTGTCAAGGCACTGGAGCCTGTTTTAGCTGCGGCACTCAAGTATGAGATAAAGCTCGTTTTCGAGAAAGTATGCGCGAGCCTGCTGGATGCGGCAGAGAAAACGTGTCCGGATGGGCGTGTAATTCACGATACTCTTGCGGTTCGCGTCTACACAATCGCATGCCAGTATAGATTGAAGGAAATAGCTCGTCGGGCTGCGCATGTATCTTTGAAAGGACGTATCATCGGTGTCTTTTTCGAGGATTTTCGCAAGATAAATGCAGCTCAGTATTTCGCCCTTGTAAATTTTCATCGCAAAATGGTGAGCACTATGGAAAACGCCGTTGAAAAAGGCGGCGGTTGGGCCTCTTCATACGTCAAATGCAGAAGCTGTGGACGTATTGCAGGGTATGAAGAAAATGTTGCTGCCTGGTGGCTCAACTGGTCTGATCGAGCACGCCCTATCATAGTCGAATCACCGGCAAGCGAGGAAATCTTCTCAGCAGGATTTCTCAGCGATATGTATTTGAAAGCGAAAGTGTGTCACTCGGTCCAATGCTCTCATATCTCAGAGAAATGGGACGCCATTCCGAAACTGATCAAGGAAAAGATGAACGAAGCGATTGAAAAGGCACGTTGCACAAGTTTGGATCTTGTATGCTGTAATAACATGCACTTTAGGAGGACATTGATCTCAGTGAGATCTAACAGCATATTACGCGCCTGTTGCCGGGAATCTGTATAACCGTGATAAGATCCGATTCTCAGCATTAGCATGGGGTTGTACTTTCCTCTTATAAGCTTTGTGGCTTTGATGTCACGACTGCAATTATGTCTTAGCGTTTGCCAATAGGTCCATCCCATCTTGCCTTGAAGTGGGGAATATTTATTCAGACACTGATCCTGTCCAACATTGCTGTGAGTGCTGTGTCCTGTTGGATATTTTGTAGGTGAGATCTCCACTGCAAGGCGAGGTTGCTGTTTTTTTGCATGATGTTATCTGCAATGGAGATGATGTATTCGGTAACCCTTCGCAACCTCTGTGCTGTGATAGACTGAGAGAAATCAACTCCTCGCTAAGGATTGCCCTTGGCTGGCGGTATAATTCAACTGCACACGCTCGCCATTGGCACCAATGGAGGCAATTAGCATGCACGTAACCAAGCGAGCGACGAGCGACTGCGTTGCGACGAACATGGATGGTGCAAAGGGCGTAGAAAAGAAGAGCAGCAGTTCATAAGTACCGAAACTTCCGCCCGCCTGCGCGAGAAAGATTTGGAACCGCATCTCACCACCGTTGTTATGTGTGCATCATCGGAGGACCAGCTGAAGGAGAGATCCTATGAATAAAAACAGTTGAGAAAATATGTGATACATGCAGACGGACCCCAGCCGACGAAAGAACGGTGCTGCCTGTGCGAATCTTCAATAAAGGTGTTTGTCACCATTGCCTGCCCAGTTAGTAGTCCTCCAAATGGTGCACAGTGCAGTTATATCTCAGAATGGATAGCGAGGAACTTTACGAAACGAGCGCGCCACTCACTTGATCTTATTTATGTCATTTTTCAGAGTCCCATTATCCCAGTCCATGATGATGTGTTGAACATTCGTCACAGAGTATTGCATTTTATATCATATACATATATACACAGGGGGCAAAACCTCTTTCCGAATCTGAAATTTTTGATCCGGAGCTGGAATCCAGCCAATCAGAGACGAGCTTTCCAATTCTGTTTCCTATTTAAGCTGCTTAGAAACGTAATCCTGCCCCCTGTGGAAGGAAGGGATAATCGAATTTCGAGGCAAATCACGTGCAAGCTAACGCCCAAAAAAAATTTGCAACCATCACGTTTGCCAGAGACTATCTGAGACAAGAAGCTACGCCCCTGAACCGAGTGACTTTCATCAGGGCACTTCAGATGCAAAGAGCAAGAAGTTCTTCAGCTGGCACCCAAGTGGAAATCTGTAGCCGCTCGTATTGACCCCAGTATGATTGACGCGCTCAGTGATGTCCTCCACGCTCTGGGCAATGCAGCTCTCCCGGAAAAAAATAGTGAGACACATATTTCTCAATCAAGCGGTTTGAGCAGGAAGAATCGAAGCACAAAGTGGAATTGGGGCAGGATGTGAGTACACGCTGTGACAGATATACTCACGGGCCTAGGCTTTATACGGTACATCTAGGTCAGAACCCTTGTTTCTGGTTCTTTTCTTACTTCTCTATTCTTCATCAGCGGACATCTCGTGCTACCTTTCATTGTTTCAGAGGAGGGAGATTCAACGAGAGATGCCAGATCAAAAGTCGATATAGTTCTTGAATGTGATTCGCAGAAGAGAGCATTACTGGAGCTGAAGAATCCTACTGTCATCTCTGAGGCGAAAATATTGCTTCATGGGTCATTCGTAATGAGACTTGCTTCGGGAGCCCTGACTACGGGGCGGAAGGTCATTAACAAGGTGCACTTTGCGCGTATACATCCCACATGGTTTCTGACCGAGGAATATGTAGCTGGCTTCATGTATGGCATTATACCGAGTACGATAGGCCGCATTGTTGTCATGTCACAACGAATGGGTCTTTTCCGGACTTCACACGGGCACAGAGCAACTTCAGGCTTACCTGACATTTTCTCCCGTTGTGTCTCTTCACACCAGTCCAGATGACAGAACTAAACCGCTGCGGGCATTTTTGGGTATGCTTATCGCCACGGCACGGAACATCGACGTCGTGTCTGGTGCCGACCTGGGACAACAATTGGAAGCGGTTCCAGAAAACGAATACGAGGATGCAGATGAAGAAGGTCATAACACCGACGATTCCACTCAAAACAACTCAGCTGAATCATATCATCCTTCGGAAGAGGTTACTTCTGAGAGATCTTCTGGATCGTATACACCCAGACATCGAGACCGTCGTGGAACACCTGACATTCTTATTGGCCTTTTTTTAGCTATCATAAATACCATTTTATTGATGTGAGAAATGCAGGTTAGCTGGTCACTTGATGTGACTCCAGCAAATACATGGCTCAAATTCTACGCTCCGAACGACGAAAAACACTTTGGCTTACCTCTGGACCCTGAACCATTTCGATTAAGATTTCAGCGCATTATCGGATCAGGGTCAACTGGTTGCGTTTATGAGGCCAAAGTCGTCGATAATACTCAAGAGATAAGACCAGATGGTCTTACATATGCTATGAAGATAGTTAACAAGGGAACTTCCGGTGAAGAAAGGGCCTGCATTGCTCATTTGTTCAAAGAGTTCAAGATTTATTCCACTATCGAGGAAGCGAGACAGAAATGCATCCAAATCAGCGCAGTACCTCGTTGCTATGGACTTTACGAGACAAAATACACTCTAGCGCTAGTGTTGGATTACGCTGGAGAATCACTTTCTGAACTTCGATGGGCAAATCTAAAAGCAAACGAAAGGTGAGTGATTATCGATCTGATTCGACGGACGCTCACGCGCAGGAAAGGGAAACTTCTTCCAAGCAATTAAGGAAGTCCATGAACTTGGTATCAGTCATGATGACCTTGATCCTCGAAACGTCGTGCGTGCATCTGATGGAACATTCAAAATTATCGATTTCATAGCAAGCAAACTCCATCGCTGTAAAGGATTCGGAACAGTCAGTCACTCCTTACCTCCATAAATGATCTACCGCTCAATATGATTTCAGGCAAACGGTGCAAAGCTAAATCTGAAGGAGCATGGATGTTCTGAGCTTCGACGGATTTGGGAAGAACTTATGCCTCCTTCACGCTAATATATTATTTCCGGTGTCATCATACCGGGGCGGTCGATGGTCTCTGTATAGGGGCGGGGACCCTTATCAAAGTGAGGCGTGGGCTTATGATGGATAAAGTGAACAAATGGATTGCCATTGAAGTTGTATAAGTAATAAGGAATTGCGACATGACTGCTAACACATGGTTAGGAATATAAGGAGAGATTAACTATGTTACTGCTGTGTACCTGGTGCAGGATGCCTTGGCCCTAAACTGGCCAAGGCAGTTGGGGCCAGGAAGATGCAAGGATACGGAATAGTAGTGGTTCAACAAGAATTTCTTCGCTATTCAGGGATAGCTCCAAGACTCGTCGTTTGTGGAAATCACTGGCTTCAACCGGATCATGCTCAATTCGAGTAATAAGTGGCAAGGTAAGCATAAAGAGGTTTGATAAGACCCTGTGCGAAGAAACCAGAGAAACTAAAATGAAAAAGAGAAAAGCATAGATATAATTGTTATTCCATATCAAACGACGGATGAAGTCTATTGACTGAGTTCATGCAGCCCGCCATGGCATCTTGATTGTGATGTAGGTGCTGCCCGGCATTATTACTGATGTTCCCAGAAGCTAGAATGAAGTGACCTCTTTCATGCCAACCTATATTCTAACTCTGAAATGCCTCTGAACTAGACAACCATTGTCTCAGAAGCTTATGTGCGCCATATTCTGCATTGGTTTGCTTACAATTGCTTTTCACCTGGACGTCTGAGACGAAGCAACATTTTTTACATGGATTCGACGGGTATGCACAATAGTCAAGTCATTTGGTAACTTAAGACATCTCTTGTTGCGACTCGTCTACTGGACTTACGGTTCGGTCTTTCTAAACAGTTAAGGCTTTCCCAAGACATTTGGTCGTTTAGGACAAGTTTGGAATCCAAATCCTTACGGAAAGTCATTCATTAATGGAATGTTGCAGAACTAAGGTCTACTAAAGTTGACGTTGTCAAGTTGTCGCTAATGCGGAAGTATATTCTCTTCTCCAACGCTGATCACGATATAGATCTTACTTCAGATCATGATCTCCATCGATCTGAAGACTAACAATTCGACCTCTAGAACGAGCCTCAACCCTCGATGTCGTTGAAAGCTGCACATCCTCTCGACGATTTCTCTCTTCCTACAGGAGGCGTTATCCTGAAATCCGCAGACGGCATCGAGTTCAAAGCGTATAAGAACATTTTGGCACTCGTATCGCCTTTGTTCCACGACATGTTCACCTTACCCCGAGCCAACGAATCGAATGACAAAGAACATTGGGGGAAAGAAAATGCAGTCCCAGCAGCCGACGAGCAGGTTATCGATATATCGGAGTCGAGTAGTACAATTGATACGCTCTTGCGTCTCCTTTACCCAATATCGCCACCTTCATTTCCGGGCATATCTGAATCAGGCAAAGTAACCGATGCACAGGAACTTGTTAACGGGGTAGGACCAATTCTAGCTGCGGCTCTCAAGTACGACATGCAAATCGCCGTGGAGAAGTTATGCACAAAATTGCTCGACGCTGCAGAGACTACATTTCCCGATGGCAGCGTCATCGATGAGACACTTGCACTACGCGTATTTGTTCTGGCTTGTCGACTCAATTTGAAGGAAATTGCCCGTCGTGCTGCGTATGCTTCTCTGAAAGGCAGCATAATTGGCGTTTTCATCGAGGACCTTCGCCAAATTAGTGCCGCCCAGTACTTGCGCCTCTTGCAGTTCCATACAAAGATGGCCGATACAGTGAAAGCTTTAGTGAATGAGTACAGGTCCTTTTCTTCTCTGGGTCTTGCGTGCACTAGTTGCGGAGAAGGCAGTCCATTTTCTCCTCGTACTGCCAAGTGGGTGCTTGACTTTGTCGCCAGGTCGCAGCCTATCATTTCTCAGTCCCCGGCAGGACACAAAATACTCACTCGGGAATTCATTGGAGATACGCTCCGAGTAGCGTCGCTCTGCCATTCATCCGAGTGCCAACGAGCACCGGCTAAGTGGGATGTGCTTGCTAATGAAATTAGGCAAAGAATTGATATAGTAATTGCTGACCCGGAGGTAGGCTCTTTGAATAATAGTTTCCAAAATATTCTGAGCTCAAGCATACACATTCAGAACGACATTGACCTCAGTGAAATTTGACTGGAGCGAGAGGTTCCACCGTTGACAATAAGACGACAATATCTAGGACTTCGAAATCCTTTCTTTGTAGTCGCAAGGAGAGTAGATGAGGTCAATTATACTGTATCGATAATCACAATAAGAAATGGATATACCACTGTTGACAAAAAAAAGGCGGACCACATACCGACACAAGGCATGAATGAAATGCGATGTATCTGTATATTCCATTATTGTAGTCAAGCTTTAGGTACTCACCGATATCCATTTGAAGTGGAGTTTGGACTTGGAGATCTGCAGCTGGCATGACCACTTCCGCTAAGCATTGATCTGCATCTGCATCTTCATCCTCAGCGTATGCCTATCCATATGATACTTCCTCGACATCTTTTAGTTTGCTTTTTTTTTTGAGGTCGACATGCTCTCATAAAGCACAGAATGTCCAGGGTGGCAGTTGAACCAGGACCAAATTTCAGTGGAATTCTGAGACACGGACTTCAGTGCCATTCCCTTGCTGCGATGTATGGAGTACAATAGCACCTGCCGTTCGAGCTGCAGACACAGGTTACTTGGCCTATCGGTATTCGTAACTTGTCCCCGCGGTGTCGAAGAAGGTCAGTCGACTCGGTCATTTGTCTCGGTTCACTCAGAATCGTGCTGTGCAGGAGGAAGTGTATAAAATACCCTTGGGATACAACTCGAGAGCTTCATTCCTGGACACTTGATCAACATGAAATTCTCTCTTCACGTCCCTGCTATACTTGTTCTCGGTACTGGTTTAGCGCTTGCGACTCCGATCAAGCGCGCTGCGAACTCATCGTCTATTAGCTCAACGCAGATTCTTCAATTTGCATTGACGCTCGAACACCTGGAGAACACTTTTTACACCGAAGCCCTTGCAAAATTCGATGAACCCGCTTTCGAAAAAGCAGGGTATGCGCCATGGGTTCGCGGACGTTTCGAGGAAATAGCGGAGCATGAGGCGTCGCATGTAGCACTTCTCACACAGACGCTCGGAAATAACTCCGTTGCTCCTTGTAACTACTCCTTGTATGTCTCATGCTGTGTTTGTTACAAACGAGGTACTCACATACGTTTTATCTAGCCCTTTCAGCGATCCGAAGTCTTTCGCGACACTTTCGAACATGCTGGAGAGCGTCGGAAACGGGGCATACATCGCTGGCTCCCAATACCTGGTGAATGATACCACGTCCCTTAGAGCCGCGGGTGCCATTCTATCTATGGAAGCTCGACATGCATCATGGGTGAAGTCGTCAGTCCTGCTTAACCAACCGTGGTCCAGCTCTTACGACACTCCGCTCGACGGGAACCTTGTCTATTCCCTGGCGTCTACCTTCATTATCCAATGTCCCGCGTCAAACCCTCCTTTGCCGTTCAAGCCGTTTCCGAGCCTAAATGTCTCAGCCGCAGATGCGAATAACAGCATGCCCATGCCTGGCCAGACGATCAACCTTACTTACGTCAATTCAACCATTTCGGGCAACGGGCAATACCTTGCGTTCTTGCATGGATTGAACACGACATTCACGAGCATCGCCAACTCTCAGGCAGTCATTCCCCCAGGATTGCAGGGCCTCGTTTTTGCGGTTGTTACGTCCGATAATACCACTGTTTCGGATAGTTCGATTGTTGCTGGGCCTGCGCCGTTGACGTTCGACTTTGACGCGAATGTATCCAATTACTAATTACTCTTTCTCAATTTTGAGTAATTTATCATTATCTCTGTATTTTTCGAACCAATTGCATCTTCTTTGTTGTTTATCCGGATCCATGACGAAACTTATTCATTCAGACGATCTAATTGAATTGATTAAGACCTTTTTTCCCGCCAAGCGAATGTTGAAAAACTATTTCGTTCCGATCATTGCCTCGGTTTGAGAGTGTGAACTCCCGCTGGAAGCGTCGGAGCGCCATAGAAACACGGGGTTCTAGAACGACGGAACGGAGTAGTAGCATTACAGCAGCGTCGAGAACGCAGATAATGAGGAGAGAAGCACACCGCGGTGTCTCGGCGAAATACTCACCCTTCCCACATTCTACATCCGCTGTATCTACGCTTCTCATGTAAGCATCAGTTGTTGAGATTCCCTTTATTCTTTATCTCGCTTTGCTATCATCAAGTCCGCGGTTGATTATCATGACTGCGTGGAGCTGGCAGGGACATCAATATGTAAGTAAGGAACGCCGCTTCGCTCTCCCGACGGATTGCGATCAGTTCGTCGAGCAGGCATATAAGGCGTCCTCTGGAAGTTGGATCCTGCAAACTACACCAACCGCCAAAAATCTCACCACCCTCAAACGACCAGTCAGTGCGCAATAATGGGTTCAATCGAGTATGTTATATCTTCCTATTTTTGCGATTAACCCACAGTCTAAAGAGTGCTCTACGATAGAGGAATGCACAAGATCGTCGTCTCGCGGGACTTGGGACCACAAGTCATGCCTGTTCTTCAGGAGCGAAAGGAGTTCCACGTAAGTCGAGCTAGATAAGTCTGGAGTCGGTATGTTGACTAGCGAATGTAGCTTGTTGTCTGCCCAGACGATGTCAAAGACAGACAGGGGTGGTTGAAGGAGCACGTTCCAGGTGCTGAGGGATTACTATGCATGCTCTCGGACAAGGTTAGTACTCGAGAGCTAAAGACTATTCTCTTCTAACCCGTCTTCCTTCTTCAGATAACAGAAGATATACTCGAAGCAGGTGGGTCTGTTCACACGGATTACCTGATGTTTGCTGACTGTCGAGAAATCCAATAGCGGGTCCCACACTGAAAGTCGTCTCAACGATGTCCGTCGGATACGGTGTGTTTGCTGACTTCTTGCTAATAAATAAGGAACTGAACAGTAGCACCATAGAGCATGTCCATCTTCCTACCCTCAAGAAAAACAATGTCCGACTGGGCTATACCCCTGATATCTTGACAAACGCGGTCGCCGACCTTGCTCTCATGCTTGCCCTCATGGCTTCCCGAAATGCAAAGTACGCGATGCAAGTCGTGCACGACGGCCAGGCAAGTATTCTCCTTCCAATCACTCAGAAACATGTAATCATGCATCTCACATAGTGGCCAAACTGCCCGTGGACGCCTTTCGGTTTCTGTGGACCCCAGATCAGCACAATCCCGAACGAGATATCACCAGAAAAATCCTCTCCAGGAAAAACGGTCGGGTTCTTCGGCTTTGGACGCATAGCGCATGCAACCCTCGCGCGTCTTATTCCCTTCGGCATCCGCAACTTCATCTACACAAGCAACTCAAGCCCCTCTCCCGAGTCTGCAGAGCGCGACGCCAAGCTCGCTGCCTCGCATGGCTTGCCCACCGATGCGATCAAGCGCGTCTCGGTCGAGGAGCTCGCCTCGGAGTCTGACGTGCTTTTCATCCTCGCCCCAGGCGGCCCAACCACCTACCACGCTATCGACGCTGCGTTCCTCTCACGCATGAAGCCGACCTCTGTGCTCGTGAACCCCGGCCGCGGCACCATCGTTGACTCGGACGCGCTCGCCGAGGCGCTTCGCGAGGGCAAAATCTGGGGTGCAGGCCTCGATGTTGTCGAGGGCGAGCCGAGCATCTCTGCGGATCACCCTCTAGTGCGAGAACCACGCTGTGTCGTGATTCCTCACATCGCTTCTGCGACGACCGAAACGCGAATCGGTATTGGCAGACTTGCAGCGTACAATGCCATTGGCGGTGTCCTTGGGGAGGAGATGCCATCAGAGCTCCACCTTTCCGAACGCGCATAGTCTGGCTTAAAGCACTCGTCAGTTATTCGTAGATCCATGTAGGATATAGACTTTCAGGCTTTGTCGCATCAAATAGCTTTTTGTAATCAAGCAACTGTTCCTCAAGCTCCAGTAGACCGTATAAGTAAATAATAAATCATTCGTGAATTTGTTCAAGGATACAGCACGATAGAGTCAGTGATCTCAGCGTAAAAGTAGTCAGTCACGGAAGAACATTACGGAGTAGGTATCTTTGGGAAGAATTCGGGCAATCGTGGCAGAAGAACAATGGCAGAGAAAGGAACAGATCTGTCGTAATAAAGTACAGAGAAAACGAACTGCGAGCAAAATTGAGATCCACCAATTAGTCATGGGGAACGTCGTCACGAATGCGTATTCGGCAAATCCACAGATAGATTGTATGCTCAGTTTCCCAAGCACCAATCAGACATCATGAAACATCTGGAGCTCGTGCGCCATTAAACGTCGCCATAGAACACGCATTGCCTGTATTCATCTTCTCCCAGACCTTGCTTGCTCAAAAGAATTTCGCGTACCTAACACAGCCATGTTATTGAATACATCGGATAATGAGCAAACAGTCACGTACCTCGGGAGGTGGGTTCAAACCGAGAGCATGTGCACGCTCCCAACGCTGAAGGCGCGTCATCCCAATACATGGACCATATTCATAAGATCTAGCAGAGTCTGAGTCTCTAGGTCCTTAATGCAATACACTCAAACTTACGTGTCAAAGACTCGCAAAATATGGTGAATCTTGGTCTGTTTCTCTGCATGAACTGAAAGATCATGTCAGCAAGAACAGCTTGGACGTCCGAGCCGATACGCACCGGGGGCAACGTCGCCCATGCGTGTCCTTGTCTGGTTGTAGAGCCTTTGAATCCGGGGGTTCTTCTCCAAGACTTTGAGGTCTACTTGTTCTTCAAGCTCCTCATCAGACGATGTATCAGAATCATTAGTTGCTGCCTTCCGCACGGCGTCTGCTGCTTTAGGGACGCCTTTCGGTTGTCCATTTGCCGTCTTGCGACGCTTCGAGCTGCGCTGCTCGACAGTTGAGGTGACCAGTACGATGTCGTCATCGGTATTTGAATCTGTAGGTGACGTACTTATGGTGCTGCTGATACTTGTGGTTCGTGAACTTGGTTCTCTCCTCTCGCTTCCATGTGGCTTGGCTGAGGATACAGACGGGCTCGCTTTGAGCGTATTTGCCTTGCCAGCCGCGGTTGAACCGCGCTTCGCTGACGCGAAAGACAGCGTTCCTTGTTTTAGTACTGGACCTGAGGACGACTTGCTCTTCGGCGCCATGGCTCTTGAAGAATTGCGCTGCAGTGATTTTTCTGACTGATAGAATGATTCAAAGACGCGAGGAGGCAGGTAAGACTCGCCTCGAAGGTCCAAGTTCAACTTGACTTCAAATTGGGAAATTTATTTTCACGATTCCGGAGTCACCTGATTCTAACGTCGATCAATTTCAACTATCTCAATTAGAAGATGCATACATGCGCATTACATTTTGCGTATATGTTCTCTGATCGCATTTAACCAAAGGGTGTCTTATGCATATAATCAATCCAGCGTGGTTCAGAGCTGAAACCATCTATTGATTAAAGGGATTTCGGCGAATTAAAACAACAGATATTTGCCGTGATTGTCCATTTCCGAAAATGGAAATGGTCAAGAATAGGCGCTGCCTAAATCGGCAAAGCGGCTCACATTATGACAGCAGGGCAGGAACTCTGTTGTTTCTTTTCCCTTTGTCTACCTGGCAGACAGCCACCGCCGTACCATGCGCATGGAGAGTAGCGACAACAGGTGTGCATACAATAAACGGAAATCCTCAAGCCCAATAAAAGGCCAAATCACACGGGCCGGCGTCGTCGGAATGTTTCTACGAGTACTGCTTTCTTAAATATATGTCGATATAGTGAGCTACCGTTTTCAGTACGCTTCGCCGGGCCTAGTGCAGTCGGCTTCTTCTTGCTCAATTCACACCTGGCTCATAGACGCCCAGCTCTTGTTCTTTCACTGTCACCATCCCTGCTATTCCGCAGTCAACTCACCTTAGTACAAAACCTACTCCCGGACGTCGCACAACCAGTCAGCTGCAACCGTGTGATAGCGAGAATTTCTATCGTCTGACGAAGTGGTGAAGCGCCATGCCGACCCGGTAAGTAGCTGAATACTTTACCTCGCCGCAGCCAACACTCAAGGTCCTGTCTTGATGTGCGATACAGAGAAGTGTTCGTCCTCATACCGGTTCCCAGGATCATGAAGACGAAGCAAACTGGGCGCAATCCATCAGGTCCGAGGTAGGCTTACGCCCTCTATATAGTGCAGCAGAATATTCATTGTTGTCGCTCTGCATGTAGGAGGAGAAACATGGACGAAGTGGCCGCTGATGCTAAGAAACCGAGAACCGGTAAGCGTCGTCGAACGCCGTCCCCTTCTACCAATGCTCGAAACACGCGCAAGGCTCCTATAGCGTTAGTCGATCTATACCTACCTGACATGTTGAGCTAATTCCGCGTTTGTGCCTCTAGATCAAATGTCAAGAAGGAGGATTTCCAAGATTCTATTGTGGTGGCAAGAACGTCGGTAACAAATCACCCAGGTCGAAGACATGCTCTGATATATTTCAAATGAATTCTCAAACAGTGTTCCATCTCGGAAAGTCCAGGCTAGTTCGCGTGAGGAATACCTCTGGGCAGATCCTTACGCAGATGTGCAGAGTCCTACGTTGGTGGTTTGCCGTTTGTGCGGAACAAAGATCAAACTGTCCAGCAAAAGCACCTACGGGCCTAATCTCTGGAATAGGCATATCAAACGTTGTAGAACGAACACTGATGAAAGGATCGCGCCGAAAGCGAATATTTCTGCTGCGGATACGTCGGAAGAGAAAGGTTCGAGTCCGCGAAAGCGGTTACGAGTATCACCTGGGTCCTCGCCCCTCAAACTCAAAATTTCGCGCAAAACCCATAGTCAAGATGCTGTTTTTCCGGAGAAGGAAACCGAAGTCATATCCAACATAAACGCGTCTCTTTCGGCCGCAGAGCAAGTCACAGACTCCGACTCGAAGATGTTATCTGCAGATGGCGTCGTGCAGTCGTCTGTAAATCAGAATTCCTCCTTCGATCAACCACTTGTGAGCCGCGACAGTGCCATGATGTCATCTGACTCGCACGAAGAATCATCGACAATCACCATACAATCGCCTTCTGACACGAACTTAACAGAAGTTCAAAGTAGTCTCCTTGACCACAATAAGGAGATGTCAGAACCCGAACTCCAGTGGACAGACGGCCTTCTAACGACCTCACCTCAAGAAACCGTCTTTGAAGAAAATTTACGCTCCTGCGGAAGTGCTACGCTAATTGACGCCGCAGGAGGCGGCTCCGCGATTAAGTCAGATGGCAGAGCTGCTTTCATCGGTCCCGCTGAAGGCCAGGGTGGTATTCCAAAGCAAGATTGGGGGGAGGAAATGCGGTTTGAGGAAGTCAAAGGGCTAGAATCATCTCCCTCGGCTGCGGATACGGAAGACGGCCCACTAACTCCTCGGTCCTCCCAGATTACTGCACGTTCCTCCTCTCCGCCACCTTCTCCGAACGCGGAGCTAGACCTCGATTTAGAATACCCTGAATGGGAGCCACCGTCAGTTGTAAGCACGTTTGAAGAGGAACTACGCAAGGCCGGGATAATCTTGGACAACGTCATTGGCTACCATAACATAGTCGAGAACGAGGTGAAGCCTCTATCTCACGAAGCATCGGAGGCACTCCCTCGCATGGTCGCGATCTAAGGGCGTCTGGCTGGCATTGATGACGGCTATTCGAAATTACGACGATCCGCAGCTAGCGTCCACATATTGGCCTTTTCCTGTTCCAATTCCAGCACACTGACATCCCATACTCGATGTATGACCATCCTTAATCCCTTCATTGATCCACGGTCGTCACCACTTGTAATTTTCCACCCCTCCATTCATATTTTAATGCTTATTATTCCACGTAACGGCTGACCGGCTACGAGAATTGCTATCGACTTGTTGTCATGTAAATCTATGGATAAGAAGTGTATCGGGTGTACTTCATGTAACGTATAGTTGTGCCGCTGAATTTACTACTGATGTACTTCTATTGTTCATCACGGTTTGAGAGAGATCTAAGAATAAGAGCTCCCATATATGGGGCGCGTTGATCTTCGTCGATCTCTAGCATGCCCCCTGTTCGCGTGGCCTGTCCTTAACCCGCCATCATCTCCCTCACTCCGCAGTACGACAAGTCTGGTTACTTGGGGTACAATATGCGTCTATTTTACTAGTTATATGCTAGTAATTCTTCAAGATGTTCTCAAATCTCGACATTGATGTTCTACTTCATATCTTTACTTGGCTGCATCCTACAGACATTCTGTCCTTGAGGAAGGCGAGCAAAACATTCTAACTCAGTTCCTCTGTGCTGATTCATTTCCTTTGTAGACCTCAAGACGTTTCAATGAAGTTACGCGACTACGGATAGTCTGGCACAATGCGCTGACGAACCTCCTCGCTGACAACTTACCTCTCGCAAGCGTACCTCTTGGTGCGAATGCTACTTACCCGAATTTCCATATGCATGGAGCACATCAAGACTTCTCGTCGCTCTCGGCGGAAGAACTTGAGGAAGTAGTCCTCTCTACATGTCGTCAGGCCTCAAGGTGGGAACAGAGGAAACCTCTCAGGACTCGTACTAGTCTGCTACATGCGCACGTCGGACGAGTGTTCGTGTTGCGTTTCCTCAGGCTACAATCGAGTTTATTGGCAGACCAGGAATGTGAGATTGTCTCCGATGGCCGATATCTCTTGTCATTTGGGCACACAGCCTCCCCTACGCTTTGTATGCAGGTGTGGGACTTGGATGCAGAAGGAGCGAGTGGACCTGAGGACGAGCAGCAGTATGGAGGGCGATCTATTGCTGAATGGGGTGTGAACGGTCGTGTGATTGGACTCGCTGTTGACGAAGGAAATGGGCTTTATGAGTTTGCTTTGGAGAACAATATAACCAACAACGTCGTAGGATCCTTGATCGCGCTCTCTGCAAGAGATTTTGATGTGTATGTGCCAAACTTTTTGCTTCTCATATGTCTGTTATTCATCAATTCATGTCGCTATCAAAGGCCCGGAGCAGTTGTCTTCGCCTTTCGAATACTTCTCTTTGCCGCAGCAACTCCTTCTGGCGGCCGCCTTGCAGTGCTGAAATCTTTCTCGCTTCGCGGACCTTTGAACGTACGCGCCATGCATGGCAGACTCATGGCAGTCCAAGTTCGTGCAGAAAGTGAAGGGCAGGTCTTCGGACATGGCGTTTTGAAGGTGATTGACTGGCTCAGAAGCACCGAGATCTATGTCCAAGCTCCGGACGAATCAATCGCATTTGAGACGGGTATCTCCAATTCTGGGAAAGAGTTTGCCGTGAAGCTGGAACCCTCTGTGCATGGCATGGTAAATCATAAATACGCGACCTCATAAACTTTTCAATGTGAACTGATTTGTATTGTGTTGGTGTTCTCTTAGAACCGCGCCGTGCTTCGTGTGCAATTTGTACATGACTGGGTTCTCGTTTTCCGCGAATCGGTGTTGGAATTGTACTTCCTTCCGCCTTCCTTGCTCACAAGCGCGCCACACACAATCTACCCAAACGCGTTCCACAAGTGGAATTTCCAGATTAATACCCTCACTGTTACCGAGCGAGTATCTTGGGTGCACGATCGCATGGCGAAGCACTGCCGATTATGTGACTCGCAGGGCTCCGTTTTCGCTCCTGTCGAGGTCGCAGGCGAAATTGGACGAGTAAATATCATTTGTGCTTGCCGCTACCGTCCACTCTCCATTGTCGCGCGATTTGACAGCTATTATCCCTGGCCAGTCAACCTACTCCACCACTTCGTGCTTCACGTCTCTCCTCATCGCTTCAATACGCTCGACTCACTGATTCCCGAAGTGCCGTACATGCTCCCTCCGCAACTGACGCAGACCATACCATCCGTTGTGCGTCTATTCGGCCATTCTGTGCTCGTTCTGGGCCGGTATGGGACTCTGGTGTGGACGGATAGCGAAGCGAACAACAGTGAGGAAGCTCAAGGTAGTACCCAGGCCTACTTCGCGGAAGGGACGGGCGAACGGGTTGCTGGGCGCAGACTTCGTCTTCCGCCGTCTCCCGACTATACAACATCTTTGACATCTGAACCAGCTGCTCCGCAAGAACCGGATCCGGGTACCACTGAAGGATCATCATCAAGCACACCGGGACAAGGTATGCAAACCTCGGTGTTTTCAACGAGATTGACAGAGGGCTGGTATTCTGTTGCGCTGTCCGAGAGTAGAGGAAGGATTGCAATCGGGGACGGGGAGGGTGTCATTGAGCTTTGGGATCATTTTTGACATTATACGTATCTTGACGATTACCTATCTGAGGCTCAGTTTGTTTTGATTGTTGCTCTGCGATCTTGTTGTTTGTTGTACTAAGCTATATTTAAAGATATGATGTACGATCTCAGAATACCTTAACAGTGAATCACGTCGGGTGGCTATTCAACTAGCCAATGCATTCATTGTTGCATTCTCTTGCAAGATGCCAGTGTACTCATACACACTGAAAGAGTGAAATGAAATTTTACGTGCAGCCCATGACAATCGAATCGTACGGACCGCTATGGTCATCTGAATCTGAAACAAAGATGTTCGGAACAGCACCAACCGTGCACCTCTCATCCGTATTATCCTGTCCAGGACATGCATCCCAAGCATTAGACTCTTGGATGTGTATCTCCCCGCTCGGATGGTGGAAGCCCAGTCCCCGTCCCGGTAAGATCGGCACTGGGTCTTTTTGGTTGTTGATTCGCGAGAGTCCTCCGCCGGAGAAGGTGATATGTGCATCGACGTAGTCTGCGAATTCCTGATTACCTACTCGAGGCATGCCGTAGCCGACGGTTTTGAAGACGGTTGAGGAAGGGAGGTGTAGGGGGAGGTAGACGGCATCGAGGAGTGCGAGGGCTGCTCCGAGAGAATGGCCTGTAGTTGTCACAGATGCTCCTGGGTGATCTGCGAGCGTTGTCTGCACTGCAGCGAGAACGTCTGGCGCAGCTCTGTAAAAAGGACACACGTCAGCCAAAGAGCGTCATCTATCTTTCCTAAGCAGGAAATTGCGAACCGAGCATGAGCCTCAGAAAACCCATTGTGCACCTTTATGGATGTGTCAATTCCTGGGAAGAGTGTCTGGTTCAGCTCATCCTGGAAGAAATCCGCATCCACGAGGATTGAAAGTCTGAGTAGAAAGTAGACAAGAAGTTTCATTTCATAGTTACATCATATTCATCAGTGACAACCGGAACCTACATGTTGTCCGTGTCCGTTCCCTGGTGACCGACAACAACTGTGTTCAATGACGGATCGTATCCAACGTACCCTAGCAGATACACCAAAAACCAGCATAAATTAAGAAAATCGTTGCATGCATTACAATGAAGCTTACAAAACTGGGTATCACCACCGTCTCCTCCCGACGCTGTTGTCGTAAAGCCAGAATTCGCATCGCACTTGGCTGCATCGCATCGCATCAGACAAACAACGTCAGCATTCTCTTGCCCCTGACGCGTGGAATGAAGAGGGGCAGAGAAAAAGCCGTACCACCGCAACTCCAAGCTAATGTCACCGATGGCTCACACGAAGCAACAGCTGCGAAATAGGTGTAGGGCTTGAACGAAGTGACTTGGTCAGATGATAGCGTGGTTATTTCTTCTCGCGCTCCATGATGTACATCGACCGGAACCGGAGAGGAAAAGACAGTAACGAGGGAGCATAGCAGGACAATGAGCGAGGGAATTTCAGCAAACGCCATTGCAATGCGTTAGTTACGCCGCGTCAGCCCGGTCGCAACGGACACAGCAAGCCAGCAGGAGAGCAAGGTGCGAAAGAAGGGGGCAGCCCAAGTTTGAAAGAGACCATATCAGTCGGATTTTATACATTTTTTGATATCTAATCAGTCTTGGCTAGACAAGAAAGCAGATGGGTCCGAGGCCATGATCGTCCCTCTTCGATGTCATGGCTAGGATTGTTGATCAGGCCGCTTCATGTCCATACGGTAGCAAATCCGAAAGGAAATATCAAACTTCCCATAACATAGACTTTGGACCATACGTGGAACATAGAGTTGTATGTTATTCTCCAAAGTTCCTCGGAAGGGAAGAAGGAAGGAACAAAAGGTTAAATACTTGAACGCGGAGATAGCGAGGTGCACAATCATAGGTCACCTGCGCGTTGGCGCGTTTCTGCTCAGTTTTTCTTTATTTCCTCTTGACATTTTGCCGTTTGGAAGTTTGTCGATTCAGAACACAGTCTGTGCTTCGTTGCAGTCGAGCATAAACGTTTAGTCGTTAGCGACATAGTCGGTCAAGGCTGGGACGCGTCGGCGATCGGAGGAGACGGGGAAAGTACATTATGTAAATTTAAACTCCGATTCTTGTTGAGCACGAAACGCGTCCCCGTCCACGTGTTGCGCAGACTCCTGATTCCTCCGTATGATACAGATTTTATCGACGGCCAAGCAGTGTTTCTCATTTTTATTACTAAACTCATGTGCTGCAGTGTCAAAGTTATCACTTCTCGAACATCTTGATGGTCCATATCGAATCTCATTCGAGCGGTTTAGCACACGTTTACACGATTTTCTTGCAATTCCCGGTCCGAGCAACATGCAGTCGCAACACACCGCTGTAGCATGAGAACGGCCGGATACTCTTGCGTCTGATCTGACAAGAAGAGATAATCACTCCTTCAGAAGATAATTGTATGCTATCTGGAAGATCGAGACAGACAATATGACTGCGGGGAAGACAGGAACGGAACATATGGATATGGTATGTTGATCACATTTCCACAGCAAATCGCAAACCCTTGTCTTTCAATCGATCATCCAAACCTCGCTGCTTTTCTCTGGTTAGACGTGTCGCTTCGAGATATTATGGTATGTTCATCCAAGATTCTAGGCGCAAACGCCAAATATTCATATTTTGACGTGTTCGTCGAGAGAGTCCGATTCGTTCCTTCCCGTATCCTTGCTCACTGCCGCTGCATAAGCTTATCCTTATGCCGGACATGGTGCAACAATGTTGAGGAATAGACGTCTGATGATCGTATGATAATGCAGGCTTTCTTGGGCCAACTCCACAGACGCCAATGCTGCCAGTGGTAACGGAGCCAAGCGGAATGCGAACGTAGTATAGACCTACTGTATTCCATCATCCACCATCGACTTAATTCCGAATAAGCTCGCGCTATTGCTGTTCCATGTGCATCGTCTGCTACCTTCACGGGTCTCCATCGCTCCACTATAATTTATATTTGTAGACTATAGCAAGGTTGGATCATTCCGAATAATCTTCGCAGGCTTCGGCACCGTCACCATCTCCCACCCATCTCTCTTTCTGTGTAATCGTAAGTCTTCCATGTTTGCTATTTTCACCTTCTCTTTGGTGTTATCCTCGTCTTCGTCTTCCTTGCGTTCTCACCTCCCGACTATTAGTCAACAGCGACTGGTAGTCATCCCAATGCCTCACTGGAGTATGCATAGGAATGTTGATGGATGCGAAGCTATGCATGTGCGAATTGGCCTACAAAGATAACGACTTCCGCAAATATCTCGACGATACAACTGGCACGTTCCAAAGTGAAATCAAAGGATCAAAAGGCCATACGCAGAAGACACTACATTGAACGAAAGAATAGTAAGAAGTCATGTGGTCTTTCAATTTGGTGGTATGAAAGAACAGTAGAGAAACTCCATTTTGGAATGAGCACTTAAGACGTCTTCAATAGGAAGACATACGTACTGTAAACGAGAGAACGTTCGTTCTTATTATACATCGACCTTCCAGAGGTCTTATATACTAGAAATACAGCACGTGCTACTATTACATAATATATACTAATTCTAATACTCCCCTTCAATTTGACGAACGATAGAGAGTTAAATTGTCTTAGTCGTCGACTAATCCGATTAACGAATTTAGATGATTGAATTGTTTAATGTTTAGAGCTTTCGTTAATGTATCTGCTCGCTGATTAGTTGTTGGTACATATGTTACGTTTATTGATTGATTTTCGATGTAACAATGTACAAAAGCTCTTCGTCGATCCAAGTGTTTAGTTCGAATATTATGAGAGAATTCATCTGTCTGAACATCTCTTATTGCAGCTTCGTTATCGGAATGTAAAACGATCTGTTTGTCATTATCTTTTAAATTTAATTCTTCCATAAAGTGTTTAATCCATATTGCTTCTTTAGTTGCGTGTTGTAATGCTTGGATTTCTGCTTCATATACTGAAGCAGGGACTAAATCTTGTCTTTTCGATGACCACGAAAATGATGAATTTCGAATTGAGAAAATATATCCATTTATTGCTTTATATCCTTCCGTTACTGCACTGTCTGAATCACAATATCCATCTATTATTAGTGGATAACGGCCTCCAAGCTTTAGCCAACAGTTTTTTGTTGTATTTAAGTATGATAGCGCATATCTAGCAACATTAATGTGTGCTTCGCTGGGATTTTGTAAATGTCTAGCTAACTGTCCGGCTACATAGGCTACATCGGGCCTAGTTGCGTCAGCTGCATATCTTAATGATCCGACTAAGCTCATGAATAATTTCTTGTCTTCAGTTGTCGCTTCTTTATCATTAGAATTTAATCGACTCCCTGGCACCATTGGTGTTTGGCGAGGTCTTTCTATTCCTATGTTAAATCGAGTTGTTATATCTTCGATATATTTCTTTTGCCTAAGGAGTATTGTTCGGTCATGTCTGTTTCGTTTCATTTCGATTCCTAATAGCCAATGAATTTCACCATTGTCTGTTAGATTAACGAATTTCTTTATATTTGTAACGATATTATTTTTTATTTCTATGTTGCGACTTATTATTGTTATATCATCCACATGCATGAATGTTATGACGTTTGGTTTCGATGAATCTTGATGATAAATACAGCATAATCTTCTACTGATCTCGTAAGTCCAGCTGTATTTAGTATTTGGTTGATTTTTTTGTACCAACGTCTTCCTGATTGTTTTAATCCATACAATGCCTTTTTTAGTCTTAATACCTGACCAGGTTTAATATCTCTACAAAAATTTCCTGGCGGTGGACGCATATATATAATTTCGTCGTCATTTAATTCGCCGTATAGGTAAGCAGATTTAACATCGATTTGGTGTATTTCATAATCGTTTGCGGCAGCCCAATGTAATAATAATCTCGCTGTAGAGAGTTTGGCGACAGGTGCAAAAGTATCTTGTGAATAGTAATCAATGCCATCAATTTGACTAAATCCTTGGGCTACTAGTCGTGCCTTATATTTTTCTATCATTCCGTCTGCTTTATATTTAATGTTATATACGAATCTACACCCCACTATGTTTGTGTTCGGAGGTGGATATGCATATGTCCACGTGTTGTGTTCGATTAGTGTGTCTATTTCATTTTTCATAGCATTTCGCCATTTATCGTGATCAGGTACTCGTATTGAGTCTAAATAAGTAACTGGTATTTTTATGTTTTTGTTTATTTCGGCATTGAATTCTGTTAAGAATATTGATATATCTTCTTGTTTTTCTATCGATAATCCTGCTTCGCGTTTCTTTTGTGAAGGTTCTCGATGCCTTTGTAATCTTTCTTTTAGTGATGGCTCATTTATTTCATTTTCATTTTTATTTTCATTATTAGTAGTAGTTGGTTTCTCCCCTTGAGTTCGAGTTTCGTTAGAAATGATGAACTCGACATTTCGTTCTGTTGAGACTTTTGAGTCATGGTATACAAATATGCCGTCTTTTGTATTAGTATCGTAACCAACAAATTTCCCTAGTGCACCTTTGTTTTGTAATTTGTTCACATTTTCTTTACGATAAATAACATCGTGTCCGAATTCTTGTAATCCATTCAATATGTAATTTGCATTGAATCGTTTTTTGAATGGTGTTTCAAAATTAATTGCACTCTTTGGGGAGCGATTTGTAATAAATAATGCATGTTGTGCCGCATAGTACCATAAGCGTTGCGGTAAATTCTTTGCAGTTAACATTGATCGTACATGATTAAAGATTGTTTGATGCATTCTTTCTGCGACGCCGTTTTGTTGTGGCGTGTCATGTACAGTTAATTTCCGGATGGTACCTTGCGAGTCGAGGTAATCTGTAAAGTCTTTTGATAGGAAAACGGCATCATTATCGGATTGTAATATTTTTATTATGGTGCCGTTTTGTAGTTTCAAACGAGTTGTATATTTTATGTATTCTGTATATGCATCATTTTTATGTTTCAACGGTAACATTTCTGACCATCTTGTTGCGTCGTCTACTAAAGTAAGTAGGTAAGATATTGAATTTAACGCAAGAGTTGGGGCGGGTCCCCAAATATCCATATGTACGAGATCGCCAAAATTATTTGCTAATGGCGATTTTCTTTGGTGAGGAATTATACTTCTTGATATATTAGCCCTAGTACAATCGATACAATTTTTGTTTGTGTTATCGTCTATAATTTTTTCGGTAATGATTTCCGGATGATCTTTTAACATTTTCCTTATATATCCATAACTGATATGGCCGAGTTTTTTATGTAATTCATCTATTGTTGAAAGGATCCGCTCAAAACTTCGCATCACGATCGACGCGATCGGCAGATCAACAGGATCGGCACTCCGAACGTGACCAGTAACCGGCCCAGCAGTAACGCGCCCAAGACAACGGTCACCGGTATCACCGGTATCAACGGCAATACGCGAGCGCCTAGCAACCATACGTAAACCCGCGAGGCACTTAACACCGCCGACCGTTACCTTAACACCGCCGACCGTTACCTTAACACCACCGACCATATACGCCCGACCCGACCCGATCAAAAGAACTCAAGAAGCGCTCTAGAACACCGGAAGTCCAGAAGTCCAGAAGCACAACTACTAAAGCCTAACACCTAATCGACTAAAGGCTAAATAAATCCCAATGGAGACAACACTAGCATTCCAGCACTGTCAGACGTGTGCCCGGACGTACATGGCTCTCTATGAGATATACTTTGTAGTATGCCATGCTACAACTGAAACTCGCAACTGCCACATTGAAATTCAACGTCGAACACAAGAACAACTCCATGCCAATCCACCAAATCCAATAGTACCCAAGCGACATGAAGAACTCACTATCACTACTCGAACCCCTCGAGATGCAGACCCAATAACTTGGAAGATACTAGGATGGTACAAACCAGAGCTGCATGACCCATGTCCAGCTTCTACAGTGCAAGCAAATCTCTACCTACCAAGGGACGCGAACCTGGAAACCAGACAGTTACAACTGGCACTCCAACGAAGGATATGGCATTACATTCGCGATGTTCGACTCAATGGCAAAGCATGGCTAGTTACTCGAACTCAGAGGCATCCACCAGCAGAGCACATACAGTTCCAGCTGTGTATTGGACCATACACTACACCAACTCGACATCTCAATACCGATGTCCGAGTTACACTCTCACCCTTCGGGCCAAGGGATGAACAACGGAAGGTCACATATCGAGCCGCTTACATTGCACCAAGAGCCAGAGTCCCCAACGAAGACCTCGACGTCATAATGGAGTACTGACTCATCACTCCGACTCGGAACTACGTCTCAGTCAGCAACACCACAAAGGCTCTGCAATAGTGGAGACAATCTTACAAATCTTGGAGCAAGGTGGCACTCGGTGGCACAGCATGAGTAAGGCAATGGTGGAGCGAAGTGGAGCTGAGTGGAGTAATGTGGAAGGAGATGAGTAAGATATAGGACGGAAAATGAATTATCTGAAGAGCATAAATAGGGTTAGAAGTAGGCCCTCATTCCCCATCTTTCGATCCTCTTAACACACTGGTGATCATCGTAGCTTAACGATTATTACTGTGTGCTTTGTACTACTACGCCTCTTGGAAATACCAATCTGCTCTTGCTTACCTTGTATCTGAAAGTATCCCTTATCAGGACTACGACTAGGAAGGATAGTAAGGGGACCGCGTGGTACAGCCAGACGTGGGTAGATAGATCACCTCTGCACAACATACCGCTGCTTAGGCAAAAGGATTGAACCCGGTGTAACTCCGGACCTACACCTCTAACATTGGATCGAAAGATCACTCACTAGTTTTAACACCACCTCTCACGGGCAAGGTTCTTGGCTAGTGTTTTATCGAGGCGAGGACCGTCGACCTCAAGTCCCTATCGACGCCGCTAGTTTCGAGATTAGCAAACCCATTCCCTAGGACAAGTGCACAATCCTGGAGAACACATACGACTCACTCAAATCAACCATCTATTATCATAACCCCTTCACCAACGAAGTGTATCCAATAGCAAAGGCATCTGGTTGCCCTGCAGTTGGAAGCACACAAACAACAACAACCAAAGTAGTGACAGTACCATCTACTATTGCTACATTCGACGAGAAAGGAACGGTTTGGTCTGCCGTACCTTATAACACCCCACCTGAAGCAGTACTTGAGAAGGAACGTTCATGAACCAGCCAGAGAACGGAACTGGAGGAAGTAACGGTCATAGAACGAACGAACATCCGAATACTCGAACGAACAACCGAGGCAGAACAGGACTGCAGCAGGAGCTCAATCATATCCAAGGACGACTAGCAAGATTGGAACTAGAACGTGATATTCTTTGGGGAACAAACTATCAATCAAGTGACGAATATCCACCAGTCATACGATACCTACGACAGAGAGTAGTCCAACTTGACGGAGTACAATCCAGTCTGGCTAGGGCTCAGGCAAACAACAATCTGCCGAGCGCAGCATACGCAACTACAGTCGGAAATCGACTCGAAGCACTCGAGATTAATACCAACGGACTAGGAGCACAAGTGGCAACACTGCATCGAAACGACGACGCACTAGATCGAGCAGTCATACTCCTTAATCAACAAGTCACCTCCGAGATAACAGTAGTGCAAGAGGAAATAGGACAAATTCGTTCTACACTCAGTGCATACGAACAGCGTATCCAAGCAGTCGAGATAGCAACCACTGAACTTACAAGAATAGTTCAGGCAACTCCGAACGTTGCACAAGATATCAACAACCTACGAGAAGCACTCCTTTCACTAGGACGCACAGTCGAAGCGAGTCAGGAAGGTTATCAAGCACTATTGGCAGCAGTCAATTCAACAGAGAACACTGCAAGGAACATACTCGAGCACGCAGACTTCCTCAGACACGAAGCTCAGCGAATCCGAGAAATATACGCACGGAACGAACGCCCTTCCGACGATTCAGTATCATCAGACGAAGAGTTATCTCGAACTCTAAGGCCATACGCACTACGAACATTTCGTGCACGAGGAATTACTATTCAAGTTCCAACAGGCGGTTCAGTAGCAACCCAAACACCAACAACGCCAGAAAACCCACCCACTTATTCGCCACCAGCAGTACCTATAGCAACATACGATAATGTCGACAACCGACCAGAGGGTACAAACGCTGGAGACTCAACTACAAACTCTTCAGACACAACTCAATAAACACAGCATCAAATTGCCGAAGTACTATGGCAAGCGAAACGAGGATATTGATCTGTGGATTAGTCGATGTGTGTCGAAGCTGGCACAACATGGAGTCAAGGATGAGGAGGAGATTGCGAAGAGCCTATTCGCAGCACTCGAAGGCGACAGTTACGATTGGTTTGCAGAGAAGCAAACATTGACATCATTCGACAACCAAGGAAAGCTCAAACCAGTACCAGCAATCATCAATGCGGCTGGGACAGGCATGTTCAAATCATTCAAGGAGATGATCGATTGGATGAGGATCCGAGCAGGACATCCAATAGTAGGAGAACAGGAAGCACTATTCCACCTACTATGCATCCAACAGAAAGGATCAAGCATCAGGGCCTATAATGACGAATTCCGACGGCTCAAAGCGAGAGCACCAGACTCACTAGATGTTACTATGCTCAAGTATATCTATGTCAAAGGACTAGACAACTGGGTCAAACGACGAGTCGAATCCGTACAGCCTGACGCTTTCGAAAAGTACAAGCTCGACGAATGGATGACATGGACAACCAACCTAGCAGATGTTGATGCAAGACAGAAGTTGATCGGAAGCCAGACATACACTCCGAGATTCAAGACAAATGGGCAGTCATCATATCGACCACCAGTCCAACAGACGAGACGAGATCCAGACGCCATGGATGTAGATGCACTCCGAGGCTTGCCGAAGAAGGGAGCGAAATGCTACAACTGTGGAAAGACTGGACACTACTCAAGGAATTGCAAGGCACCAAGGAAGCAAAAGGGTTCTTCCTCAGGACAGCCGAAGAAGCGAACCAATGGTCAGAGACGAAAGCCGATGACAGCACGAGCTGTAAACTTCAAGGAGACATGTCCCGATCCGCATTGTCGAAAACCAGTCCACTATGATCACATAGCATGGGCTAGAGGAGACGAATCAGCAGGATATACATGCAAGCATGACGAAGAATATCGAACCAACTTCCGCAAATCCCTAGCAAGTAAAGAGCAACAGGGAAAAGACTAAGACCTCCATCGAACGAGACTGCGCGATGTGAGTGTAACAAGGGTGACAAGAACAATGGTTTCAACAACCAGCGATTCATACCTCCTGGGTTCAACCCCAGTGAAGCGATGTATAATAAGCGATTGCCAATACATGCATTGCATCCTCGATTACCTATTCGAGTGAAGGTTGGAACGAAGACCCTAGCAGTCCAAGCATTAATCGATTCCGGAGCAACTTGTAGTACGATTCACCCGAACTTGGTACGACACCATAACCTATTCAAGAAGAGGCTTGATCACCCTCGACCCCTGAATAATGCTGATGGAAGCCCAAACCAAGGAGGAGCAATCACACACGAGGTCTATACATTAATCTTCGATGGACCTAAACCACAGCCACAGACACTGGCAGTAGCAACTACAGGACAAGATCAAGTTATTCTAGGCATTGACTATTTGGCCAAAGTCAATCCAGAAATTGATTGGAAGAATCAGATATGGAATCGGAATGGTAACGCAATACCATTCGAGCTCAGTATCATACGAGCTACCAAGAAGCGAAAGCGCAGAAGGCGCAAACGAAAGCGGCAAAGGAAAGGTAAATCTGACAAGACTAGACCTAGGCAAGACACAAAGAAACAAGCTCTGAACAGAGACAACTATCGACACTCTGGAGCACCAGGAATATTATTCGCACCATGGAGGGAAGGTAACAATGGAAACCCTCAAGAGTCGAAGCCGCAAGCGAAACCAATGACACGACCAGGAACACCACAACGGGAGCAGCCAGAGAAGGCTGACGTACCAAAGAGTCCGAGCATGGAAAATATACCAGACTTTATACCAAGGCAACCATCAGAACAGACGAGTATAGTGCAACGACGAACAAGGCACATACCACGAAGGATGATCCCAGCACGGCAAATGTACCAGACATCCGAAAACGAAGTTACAGAAGTAACAGGCAAGCGCAGCCATGACGAACAGGAGGAAATAAATGACTCTCCTAAGCGATGGAAGAAACAGCCTTTAAGACAAAGAAGGCCACTACCACAGAAGAAACCAGACATCGAACAAACTCCACCTGTACCAAAGGAAGATCCTGGGATGACAGTCTATATTCATCCACGAGAGGAACGAAGGTCAGAGAAAGTGGTAGCAGGAACGAAACGACATTGGACATCGAGACCAATACCAGTCAAGGAAGCTATCCCCACACCGAAGCGTACAAGATGGGCAGCAGAAGACAGCGATATCGACATGCAGAACGAACAGGAGACAACAGAAGACACTCCTATGCACGATATAGAGCCACTAGACATCGAAAGGCTCAGGACGACCAACCAACCAATTACCCTTACCAGAAAGGAAGAGCTCGCTGAAAAGCTAGAGCTAGACCTTAAACGAAATTGGTCACCAAGGCAGCAAGGCCAGGTTTCACAACCACTGAACAAAGCTAGTTCAGTATCACAGCAATACTCGCAGCAGAAGGCAGCTGCAGAAGGATTACTCAGCACAGCAAAGCGAGATTGGCGGAAACTCCTACCAAAGCAAATTGCAGACTATGCCGATGTATTTGATCCAGACAGATCAAGGAGGTTACCCAAACATATGAAATGGGATATGGCAATAAACCTCAAAGAAGGAGTACCACTACCGAAACCAAGGCCGATTATCAAGCTCACTCGAGAAGAACAGGCAGCACTCAATGCCTATGTCCAGGAACTATTGGACAAAGGATGGATCGAGAAGGTTCACCCACATGAACCATGTCCGGTAGCAGCACCAGTCTTCTTTGTAGGAAAGAAAGACGGAGGAGCACGAGCAGTAACCGACTACCGAGATATCAACGATGCCACAGTATCAGATCCATACCCTATACCGATCATGAGCGTACTACCAGAGAAACTGGAGAAAGGAAAAGTCTTCTTCACACTCGATATGCGATCAGGATACAACAACCTGAGAATTCGAGAAGGAGACGAATGGAAGGCAGCATTCAGAGTTGGCAATGCAGTCTACAAACCGAAGGTCATGATGTTTGGAATGAAGAACTCACCTGCGATATTCCAACGATTCATGAATGACAACTTCGAATACTGGCTCAGAACGGAGGAGGCACTAGTCTACCTAGATGACCTCATTGGCCAAGCACAAACCGAAGAGGAGCATTGGACACTCCTCAGGGCAATTCTACAGAAATGCCGAGAGCTCGACATTTACCTCAAAATCGAGAAATGTCATTTCCTCCAAACCCAACTCGACTACCTGGGATTTGTAGTAGGGATGAAAGGCATCCAGATGGATCCTTACAAGCTGAAAGCGATTCGAGAATGGCCAACACCAAAGACGAAACGACAGATCCGAAAGTTCCAAGGCTTTTGTAATTTCTACCGAAGATTCATCAGGAACTATGCCGATTTATACACACCAATTGGCGAACTCATCAAAAAGGATCACAAGTTCATTTGGACAGAAGCACAGGACAAAGCATTCGAAGCTATCAAGAAAGCATTCGAAACCGAAGTGGCACTAGCAATGCCAAAGCCTGACAAACCATATACATTGGAAACCGATGCATCCGATGTAGCGATTGGAGCAGTCTTACAGCAAGAAGACAGCCAAGGAGAACTGAGACCGCTAGGTTTCATGTCGAAGACACTATCCAGTGCTCAACGAAATTATCCAACGCATGATAAGGAGATGCTAGCAATCATGGAAGCACTTGGACATTGGAGACATCTACTGGAAGGAACAAAGGAACCATTAACCATCCGAAGCGATCATGCAAATCTCCGATACTTCATGACAGCTCAGAATCTGACAAGACGTCAAGCGAGATGGGCACTAGAGTTATCACGATATAACTTCAAAATTCTCCATTGGCCAGGCAAGAAGAATCAAGCAGATGCACTATCACGACGACCCGACTATATGCCAGAGGACAAGGATAACTTGGGAGTTACCTTGCTACCACCTGACATGATCGAGCAGCAGACATTGCGACGAACCGAGATCAATGGCCTATACAGACTAGAGACAGAAATGGTCACTATCTCCGATCCGATTATTCGAACCATCAAGAGACACTACAACTCCGAAGAGGCGAAGCAGGAAATTATGGCAATCAAGAAGAGCAACGGCTACAGTTACAGGAATGGCTTGCACTACGTATCCAGTGCATTATATGTCCCGCCATCCGCCAACCTAAAATCGTTGCTAATCCGAAGGCGCCATGACCACAAACTTGCAGGCCACCCAGGAGCAGAAAAGACCATAGAGCTTGTAAAGCGAGCGTACTATTGGCCGAAGATGGAAGAGATGATCCGAGAATATACCGCATCCTGCGACATATGTCAACGTGCAAAACCGATTCGACAGTTTCGAAATCCACCCCTCCAACCGTTGAAGGCACCGCATCAACCATGGGAAACCATAACCTGTGACCTTATCACCGATTTACCAGTCAGCAACGAAGGCTACAGTTCGATACTTGTTATAGTGGACAAGCTCACCAAAATGGGGAAGTTCATCCCTTGCCAGGGAATACCCAATGCTAAGCAGTTGGCACGCTTGTTCCGCCAACACATCTTCAAATACTACGGGGCCCCTAAACAGGTAATCTCCGACCGAGGTAGCAACTTCACGGCGCAATTCCTCAAGGAGTTCTGTAGACTCATCGATGTCGATTGGAAAACTAGTACAGCATACCATCCACAAACTGACGGTCAAACCGAGCGACTCAATCAAGAACTGGAGCAGTACTTACGCTGCTACGTGTCCTACCGTCAAACAGATTGGGCAGAGTACATCGATATGGCAGAATTCGCCTACAACAATCGGAAACACAGCACTACGCATCAGTCACCATTCTATACGCTGTATGGATGGCACCCTCACCTGGACGTAGCGGAAACTGGGGACTCAAACGTCCCAGAAGCAATAAATCACCTAGAGGAGCTTCGACAAGTACAGCAAGAAGCCTACAATTCAATTAGGCAAGCGAACGAGGCAATGAAACTTTATGCAGACCTGCATCGAGGCAAACTGCCGGAGTACAAGCCAGGAGACGAAGTGTTACTAGACATGAAGAATCTCAGTCGACTGGAGCCAACGAAGAAGCTTGCAATGAAGTGGGCAGGTCCTTATAAAGTCGAGAAGGCAGTCGGACAAGTGTCATTCAGATTACGCTTACCCGAAACCCTTCCGATACACCCGGTGTTTCATGCGAGTCTTCTCAGGCCTTACAAACGAAAGGAATACCCTGGAAGACCCACTTTGGATGAACCACCCCCTATTGAAGTAGAGGGAGAAGCGGAATACGAAGTGGAGAAGATTCATGACACAAGGCGGCATCGAAACAAGATTCAGTATCTTATTCAATGGAAAGGATACCAAGAGCGTACTTGGGAGCCACTTGACAATCTCAAGAACTCCTATCAAGCGGTAGAAGACTTCCACAAAAAGTACCCTCAGGCGATGAAGCCATCAGACCTTAGTCAATGGATCGTCGAACGAAGACGAATTAGGAGATAACCACATCACGTGCACTCCACCTGATGGAGCCGACTTAGGAGCCACAATGCAAATGATGAGTAAGACCTCCGATGGCCTTACCAATCAATGACATCACAGTGGCACCTCAAGACGAAGACAGAGAGAAACAAAATAGGCAAGAGAAAGGCGATATACCAGCAGACATGGTATAAAAGATGAAGCAATTCGAGCTGAAGACTCATCAACTCGAACTCGAGCAAACTAGTCATCTCTCGAAGACAACCACTACTCAACTATGCCTATCTTCAATGAACTACATGCCTTCTCTACTCCCGAAGATGCACCTGATTGGACATTCGTACTCAGGCCACCTACTGAACGTTATCAATGGCCACAGTTCTGTAACCGCTTCAACCAAGAGAACTACGAAGAAGAGATAGTACCCCTATGCCCAGGGAAGTACTTCGACGACCTCTATGACAAGTGGCACTCAATCCATACCACCGAGAAGCAAGGTCCTAAACTCATGATACCAGACCCACATAACGGCGAGCTGATCAGGCTTAGCAATGCTCGAACGGCATCAATTCGACGACTCAATGATGATGCATTCCTTACCTATACAGTTGAACTCGAAGTACGAGCTCTTAACGAAGGGCAAATCGACTTCAACCACGAACCAACATACAGGAACATCATGGGCATCTATCATTCAGCGGCACAAATTTGTGCATACCGACGAGACCTGTTGATCGCAATCACTAACCGAATGATGCGATGGAGCCACTACCATTCAGCAGGCAACGAGACGATGCGATACATCAACTACCTAGCTGACAAGACGGGCTTCTATGCAGTTGGAACCACGCAGTACACGACACTGCTTAATACAACGAAGTACTATGAGGGCACTGTATACCAGAGGACAATGCGAAAGCAAGGATCTCCAAACCAGACGAATGGTATCCAGATCAACGAAGTCGAACACCACATAGTCGAAGGCGAGGAAGTCAACTACGACCCCCAGTACCTCATAGAACTCAATGAGAACGAAGAAGAAGCAAGGGAGAGACTGGAAGCGACGAGACACCCAATAGACGAGGATCTAATGATCTCAATCTACCAGTATCCGAACGAGCTTTACCAACCAGACAAGATGCTCACCATGTCAATGCGAGAGGACAGCTACATGGACTCGGATGACACGGAATCAAGTGAGGAAGATGGGTCAACAGAACCACTACCGACACCAGAAGGTTCAGCACAGGCTTCACCTGCGATCGAGGAACTCGATGATATGTAAACTTTTCTTCACTCCATGAACCCCTTTCTTATGCAACCCCTTTTCATGACGCAAATGGCCAATTATGCTTTATGTTACCATCACTCCCTATCCGCTATGGTATCTATTCGCCATATTCCCTGCCAAGTCAAGTAGCAACCCTGTTGTCCCTCGGAGGCTGTCCAACAAGACAAAATCTGCGGAACAACAAGTTGCCCTTGAACCTGACAGCGAAGACTGGCAGCCTATGCATTATGCACCATCCTTTTCATGCTCATTTGGAAGGCTGAGCCGATAAGGCATTATGCAAAGCGTCGGAGCACCAATAATGTTCCAACTCTTAGCACATGCATTATCGAGCCAGCTGCCGAATTAGCACACTATGCTTACATTTTACTCTTCTATGCAGAGGAGGAGGAGCCAAGAAGTGAACAGTCGTTGTGACGCCTTCGGCAGTATATCTGTCAAAGCGACATAACAACTATCCCTAACCTCTCTTTGTCAAATTGGGATGCCCAAGCATATCAGCTTGACAAAGTAAATATTGTGATTATCAAGCCCTCCAACTCAAACTTTATTTTCCTTACATGCATTTTGTCGCTCTGATCTAAAGGATGAAGTCATTGCTCGTGAACAAGGCTGGTCAATACAGCCCTGTCGCGAGAAATACATCATGCAGATCACCGACAAATTATTATGAAACTTATGCATCATCGACTGCTATGACTGTTCTTTTCTTATCATTTTCATTCATACCATAATCCTTTTACATGATGCATATTTCATTTAATATTTCTTTCATATCCCTTCCCACCACCCACTACAATGCGATGTCAAACCAAGCCCCCTTCACACGATTCTCTTGCGCCGAAGCGCCTGCATCGAGGACAACCTTCAGCTCATCGGGATTGGCAGCCTCGGGAGGTGGAACCTCAACCTTATCAGCAGCCTGCTTCGCAGTAGCAGCTGCAGGAATCGATTGCATTTCGTAATCTTCGCTCTTCTACCAAGGATGTCAGCAATTTTGCAATGCAAAAGACAGGGCACTCACAGGGTGGCGACGATAGCGCTTTATCCACCACAGATTCAGCACAAAAACCGCCACAAGGATGATCAAAACAGCAGGAACGGCGGCGACAGCTGACATATTTGGGCGACTTTGATGATGGTTTGATAGCAAAACCAACTATCACAAGCCGACTCCCTTATCCGAAGCTTTCTCACGGATTAGGATGAACATTTCTCCGAAAGTCCATCTTAGAAGGGGGGTAGTGAAAGGATCCGCTCAAAACTTCGCATCACGATCGACGCGATCGGCAGATCAACAGGATCGGCACTCCGAACGTGACCAGTAACCGGCCCAGCAGTAACGCGCCCAAGACAACGGTCACCGGTATCACCGGTATCAACGGCAATACGCGAGCGCCTAGCAACCATACGTAAACCCGCGAGGCACTTAACACCGCCGACCGTTACCTTAACACCGCCGACCGTTACCTTAACACCACCGACCATATACGCCCGACCCGACCCGATCAAAAGAACTCAAGAAGCGCTCTAGAACACCGGAAGTCCAGAAGTCCAGAAGCACAACTACTAAAGCCTAACACCTAATCGACTAAAGGCTAAATAAATCCAATGGAGACAACACTAGCATTCCAGCACTGTCAGACGTGTGCCCGGACGTACATGGCTCTCTATGAGATATACTTTGTAGTATGCCATGCTACAACTGAAACTCGCAACTGCCACATTGAAATTCAACGTCGAACACAAGAACAACTCCATGCCAATCCACCAAATCCAATAGTACCCAAGCGACATGAAGAACTCACTATCACTACTCGAACCCCTCGAGATGCAGACCCAATAACTTGGAAGATACTAGGATGGTACAAACCAGAGCTGCATGACCCATGTCCAGCTTCTACAGTGCAAGCAAATCTCTACCTACCAAGGGACGCGAACCTGGAAACCAGACAGTTACAACTGGCACTCCAACGAAGGATATGGCATTACATTCGCGATGTTCGACTCAATGGCAAAGCATGGCTAGTTACTCGAACTCAGAGGCATCCACCAGCAGAGCACATACAGTTCCAGCTGTGTATTGGACCATACACTACACCAACTCGACATCTCAATACCGATGTCCGAGTTACACTCTCACCCTTCGGGCCAAGGGATGAACAACGGAAGGTCACATATCGAGCCGCTTACATTGCACCAAGAGCCAGAGTCCCCAACGAAGACCTCGACGTCATAATGGAGTACTGACTCATCACTCCGACTCGGAACTACGTCTCAGTCAGCAACACCACAAAGGCTCTGCAATAGTGGAGACAATCTTACAAATCTTGGAGCAAGGTGGCACTCGGTGGCACAGCATGAGTAAGGCAATGGTGGAGCGAAGTGGAGCTGAGTGGAGTAATGTGGAAGGAGATGAGTAAGATATAGGACGGAAAATGAATTATCTGAAGAGCATAAATAGGGTTAGAAGTAGGCCCTCATTCCCCATCTTTCGATCCTCTTAACACACTGGTGATCATCGTAGCTTAACGATTATTACTGTGTGCTTTGTACTACTACGCCTCTTGGAAATACCAATCTGCTCTTGCTTACCTTGTATCTGAAAGTATCCCTTATCAGGACTACGACTAGGAAGGATAGTAAGGGGACCGCGTGGTACAGCCAGACGTGGGTAGATAGATCACCTCTGCACAACATACCGCTGCTTAGGCAAAAGGATTGAACCCGGTGTAACTCCGGACCTACACCTCTAACAAGGAGCTTCGACAAGTACAGCAAGAAGCCTACAATTCAATTAGGCAAGCGAACGAGGCAATGAACTTTATGCAGACCTGCATCGAGGCAAACTGCCGGAGTACAAGCCAGGAGACGAAGTGTTACTAGACATGAAGAATCTCAGTCGACTGGAGCCAACGAAGAAGCTTGCAATGAAGTGGGCAGGTCCTTATAAAGTCGAGAAGGCAGTCGGACAAGTGTCATTCAGATTACGCTTACCCGAAACCCTTCCGATACACCCGGTGTTTCATGCGAGTCTTCTCAGGCCTTACAAACGAAAGGAATACCCTGGAAGACCCACTTTGGATGAACCACCCCCTATTGAAGTAGAGGGAGAAGCGGAATACGAAGTGGAGAAGATTCATGACACAAGGCGGCATCGAAACAAGATTCAGTATCTTATTCAATGGAAAGGATACCAAGAGCGTACTTGGGAGCCACTTGACAATCTCAAGAACTCCTATCAAGCGGTAGAAGACTTCCACAAAAAGTACCCTCAGGCGATGAAGGCCATCAGACCTTAGTCAATGGATCGTCGAACGAAGACGAATTAGGAGATAACCACATCACGTGCACTCCACCTGATGGAGCCGACTTAGGAGCCACAATGCAAATGATGAGTAAGACCTCCGATGGCCTTACCAATCAATGACATCACAGTGGCACCTCAAGACGAAGACAGAGAGAAACAAAATAGGCAAGAGAAAGGCGATATACCAGCAGACATGGTATAAAAGATGAAGCAATTCGAGCTGAAGACTCATCAACTCGAACTCGAGCAAACTAGTCATCTCTCGAAGACAACCACTACTCAACTATGCCTATCTTCAATGAACTACATGCCTTCTCTACTCCCGAAGATGCGCCTGATTGGACATTCGTACTCAGGCCACCTACTGAACGTTATCAATGGCCACAGTTCTGTAACCGCTTCAACCAAGAAACTACGAAGAAGAGATCGTACCCCTATGCCCAGGGAAGTACTTCGACGACCTCTATGACAAGTGGCACTCAATCCATACCACCGAGAAGCAAGGTCCTAAACTTATGATCCCAGACCCACCGAACGGCGAGCTGATCAGGCTTAGCAATGCTCGAACGGCATCGATTCGACGACTCAATGATGATGCATTCCTTACCTATACAGTTGAACTCGAAGTACGAGCTCTTAACGAAGGGCAAATCGACTTCAACCACGAACCAACATACAGGAACATCATGGGCATCTATCATTCAGCGGCACAAATTTGTGCATACCGACGAGACCTGTTGATCGCAATCACTAACAGAATGATGCGATGGAGCCACTACCATTCAGCAGGCAACGAGACGATGCGATACATCAACTACCTAGCTGACAAGACGGGCTTCTATGCAGTTGGAACCACGCAGTACACGACACTGCTTAATACAACGAAGTACTATGAGGGCACTGTATACCAGAGGACAATGCGAAAGCAAGGATCTCCAAACCAGACGAATGGTATCCAGATCAACGAAGTCGAACACCACATAGTCGAAGGCGAGGAAGTCAACTACGACCCCCAGTACCTCATAGAACTCAATGAGAACGAAGAAGAAGCAAGGGAGAGACTGGAAGCGACGAGACACCCAATAGACGAGGATCTAATGATCTCAATCTACCAGTATCCGAACGAGCTTTACCAACCAGACAAGATGCTCACCATGTCAATGCGAGAGGACAGCTACATGGACTCGGATGACACGGAATCAAGTGAGGAAGATGGGTCAACAGAACCACTACCGACACCAGAAGGTTCAGCACAGGCTTCACCTGCGATCGAGGAACTCGATGATATGTAAACTTTTCTTCACTCCATGAACCCCTTTCTTATGCAACCCCTTTTCATGACGCAAATGGCCAATTATGCTTTATGTTACCATCACTCCCTATCCGCTATGGTATCTATTCGCCATATTCCCTGCCAAGTCAAGTAGCAACCCTGTTGTCCCTCGGAGGCTGTCCAACAAGACAAAATCTGCGGAACAACAAGTTGCCCTTGAACCTGACAGCGAAGACTGGCAGCCTATGCATTATGCACCATCCTTTTCATGCTCATTCGGAAGGCTGAGCCGATAAGGCATTATGCAAAGCGTCGGAGCACCAATAATGTTCCAACTCTTAGCACATGCATTATCGAGCCAGCTGCCGAATTAGCACACTATGCTTACATTTTACTCTTCTATGCAGAGGAGGAGGAGCCAAGAAGTGAACAGTCGTTGTGACGCCTTCGGCAGTATATCTGTCAAAGCGACATAACAACTATTCCTAACCTCTCTTTGTCAAATTGGGATGCCCAAGCATATCAGCTTGACAAAGTAAATATTGCGATTATCAAGCCCTCCAACTCAAACTTTATTTTCCTTACATGCATTTTGTCGCTCTGATCTAAAGGATGAAGTCATTGCTCGTGAACAAGGCTGGTCAATACAGCCCTGTCACGAGAAATACATCATGCAGATCACCGACAAATTATTATGAAACTTATGCATCATCGACTGCTATGACTGTTCTTTTCTTATCATTTTCATTCATACCATAATCCTTTTACATGACGCATATTTCATTTAATATTTCTTTCATATCCCTTCCCACCACCCACTACAATGCGATGTCAAACCAAGCCCCCTTCACACGATTCTCTTGCGCCGAAGCGCCTGCATCGAGGACAACCTTCAGCTCATCGGGATTGGCAGCCTCGAGAGGTGGAACCTCGACCTTATTAGCAGCCTGCTTCGCAGTAGCAGCTGCAGGAATCGATTGCATTTCGTAATCTTTGCTCTTCTACCAAGGATGTCAGCAATTTTGCAATGCAAAAGACAGGGCACTCACAGGGTGGCGACGATAGCGCTTTATCCACCACAGATTCAGCACAAAAACCGCCACAAGGATGATCAAAACAGCAGGAACGGCGGCGACAGCTGACATATTTGGGCGACTTTGATGATGGTTTGATAGCAAAACCAACTATCACAAGCCGACTCCCTTATCCGAAGCTTTCTCACGGATTAGGATGAACATTTCTCCGAAAGTCCATCTTAGAAGGGGGGTAGTGAAAGGATCCGCTCAAAACTTCGCATCACGATCGACGCGATCGGCAGATCAACAGGATCGGCACTCCGAACGTGACCAGTAACCGGCCCAGCAGTAACGCGCCCAAGACAACGGTCACCGGTATCACCGGTATCAACGGCAATACGCGAGCGCCTAGCAACCATACGTAAACCCGCGAGGCACTTAACACCGCCGACCGTTACCTTAACACCACCGACCATATACGCCCGACCCGACCCGATCAAAAGAACTCAAGAAGCGCTCTAGAACACCAGAAGTCCAGAAGTCCAGAAGCACAACTACTAAAGCCTAACGCCTAATCGACTAAAGGCTAAATAAATCCTAATGGAGACGACACTGGCATTCCAGCACTGTCAGACGTGTGCCCGGACGTACATGGCTCTCTATGAGATATACTTTGTAGTATGCCATGCTACAACTGAAACTCGCAACTGCCACATTGAAATTCAACGTCGAACACAAGAACAACTCCATGCCAATCCACCAAATCCAATAGTACCCAAGCGACATGAAGAACTCACTGTCACCACTCAAACCCCTCGAGATGCAGACCCGATAACTTGGAAGATACTAGGATGGTACAAACCAGAGCTGCATGACCCATGTCCAGCTTCTACAGTGCAAGCAAATCTCTACCTACCAAGGGACGCGAACCTGGAAACCAGACAGTTACAACTGGCACTCCAACGAAGGATATGGCATTACATTCGCGATGTTCGACTCAATGGCAAAGCATGGCTAGTTACTCGAACTCAGAGGCATCCACCAGCAGAGCACATACAGTTCCAGCTGTGTATTGGACCATACACTACACCAACTCGACATCTCAATACCGATGTCCGAGTTACACTCTCACCCTTCGGGCCAAGGGATGAACAACGGAAGGTCACATATCGAGCCGCTTACATTGCACCAAGAGCCAGAGTCCCCAACGAAGACCTCGACGTCATAATGGAGTACTGACTCATCACTCCGACTCGGAACTATGTCTCAGTCAGCAACGCCACAAAGGCTCTGCAATAGCGGAGACAATCTTACAAATCTTGGAGCAAGATGGCACTCGGTGGCACAGCATGAGTAAGGCAATGGTGGAGCGAAGTGGAGCTGAGTGGAGTAATGTGGAAGGAGATGAGTAAGATATAGGACGGAAAATGAATTATCTGAAGAGCATAAATAGGGTTAGAAGTAGGCCCTCATTCCCCATCTTTCGATCCTCTTAACACACTGGTGATCATCGTAGCTTAACGATTATTACTGTGTGCTTTGTACTACTACGCCTCTTGGAAATACCAATCTGCTCTTGCTTACCTTGTATCTGAAAGTATCCCTTGTCAGGACTACGACTAAGAAGGATAGTAAGGGGACCGCGTGGTACAGCCAGACGTGGGTAGATAGATCACCTCTGCACAACATAACGCTGCTTAGGCAAAAGGATCGAACCCGGTGTAACTCCGGACCTACACCTCTAACACTGACCGATGTGTCAAGGTCCACGCCATTCGTCAACTGTAATAACCCCTGTATCTGATGTTCGCCAAGCCTTTAGGAATCCTTCGATTGCTTCTTCCGAGAGTTCGATTATGTCCGAGGGCGGTATCAAGTATACTGGCCAATCGACTTCCACTGCGACGTAAGGGCACAAGGTCTGGTGACGATGCTGATTGATCCAAGCTCTCACGCAGACCTTCATTGCATACATATCCCTATCGCTGAGCCATATGGTTACTTCGTGATCGTATGCGCTCATTCCGCGGTTCGGCAATGGTTGATCTTCTGTTGTTTCTGAAGGTCCAGGCCTGTGCCAAATCTTGACATCGGCTGCCTCCTTCACCACCAACCGTTCCACGAAATTCTTGAGGAGCCATTCCGAAAGAACCCAGCTGCGTTGGTATGCTAAGTAGCAATTACTGCACACCAGACTCTCGTGAACTAGACGTCTGGTTGCACCTCGTCGATAACGTCTCTTCTGCAGGAGTTCGGTATACCTCGCAACATTACTGCTCTCCATAGTTCCTAGGCCTCGTATTCGTGGAGGAGGAGTATGTCCAATATGCATCCTAGCCATAGTCGACCGTATGCCTACTGAATCATCACTCTCGCTCGATTCGACTTTGTTGTTCGCAGTTACCTCGTTAGGTACTGGCTGTAGTAGCGGACCTGTATCATCCCCAGGTCTGTAGCTTTGAAGCCCTTGCTCATAAGCAGGATTCAGTTGCATAATTCGGTGTGTAAATTGTCTGATACCACGCCGCATTAGCTAACCACGATTTTCGTAACATTCCTCCCCCTAAGATCCACTTCGGACTGCTTAAGGAGAGTGTGGATCCCTCTAATCGTGGTAACCCTTCATCTTCTTGCTGTTTCGCATAGGTGCCTCCCTAGCTATACGCTCCCGATGTAGTAGTCACACATTCCTCTTGACTAGGAATTGAAGTACCGTACATCCGTATTGATTAACTTGCTCAATACTTAAACGCCTCGATGAGTGTCGGCTTCAACATACTAGATGCTTCCCAACATGCTAGGAATAGTTTAACGACTTGTTCAGGTCTTAGGCTTCAGGGTCTAAGCCTCGCTGCACTCACTATCTGAGGAGTCAGCACCCAAGTTCCATCCGCGTGGAATCTCGTAGCTTCTGAAAGCTTTAAGCGCCGTACTTCGAGTGAATGGCCTTTTTGCTGGTCTCCAATGTCGCTTATGCCATTCCGGATAGGCAAAGTCGCGCTGCTTGATACCTTGTTAGAGGTGTAGGTCCGGAGTTACACCGGGTTCGATCCTTTTGCCTAAGCAGCGGTATGTTGTGCAGAGGTGATCTATCTACCCACGTATGGCTGTACCATGCGGTCCCCTTACTATCCTTCCTAGTTGTAATCCTGACAAGGGATACTTTCAGATACAAGGTAAGCAAGAGCAGATTGGTATTTCCAAGAGGCGTAGTAGTACAAAGCACACAGTAATAATCGTTAAGCTACGATGATCACCAGTGTGTTAAGAGGATCGAAAGATGGGGAATGAGGGCCTACTTCTAACCCTATTTATGCTCTTCAGATAATTCATTTTCCATCCCATATCTTACTCATCTCCTTCCACATTACTCCACTCAGCTCCACTTCGCTCCACCATTGCCTTACTCATGCTGTGCTACTGAGTGCCACCTTGCTCCAAGATTTGTAAGATTGTCTCCACTATTGCAGAGTCTTTGTGGCGTTGCTGACTGAGACGTAGTTCCAAGTCGGAGTGATGAGTCAGTACTCCATTATAACGTCGAGGTCTTCATTGGGGACTCTGGCCCTTGGTGCAATGTAAGCGGCTCGATATGTGACCTTCCGTTGTTCATCCCTTGGCCCGAAGGGTGAGAGTGTAACTCGGACATCGGTATTGAGATGTCGAGTTGGTGTAGTGTATGGTCCAATACACAGCTGGAACTGTATGTGCTCTGCTGGTGGATGCCTCTGAGTTCGAGTAACTAGCCATGCTTTGCCATTGAGTCGAACATCGCGAATGTAATGCCATATCCTTCGTTGGAGTGCCAGTTGTAACTGTCTGGTTTCCAGGTTCGCGTCCCTTGGTAGGTAGAGATTTGCTTGCACTGTAGAAGCTGGACATGGGTCATGCAGCTCTGGTTTGTACCATCCTAGTATCTTCCAAGTTATCGGGTCTGCATCTCGAGGGGTTTGAGTGGTGACAGTGAGTTCTTCATGTCGCTTGGGTACTATTGGATTTGGTGGATTGGCATGGAGTTGTTCTTGCGTTCTGCGTTGGATTTCGATATGGCAGTTGCGAGTTTCAGTTGTAGCATGGCATACTACAAAGTATATCTCATAGAGAGCCATATATGTCCGGGCACATGTCTGACAGTGCTGGAATGCCAGTGTTGTCTCCATTGGGATTTATTTAGCCTTTAGTCGATTAGGCGTTAGGCTTTAGTAGTTGTGCTTCTGGGCTTCTGGACTTCTGGTGTTCTAGAGCGCTTCTTGAGTTCTTTTGATCGGGTCGGGTCGGGCGTATATGGTCGGTGGTGTTAAGGTAACAGTCGGCGGTGTTAAGTGCCTTGCGGGTTTACGTATGGTTGCTAGGCGCTCGCGTATTGCCGTTGATGCCGGTGATACCGGTGACCGTTGTCTTGGGCGTGTGATCGGTAGTTTGGTCGCGTTAGTGCTGGGCCGGTTACTGGTCACGTTTGGAGTGCCGATCCTGTTGATCTGCCGATCGCGTCAATCGTGATGCGAAGTTTTGAGCGGATCCTTTCATACCTGTACGGTTTCGCTTCTTGATTCGTCTGATTACCCTCTGAGCTTCAGGCTCTCCTAGCGCTGAACTCAGGAACTTCACGTCTTCCTTGACGATCTCGACTATCTTCTGTGATATGTCGATAATATCCGCGACCTTCTTCCTAGAGGGAAGGTCCATGGTTGCCGGCCAACCATTCCTCTTGTGATACTCCCGCAATATTTCTGGGGCATTGCGTAACCCTTCTACAGGTTCCCAGGTATTCTCCTCCTCTGGGTAGCCGAGCCACTTAACCTGATATTCCCATTTGTTGTGCCGTTTCCTAATCTCCCGGATCGCCTCAACCTCGTATTCGGTTTCTCCTGCGATGACTTCTGGTGGTGGTCTTGTTCTCTGTGCCGGATCTTTACGTTCTCGATAGGGAATTAATAGTCCTGCATAAAACACCGGGTGGATCCTCAACTCCTTTGGGAGATCCAACTCGTAGTTCACCGTCCCATGCTTTGCGATAATCTGAAAAGGTCCCAGGTTCCTATCACCTAGCTTCCTTGTGGGAACTAGCAGTGTTAGGTTCCGACCATCTAATAGAACCTTATCGCCGACTTCGAATTCTGGCATCGGGCCTCGGTGTTTATCTGCAAACTTCTTCATCGCTTCGCGTGCCTGTTCTAGCGCCTTCACTGCTTGTGCTTGATTCCTTTGCCTCCATGCCACGTAATCTTGAGTTCCTCGGATCGGAAGCTGAAATCCTATTTCTGGCTGAAATCCATAAATAACCTCGAATGGTGTCTTGCCCGTACTAGAGTGAGTTCGACTATTGTAGGCGAATTCTGCCATAGGCAGATGTTCGTCCCAATCGTCTTGTTGCAGGCTGGAATAGCAATGTAACAACTGTTCCATCTCCTGATTTACTCGCTCCGTTTGACCATCGGTTTGTGGATGATATGCCGTACTAAGCTTTGTTTCGATCCCGAGGGCCTGGTTCACCTGTTCTGTAAACCGGCTCGCAAATTGTGGTCCTCTGTCCGAAATTACCGTTTTAGGGGTTCCGACCTTACTGTAGACATAATTGATCATTAGGTCCGCAGTGGTCTTCGAGTTTGCATTTATCGTAGTAGGTATAAAGGTTCCCATTTTGGAGAACCTATCTACCACCACGAGTATAGCATTGTGTCCTTTACTCGTTGTCGGAAGCCCAGTAACGTAGTCCATAGTAATTTCTTCATAGGGCCTCGTTGCTATTGGCAGAGGTTGCAGTGGGGGTTGTGTCTTGTCTCGTCTCGCCTTCGTCCGTTGGCACACGTCGCAGGTGCGCACGTATTCTTCAACCCATTCCCTCATCTTCAGCCACCAAACTCTTCGTTCCAGTTTGTCGATAGTCTTCTGTATCCCCGGGTGTCCCGACGCCGGTGCGTCATGGCACTGTCGTACAATCTCTTTCTTAATTTCTTCGTCTGGTGGGATAACCAATTTATCATCCTTCCACCAATACCCTTCTTCGAACGTTCCCTCAGCTGGCTCTTTCGAACGTTCATATGCTGCTCGAATCCTCTCTCGTAGTTCTGAACCTCCTGTAAGCTCAAATACCCGAATTGTGTGCATGGGCAGAGCTGTGGTTCGAAATAACTCTGGAGGAAGTAGGACTTGTTCTGGCTGGTCTTCCTGGCCCTGTTCGTAGTCTGGCCTTCTAGATAGTGCATCCGCTCGTGAATTCTTCGTTCCTGGTCGATACTCAATTCGAAATCGAAACCGACTGAGAAATGTAGCCCATCTTGCTTGGCGGCCACTTAGCTTCCGCGCTCCCATAAAATATCGGAGATTAGCTTGATCACTGATCACCCGAATTTCATGTTTCGCTCCTTCCAAGTGGTGCCTCCAATTGCTCAAGGCTTTGACAATCGCCAGCAATTCCTTGTCCATTACTGGGTAGTTATTCTCAGCGTCTCGATAGGTGTTTGACCAGTATCCAATGGGATGCAAAATTTCGTCATCCCCGAGCTGCGAGAGCACGGCTCCCATCACAAAGTTCGATGCATCGGTTTCCAGCACAAATTGCTTGTCGTGATCGGGGCGTACTAGCATTGGTGCAGTGGTGAAAGCTTCCTTTAGTTTCCGAAAGCTCTCCTGTTGTCGTTCTCCCCAGGTGAATGTCTTCTTGCCAGACATCAGTTCCGTAAGTGGCCTAGCGATCTTGTTACGAAAATCGTGGTTAGCTAATGCGGCGTGGTATCAGACAATTTACACACCGAATTATGCAACTGAATCCAGCTTATGAGCAAGGGCTTCAAAGCTACAGACCTGGGGATGATACAGGTCCGCTACTACAGCCAGTACCTAACGAGGTAACTGCAAGCAACGAAGTCGAATCAAGCGAGAGTGATGATTCAGTAGGCATACGGTCAACTATGGCTAGGATGCATATTGGACATACTCCTCCTCCACGAATACGAGGCCTAGGAACGATGGAGAGCAGTAATGTTGCGAGGTATACCGAACTCCTGCAGAAGAGACGTTATCGACGAGGTGCAACCAGACGTCTAGTTCACGAGAGTCTGGTGTGCAGTAATTGCTACTTGGCATACCAACGCAGCTGGGTTCTTTCAGAATGGCTCCTCAAGAATTTCGTGGAACGGTTAGTGGTGAAGGAGGCAGCCGATGTCAAGATTCGGCACAGGCCTGGGCCTTCAGAAACAACAGAAGATCAACCATTGCCGAACCGCGGAATGAGCGCATACGATCATGAAGTAACCATATGGCTCAGCGATAGGGATATGTATGCAATGAAGGTCTGCGTGAGAGCTTGGATCAATCAGCATCGTCACCAGACCTTGTGCCCTTACGTCGCAGTGGAAGTCGATTGGCCGGTGTACTTGATACCGCCCTCGGACATAATCGAACTCTCGGAAGAAGCAATCGAAGGATTCCTAAAGGCTTGGCGAACATCAGATACAGGGGTTATTACAGTTGACGAATGGCGCGGACCTCGACACATCGGTCAGCGATTCAGGTTAACGACGGGCACCGGACTACAGCTATCAGACATTGCAATAGTGGCTAGGCACATTAGGCTGGAAGCCTATTTTACTCAGCCACCAAGATTAACCTCAGAAGATCGGCAAGCGTTGCCGGTTGCGAATCCCGAGATCACAGCCAGCCCCATGATCACAGATTAGCGGCAGAAGCTTGGCCGAGATAACGGAGCAGCCTGGAAGCATGTGCTCGGCAAACCAAGGAAGGATCAGTGGGAAGATCGGCGGAAAGGATTTACATGTGATTAGCGATGGGATTGGAAGAATCACGGAAGAAGCTTCGGAGCAACGGAGGTCAGAAGGAAGCCTACCTAATCTGGAAGGAAGTATTCGGAGTGGACACAGGTGATGTCACTTTATTTTATGTCGACACAAGGGCGGTAGCAACTCGGTGCTAGGACTTGGTGTCGACACAGGTGGGTAGCAACTCACGCTGAAACATACTGTCCTGTCCAATGGTGAGGCGGTTCCAGTAGCAGTAGGTAGCAAGTAGTGAATAGTAGAAAGTCTATATAAGTGCCAGCTGAGCGGGGCATTGTCCCTCAGCAAAATTATTTTGTACTCTCAATCATAACTGTACCCCTTTGATTGAAACTCTGCTCTACTAGTAATTCAAGCTTGAGCCCTTAGCTCGCTTATTATTAGTACATCTAAACCTTTACTACTCTACTCTCCAAGCTATAATAGTACGAAAGGAGGAAGCAGGGACTTGTTCCGGTACGCTCGGACTAGCCACTTCGTCCGAGAATACCGACCCTAACATTATAATTTTGCTCCAATCCTGGGATAATCAATCTTGCTGTTTCATAGTGCAATACCCACTATCGATCAGTAAGTATTGCTCTGCCCCGGGAGGGTTTCTTCTGTGCCTGACACAAAACCGTGCTGATAAGACGATAAGCGTATCGCTTACAGCTCGAACAGGCTTACACACTCCATCGGAGTTTTGTTAGAGCACTTCGCACATTCGAAGGAGAAGTTAAATCGGCACTTCGCACGATAAACTTCTATCGAGGTAAGAAGCGCTCAGACACCCCTATTTTAGAACCCTACCGGTCGGTTATACTATCCGCCCTGGAGATTCAATTCGCCGCCGAGAAACACGAGAGGACAGGAAGAAAGGTCCTGCTCAAACACCTAGATCACCTACTGAAGGGAACACGCCTCAATTGGGAAGTACTCCGAGGCCCAACACCAGTAGAACAAGAACTCCTCACCTGTTCCCAACAATATAAAGCGTTCGAGTACACCCTACTTGAACACTCACACTTCCTACACCAAGTACTCGCTCAAGTCTACCAAGGTAACTACGCTCTAGCCAAGACACTATGCCATCGATGGAACTGTGGCAAGCTGGTTGGACTTATTTCTGGGCTACACTTTACGTCATCTGGTTTTCTTCCCTGGTATTCGTCATTGCTCAACGACTCCGACATCGAGAAGTTATTCTTCCAGGCCTTGAACAGCTACGGACATGGGTGGAACGGCAAGTCAGCGAAGCAGGCTCCCCATTCTATCAAGGCGCTCGGAGAATACTACAAGAGGTGCGACAACGATTGGCGCTACCTCAATCCCGATCTGGAGAACGTTTGGAATCCACTCTGGCTGACCTCCGAGACCGACTCGACGCTTTTCACCGACGCTTGGACGGAGTGGTCGGTCCATACGGGCATACCAACGAAATTGTGTCCGGGCTACGACAGGCCGTCCTCGCCCTTGATCTCCGACTTGGAAGCGTTGATAGGTCCCTCCGAACTCTCACAGCTACTGTCGCTCGACTATACGACATGGGCTCCGACTTCTCGGAGAACTTAACGGTCGAGGGGCAGACGGTTGGGAACTACCTGGCGCACATCCTGGATCACATCAGAGATCAGGTTGTCGACTCGTTTCGTCAGGACTTCCATGCGACCATGGGAAGCTTGGATACGAGGCTCAACTTCGCGCTGGGAATGCTGCAAGGACGTCTCACTCACCACATCAACATCACCAGCCAGGGCAGTCAATCAGCCCTTTCTCAACAGCTGGCCGAAAGTCAACGTGAGATCCTCAGGCTCTGCGGTGCAGACTTCCTACATGTCTACACCCAGCTCGGTCACTTGGTCGAACAAGCCGAGGCCATCCGAGCTCGGATCAGCAATCCAGAAGAAGAGGTCGCCGCTCAGTATTCACTCACGGAAGGAATTCGTCGGGTCCAGCAGACGATCAGGATGAGACAAGACTACACGACTTTACAAGCAAGGAGGAGAGGGATACGTCTTAGTCCCGACTCTCCACTCCAAGGTCGCGGCAACCCCCTGGTCAATCGTCGCTGGAGTGCCGAGACGGACTCCGAACCGGAGCAGATGCCGAGGCTGGATTTCTTCCGCGAATCGAGCGAGAGTGCGCAGAGGGAAGACGAGGCTGTAGACGGAGCACGCGCCCTGATACCGGAAACCACCGAGGTACTAGGGCTGACGATCGATGAAGTTGCCAGGACCAACCTGACGCTCATCCGAAGGACGAGGGAAAGCATTGAGAGGCTTATGAGCGCTCGGGCAGAGGTAGATACAGCAGCCCGAGGGATCCTGGAAAGGTTACAATCCCTGGAGCCAGCAGTGGAAGTAGAAGAACAGCGAGAGGAAGAGGAAGTCCGCCAAAGCGTCAAACCCGAAGAAGAAGAACAGGACCTCCCAGACTACGTCTCCACCGATACTCAGCCCTCGAACCTAGATCAGCAAGCAGAAGCGTTGCTGAGAGAGGTAATTCCCGAAGAGCCTCAACGACCATGGCCTCAGGGGAATGGCTGGGAGAATCCACCACCCGGTCAACAAGAAGATATACCGGAGCTGATGTGGAACGAGGCTGGAGAACTGGTCGAAGCACGCCCCCAACGGCTTGGGGTTAACGGCTTCTACATCGAGAGGAACGAGCTCCAGCACCCCCATGAAAACTCGCCGCCAGGATCACCTACTCCGAGTGCCGAAGTCATTCAGGAGAGAGAAGATAGGCTCCAGGCGTCGAGTGAGTACTCCCCTGATTCAGACTACATGTATGATCCTATCCTGCGCTCTAGTAGCTGCCCTCCACGGCCTGCCCCTACAGTGGTTGTAGGCCAGCCAATCCAGGGGGTAGTGAACATGGTGCAGATAATTTGGGTGCAGACTCGCGATGTAGGCGTGCAGACCAAGGATGTCAGCGAAGGCACCTCGACGGAAGACTTCTTCGACGCGAACGATGACTGGGAAAGCGAAGAGGAGAGCGAGGAACACGAAAGCGGTGAAGAGCGAATTGAAACTCGGGAATAAAGGAGATAGGCCTTGGTTTAGAGCTGGGAGCTTGCCAAGAGGAAGGAAGACGCCCAAGAACCGATCGGAAAGGAAGGGTAAGGTAGCTAGTTAAAAGGCGGAGGTGGCACTCGCTGGATAACATAGTTACTTTTACCATGTATTATTTATGCGCTGAATTTCAGTGATACTCATGAAAATGTTGGTTGAATTCGTCTAGGTCAACATGTCGAGTAAAGACATTATGAAGTATCCCTTGTTTAAGGGAAACCCTTATGAGTCACTTGAGAACTTTCAGAACCAAATGATCAGTCGGTTGAATGAGAAACATCCTGACAACCCAGAAAAGCGGGTCAAGATCATTTTGGAGTGTCTGCAAGGTCAAGCTCAGACTTGGGTGAACGGCAAATGGGCTGTGAACAGAAATCGGCTAGTCTCCACTGGACATCATGACGACCATGGCAATTGGGTACTTGATTTGAAGGGTGGATGGGACAGCGAACACGACCTATGGAACGAATTAGCGCTCAACCACAACGGCATTTTCAGGCTAGAAGAAGAAGCCGAGCGAAACATCAGGACGATTTATCAGGAACGGGCGCGGGTGAAGCAGTATAACAGAGCCTTTAACGACATCAGGATGAGACTACCGAAGCATTACGACCATCAAGCACTGATTTACGAGTACAAGAGGGGACTCAATCAGACCATCCTAAAGGCGCTCCTCACGAATACAGACCACCCCAAGTGGGACCTGACCCAATGGCAAGAGAATGCTAGCAATCTGGAGGCCAGTCTTATAGCTGCCAAGGTAATAGGCAGTAACAGGAAGTACACCCCCATGTTTAAAGATGGGCAAGCGGTATCATACACGCCAGTGCCCCCAGAAGCTCGTCATCCAGCTGAGTTTCTGGGTGAGCCTATGGACATCGATATGTCTAGGCGCTTTACTGGGGGTTCCCGAGGTGAAAATTCCGGGGCTTGCTGGGCGTGCGGCAAAACAGGTCACTTTGCACGGGACTGCAACAACGTAGGGCGAGATACACAGGGAAGCCGTGGACACCGTACCAACTACAAGAGACGGGTGCAAAGGAAACGATCTGGGAAGACTGGCCGCTTCCTAAAACGCCGGGAAGTTGGGATTAGCAGCGATTCTGAAATGGAGGAACTATTGGACAAGCGAACAAAGTTACCAAGGCGTAAGGAATGGGCTTCGATTTCCCTCGAGGAGGATTCCGAGGAGGATTTTTGAAGGGCCGCCAGTCGACATCGGACACTGGCGAGGGCTCAGCGGATACACAGGAAATAAAGCGCCGATGGACTATTGCTCGACCTAACTCCAACCATCCTACTATACCGATTGACGTCATTCAGGGGCAGAAAAAGGTTAATCTCTCGGCTATGATTGACTCCGGATCTGCGATCACTACTATTAGTCCCACGGTTGTACAGAGCCTAGGACTAAGAACGGTGCCTGCAGAAGGTAATTATACCATCCGGAATGCCGATGGATCGATTAATCATGGAGGATGGACGCGGAACGTTAGAGCAATAGTGGACACAGGGATTACACGAGGTTTAATGGACATCGCCGTGGTCGACACTCATGAAGACAAGTTTCTAATAGGGAACGATTGGCTTGAACAGTATAAGCCAACCATCGACTGGACAAGAGGAACTCTCCGGAAGGGCGGCAAAGAGATTGCGTTCAAAGGTACGGCACGATTGCGTACCATACAACTAGTCCTAGCCCCCAGGAAACTCCGGAAGCGCAGACGATGGCGAAGAATTCCCCAGTACATCCCACCAGAATGGGATGCGGACGACGAGAGAGAAGAAGAATGGGAAACTAGGGTCTACTACCACAGCGATGCGGATTCAGGACAGAGTACCGAGAAGGAGGAAGAAGTCGAAACCGAGGAACCAGCGATTTTACCACCAGAAGAGGATAACGCACGGGGCAGCACTCAGATCGAGCCCCCAGTCAGGTTTCCGGCAGCAATGTATGAACCACCCAAGCCACCCACGCTATACTTTGTTAAGCAACAAGGAACGTGGAAGTTCTTTCAGTTGGGGAACAAGTACCGACTAACGAAAGATCACCACCAATGGTATGACTACAATACATTGGAGGAGGCCGATGCTGCGGAATACGAAGCCATGATGAGGGACATCACAAATGGGGCTGATGCGACAGCGCTCCAGGATGAATACGGCAGCCTGTATGCGAGTCATCTGCAAGTTCTGCAGATTCAAGAGCATGCCTCGAGCGTACCTTCGCCCACCTTTGCCGATGCACTAGCAAGTGTGCAAGCAGAAATACAAGGGCAAATGTCTGTCGATGCCGAGGGATCAGATGTCACTAGGAGAAAGAAGCCTAGTGTGCCGCCGAAGGTAGGGAAGCCGGGGCATTACAGTCCTGATCCGCTCAGGGTACGAAGACAGAAGAGTGGAGGAAGTGGTAATGAATCGAACCCTGTAATAAGGAGTATTAGGGTGGAGTGGACTCCTCCATCCGTGCACAAGGGCAATAATGACTCAGCTCTGGCAGTGCAAAAGCAGTCGGTCAGTTTCACCACACGAAACGGAAGTGCAAGCAGGAGCACTTCGGGTCGGGAGCGCCTGGGAACTAATGCCCAGCAGCGTACTAGGTTCGGCCACCTAGCGAGATCTCCTCCTACGATAGACCGAGGAGTGACTAGACATGAGACGCCGTTCAAGGGTAGGCTAGTGTCTAGGAAAGTGGTCCACCCCAAAGGGAGGGTAGTCCCCACGAACAAGCACAGGGCCGAAGTCAGTATGCCGCAATCATCAAGTAGGCTGGCTTTGGGAGCTCAGGTGCGCCCGCGAAGACCACGGTCAGGAGACCAAATGCAGGGCCCTGCTCCGACAGGGAAAACAAACGGTAACGGTAACGGGTTCATTTCGAATTACGCCGCGATGGAGCAGGGGCTCTCGCAGGGGCGGAAGGGGCGCCGATGGCGCACGCCTGTTGACTCGGTTATGCGGCCGCCCAAAGTGGAAGGAAAAGCGCTAGAGAGAAGAGCTGGATCCGAGACGGAGTTCAAGGGTACCCTAGGATCGCACAAGCCCGCTATCTGGAGATATGCGGAGGACGCCTCTCGAAGTGGAAGGCTACCCAGGCCTCCACCCTATATCCGTCGTATGCAATACAGACGTGATCGACAGGTCGCAGCTAGGAGAGAACACCTTCTCAAGTACAACAGCATAGCTCAAAAATATGCCCAAGAGAAGGCTCTCGATGAAAGGCTGGCAGACCCAGCAGGTAACAAATCCCTGGATGAAATTCTTCCAAAGCAAATCTGGGAGTTCCGGGACCGGTTCGATAAGAACGCCGCTAAAAGGCTACCTAACTCGAGCCAATGGGACATGAAGATCGAGCTCCTACCAGGAGCAGAGCTCCCGAAACCTGGACCAGTATATCCACTCGCTCCTGCTGAAAAGCGAGCGGTCGAAGAATGGATTCGCGACGATCTGAAGAAGGGATGGATTCGTGTTGTAGGAAATCAGGTACCAGCCGAGGAAAAGGCAAACACTTGCGCTCCAGTATTCGTCATAGCCAAGAAGACACTAGGTAAAGACGGCAAGCCGGAATATCGCATAGTAATCAACTATAGAGGGCTGAATGCGGTGGTCATCCCTGATCACCAACCGATGCCTCTATTACATATGCTTCCGGACGATCTGGCTCATGCGAAATGGTTCTCTACGCTGGATTTGCGAAGTGGGTACAACAACATTCGAATACATCCGGGGCATGAGAAGTATGCCGCCTTCAGAACTCACATGGGAGTTTACCAGCCGATGGTGATGCAGTTTGGATTAATGAATGCACCTGCGGTATTCCAACGTGCAATGAACGAGCTCTTTCATGATATGATTGGGCAGGGCATCCTCATTTATCTAGACGACATTATTGTCTACGCAGAAACGGAACAGGAACATTGGGACCTGCTAGCAGAGGTATTGCGCAGGTTGCGCAAAGCAGACTTCTTCTGTAAGCCAGAGAAGTGCTACTTTGGCAAGAAGGAACTCGACTATTTAGGATTTGTGGTTAACCAATCGGGCATGCAGATGGATCCTTACAAGGTGAAAGCAGTTCAAGAATGGCCGGATCTGTCAAGCAAGCGAGACATTCGAAAGTTTATCGGATTTGCGAACTTCTACCGAAAATTTATCGAAGGTTTCGCAAAGATCGCTAGGCCACTTACGGAACTGATGTCTGGCAAGAAGACATTCACCTGGGGAGAACGACAACAGGAGAGCTTTCGGAAACTAAAGGAAGCTTTCACCACTGCACCAATGCTAGTACGCCCCGATCACGACAAGCAATTTGTGCTGGAAACTGATGCATCGAACTTTGCGATGGGAGCCGTGCTCTCGCAGCTCGGGGATGATGAAATTTTGCATCCCATTGGATACTGGTCGAACACTTATCGAGACACTGAGAATAACTACCCAGTAATGGACAAGGAATTGCTGGCGATTGTCAAAGCCTTGAGCAATTGGAGGCACCACTTGGAAGGAGCGAAACATGAAATTCGGGTGATCAGTGATCAAGCTAATCTCCGATATTTTATGGGAGCGCGGAAGCTAAGTGGCCGCCAAGCAAGATGGGCTACATTTCTCAGTCGGTTTCGATTTCGAATTGAGTATCGACCAGGAACGAAGAATTCACGAGCGGATGCACTATCTAGAAGGCCAGACTACGAACAGGGCCAGGAAGACCAGCCAGAACAAGTCCTACTTCCTCCAGAGTTATTTCGAACCACAGCTCTGCCCATGTGCACAATTCGGGTATTTGAGCTTACAGGAGGTTCAGAACTACGAGAGAGGATTCGAGCAGCATATGAACGTTCGAAAGAGCCAGCTGAAGGAACGTTCGAAGAAGGGTATTGGTGGAAGGATGATAAATTGGTTATCCCACCAGATGAAGAAATTAAGAAAGAGATTGTACGACAGTGCCATGACGCACCGGCGTCGGGACACCCGGGGATACAGAAGACTATCGACAAACTGGAACGAAGAGTTTGGTGGCCGAAGATGAGGGAATGGGTCGAGGAATATGTGCGCACCTGCGATGTGTGCCAAAGGACGAAGGCGCGACGAGGCAAGACACAACCCCCACTGCAGCCTCTGCCAATAGCGACGAGGCCTTACAAGGAAATTACTATGGACTACGTTACTGGACTTCCGACAATGAGTAAAGGACACAACGCGATACTCGTGGTGGTAGATAGGTTCTCCAAAATGGGAACCTTTATACCTACTACGATAAATGCAAACTCGAAAACCACTGCGGACTTAATGATCAATTATGTCTACAGTAAAGTCGGAACTCCTAAAACGGTAATTTCGGACAGAGGACCTCAATTCGCGAGCCGGTTTACAGAACAGGTGAACCAGGCCCTCGGGATCGAAATGAAGCTTAGTACGGCATATCATCCACAAACCGATGGTCAAACGGAGCGAGTAAACCAGGAGATGGAACAGTTGTTACGTTGCTATTCCAGCCTGCAACAAGACGATTGGGACGAACATCTGCCTATGGCAGAATTCGCCTACAATAGTCGAACTCACTCTAGTACAGGCAAGACACCATTCGAGGTTATTTATGGATTTCAGCTTCCGATCCGAGGAACTCAAGATTACGTGGCATGGAGGCAAAGGAATCAAGCACAAGCGGTGAAGGCGCTAGAACAGGCACGCGAAGTGATGAAGAAGTTTGCAGATAAACACCGAGGCCCGATGCCAGAATTCGAAGTCGGCGATAAGGTTCTGTTAGATGGTCGGAACCTAACACTGCTAGTTCCCACAAGGAAGCTAGGTGATAGGAACCTGGGACCTTTTCAGATTATCGCAAAGCATGGGACGGTGAACTACGAGTTGGATCTCCCAAAGGAGTTGAGGATCCACCCGGTGTTTTATGCAGGACTATTAATTCCCTATCGAGAACGTAAAGATCCGGCACAGAGAACAAGACCACCACCAGAAGTCATCGCAGGAGAAACCGAATACGAGGTTGAGGCGATCCGGGAGATTAGGAAACGGCACAACAAATGGGAATATCAGGTTAAGTGGCTCGGCTACCCAGAGGAAGAGAATACCTGGGAACCTGTAGAAGGGTTACGCAATGCCCCAGAAATATTGCGGGAGTATCACGAGAGGAATGGTTGGCCGGCAACCATGGACCTTCCCTCTAGGAAGAAGGTCGCAGATATCATCGACATATCACGGAAGATAGTCGAGATCGTCAAGGAAGACGTAAAGTTCCTGAGTTCAGCGCTAGGAGAGCCTGAAGCTCAGAGGGTAATCAGACGAATCAAGAAGCGAAACCGAACAGGTATCAAGCAGCGCGACTTTGCCTATCCGGAATGGCATAAGCGGCATTGGAGACCAGCAAAAAGGCCATTCACTCGAAGTACGGCACTTAAAGCTTTCAGAAGCTACGAGATTCCACGCGGATGGAACTTGGGTGCTGACTCCTCAGATAGTGAGTGCAGCAAGGCTTAGACCCTGAAGCCTAAGACCTGAACAAGTCGTTAAACTATTCCTAGCATGTTTGGAAGCATCTAGTATGTTGAAGCCGACACTCAGCGAGGCATTGAAGTATTGAGCAAGTTAATCAATACGGATGTATGGTACTCCAATTCCTAGTCAAGAGGAATGTGTGACTACTACATCAGAAGCGTATAGCTAGGGAAGCGCTGTAGGATTCTGGTGGTGTTCCTATCTGAAGGTGCTACCGATGTCCGTCCTACTATGGGTACTGAATGTATGAAGAAACCTCCAGAAGCAAAGCCCTAAGCTATCAGACCCTTACCACCTACTACCTGGCAGGTGCCAAAGACCGTCAGAGACGTAATGGAGTGGCCTAGTGACGCCGAGGTATGAAAGGAATGATCTAGTAGGTCCGCCGGATCGAGGAGGAGGTCACAGGGGTCCGCCGAAGTAGCGCAATCTCAGTAATAGGGAGCTAGGGAGCGTATACGATGAATATAAGGTGTATTGTGCGGCCAGTAAGTGAAAAGGACGCCGAAGGGGAATGCAATGGAAGGCCTGGGTCGCCGGAGGGTCGCCGAGGTCAAATAGGGGGCCGCCGGGGGCAAGGGTGCATCACACAGATCCGCCGCGGTAGTGTAAACTTGGTAGATCAAAGACAAGGACGGTGTACAATGAATATAAGAAATAACGTGCGGCCAGTGGATGAAAGGGACGCCTAAGGGGAATAGGAAAGGAGGCCTGGGTCGCCGGAGGGCCGCCGAGGTCGATAGGGGGCCGCCTGGGACAAGGGAGCGTGTGCAAATCCGCCGCAGTAGCGTAAACTAGGTAGTCGAAAGGTAAGGGCCGTGTAAGATGAATATAAGGACCAATGTGCGGCCAGTAACTGGAAAGGGCGCCGAAGGGGTGTAGAATAGAAGGCCTGGGGCGCCGGAGGGCCGCCGAGGTCTTTCTATGATGTGCGGCCTGTCTGCGCTGTCTGCTATGTATGGGCTTTGTGTGTATATTTCGCTCCTGTCTACTGACAAATATAGACTCTATATATATTCTACTGCTCTCGCCGCTGAGTCCTACTGTCTGACAACATCTCCTGAGGCATAGGGCTTGCCAAGGGCCGCCGCCGGAGCGCCTAGGAGGCGTACAGCGGTGCCAACGTGAGGGGACTATCCAATAGTATGATATATCGTGTATCTGCAATAAAACGGGCGCCAGCGGAGTCTGGCTTGGCAGCGGCGGTCGGTGGCTTGGCACGCCGCTGTACCACATGCCTGACTGCTATATATGGCCTAGAGTCGCCCGCCGCTTGAGGGGAAGTCGGGAAACGTCGGGGCCGATGTTCGGAGGCTAATATTGCGTATATGAGATTGAGGGCACATCAGTCAGGGTCCCTAGGCCGCCCAAGGCCGCCGCCGCACTCAATACAGAGTGTAGGCGATCCATAGTAACTAAGGAGGGCGCCGGAGCGGCGGATCTGCAAGTCGCCGCTCGATCGGCGGCGGATTCGTAAAAGTGCGGCCTTCGGCGGTGTATGAGCAGAGATGACACTAGATAACTTTGTAGGCTTTGGGGGACTGTCTGGTAAGCTGTGGGAGGCTTCGGCGAGGGCACCTGAGGACGCCTGAGTGGCCGCCGGACCAATCTGAGGTTTGGGGGGCCGCCGCAGGGGCATCCAAATCCGCCTCGAGGCTGTATGTATGAGGAATCGCAATAACGAAGGCCTATAATGATTGGGGGACATCTCCTATGGTGTCTGGTACTGGGTAGCAGCCTTCGGCGGACCTGTATGGGTGCCAGGGAGCCAGCGGCGGACTCATCTGGGCTCTCGGAGGGCGCCGCAGGGGAAAGCGTAGGCTAGAATCCATGGATATGTGCTCATATGGCCTCTAGAGTGTGATATGAGTATTCCCTGGTCTTCTGAGGTGTAGGCGGTGGTGGTATATGGTGTCTGCAGTAGGGGAGAGCCAGAGTATGAGTGTCCTGGCACAGGATTGGCCAGGGCACTACAGCGCCTATGCGAAACAGCAAGAAGATGAAGGGTTACCACGATTAGAGGGATCCACACTCTCCTTAAGCAGTCCGAAGTGGATCTTAGGGGGAGGAATGTTACGAAAATCGTGGTTAGCTAATGCGGCGTGGTATCAGACAATTTACACACCGAATTATGCAACTGAATCCAGCTTATGAGCAAGGGCTTCAAAGCTACAGACCTGGGGATGATACAGGTCCGCTACTACAGCCAGTACCTAACGAGGTAACTGCAAGCAACGAAGTCGAATCGAGCGAGAGTGATGATTCAGTAGGCATACGGTCGACTATGGCTAGGATGCATATTGGACATACTCCTCCTCCACGAATACGAGGCCTAGGAACGATGGAGAGCAGTAATGTTGCGAGGTATACCGAACTCCTGCAGAAGAGACGTTATCGACGAGGTGCAACCAGACGTCTAGTTCACGAGAGTCTGGTGTGCAGTAATTGCTACTTGGCATACCAACGCAGCTGGGTTCTTTCAGAATGGCTCCTCAAGAATTTCGTGGAACGGTTAGTGGTGAAGGAGGCAGCCGATGTCAAGATTCGGCACAGGCCTGGGCCTTCAGAAACAACAGAAGATCAACCATTGCCGAACCGCGGAATGAGCGCATACGATCATGAAGTAACCATATGGCTCAGCGATAGGGATATGGCTCAGCGATAGGGATATGTATGCAATGAAGGTCTGCGTGAGAGCTTGGATCAATCAGCATCGTCACCAGACCTTGTGCCCTTACGTCGCAGTGGAAGTCGATTGGCCGGTGTACTTGATACCGCCCTCGGACATAATCGAACTCTCGGAAGAAGCAATCGAAGGATTCCTAAAGGCTTGGCGAACATCAGATACAGGGGTTATTACAGTTGACGAATGGTGCGGACCTCGACACATCGGTCAGCGATTCAGGTTAACGACGGGCACCGGACTACAGCTATCAGACATTGCAATAGTGGCTAGGCACATTAGGCTGGAAGCCTATTTTACTCAGCCACCGAGATTAACCTCAGAAGATCGGCAAGCGTTGCCGGTTGCGAATCCCGAGATCACAGCCAGCCCCATGATCACAGATTAGCGGCAGAAGCTTGGCCGAGATAACGGAGCAGCCTGGAAGCATGTGCTCGGCAAACCAAGGAAGGATCAGTGGGAAGATCGGCGGAAAGGATTTACATGTGATTAGCGATGGGATTGGAAGAATCACGGAAGAAGCTTCGGAGCAACGGAGGTCAGAAGGAAGCCTACCTAATCTGGAAGGAAGTATTCGGAGTGGACACAGGTGATGTCACTTTATTTTATGTCGACACAAGGGCGGTAGCAACTCGGTGCTAGGACTTGGTGTCGACACAGGTGGGTAGCAACTCACGCTGAAACATACTGTCCTGTCCAATGGTGAGGCGGTTCCAGTAGCAGTAGGTAGCAAGTAGTGAATAGTAGAAAGTCTATATAAGTGCCAGCTGAGCGGGGCATTGTCCCTCAGCAAAATTATTTTGTACTCTCAATCATAACTGTACCCCTTTGATTGAAACTCTGCTCTACTAGTAATTCAAGCTTGAGCCCTTAGCTCGCTTATTATTAGTACATCTAAACCTTTACTACTCTACTCTCCAAGCTATAATAGTACGAAAGGAGGAAGCAGGGACTTGTTCCGGTACGCTCGGACTAGCCACTTCGTCCGAGAATACCGACCCTAACAGATCTTTGCGAAGCCTTCGATAAATTTTCGGTAGAAGTTCGCAAATCCAATAAACTTTCGAATGTCTCGCTTGCTTGACAGATCTGGCCATTCTTGAACTGCTTTCACCTTGTAAGGATCCATCTGCATGCCCGATTGGTTAACCACAAATCCTAAATAGTCGAGTTCCTTCTTGCCAAAGTAGCACTTCTCTGGCTTACAGAAGAAGTCTGCTTTGCGCAACCTGCGCAATACCTCTGCTAGCAGGTCCCAATGTTCCTGTTCCGTTTCTGCATAGACAATAATGTCGTCTAGATAAATGAGGATGCCCTGCCCAATCATGTCATGAAAGAGCTCGTTCATTGCACGTTGGAATACCGCAGGTGCATTCATTAATCCAAACTGCATTACCATTGGCTGGTAAACTCCCATGTGAGTTCTGAAGGCTGTTAGGATCGGTATTCTCGGACGAAGTGGCTAGTCCGAGCGTACCGGAACAAGTCCCTGCTTCCTCCTTTCGTACTATTGTAGCTTGGAGAGAAGAGTAGTAAAGGTTTAGATGTACTAATAATAAGCGAGCTAAGGGCTCAAGCTTGAATTACTAGTAGAGCAGAGTTTCAATCAAAGGGGTACAGTTATGATTGAGAGTACAAAATAATTTTGCTGAGGGACAATGCCCCGCTCAGCTGGCACTTATATAGACTTTCTACTATTCACTACTTGCTACCTACTGCTACTGGAACCGCCTCACCATTGGACAGGACAGTATGTTTCAGCGTGAGTTGCTACCCACCTGTGTCGACACCAAGTCCTAGCACCGAGTTGCTACCGCCCTTGTGTCGACATAAAATAAAGTGACATCACCTGTGTCCACTCCGAATACTTCCTTCCCTATTAGGTAGGCTTCCTTCTAACCTCCGTTGCTCCGAAGCTTCTTCCGTGCTTCTTCCGATCCCATCGCTTATCACATGTAAATCCTTTCCGCCGATCTTCCCACTGATCCTTCCTTGGTTTGCCGAGCACATGCTTCCAGGCTGCTCCGTTATCCCGGCCGAGCTTCTGCCACTAATCGGTGATCATGGGGCTGGCCGTGATCTCGGGATTCGCAACCGGCAACGCTTGCCGATCTTCTGAGGTTAATCTCGGCGGCTGAGTAAAATAGGCTTCTAGCCTAATGTGCCTCGCCGCTATTGCAATGTCCGATAGCTGTAGTCCAGTGCCTGTCGTTAACCTGAATCGCTGACCGATGTGTCGAGGTCCGCGCCATTCGTCAACTGTAATAACCCCTGTATCTGATGTTCGCCAAGCCTTTAGGAATCCTTCAATTGCTTCTTCCGAGAGTTCGATAATGTCCGAGGGCAGTATCAAGTATACCGGCCAATCGACTTCCACTGCGACGTAAGGGCACAAGGTCTGGTGACGATGCTGATTGATCCAAGCTCTCACGCAGACCTTCATTGCATACATATCCCTATCGCTGAGCCATATGGTTACTTCGTGATCGTATGCGCTCATTCCGCGGTTCGGCAATGGTTGATCTTCTGTTGTTTCTGAAGGCCCAGGCCTGTGCCGAATCTTGACATCGGCTGCCTCCTTCACCACTAACCGTTCCACGAAATTCTTGAGGAGCCATTCTGAAAGAACCCAGCTGCGTTGGTATGCCAAGTAGCAATTACTGCACACCAGACTCTCGTGAACTAGACGTCTGGTTGCACCTCGTCGATAACGTCTCTTCTGCAGGAGTTCGGTATACCTCGCAACATTACTGCTCTCCATAGTTCCTAGGCCTCGTATTCGTGGAGGAGGAGTATGTCCAATATGCATCCTAGCCATAGTCGACCGTATGCCTACTGAATCATCACTCTCGCTCGATTCGACTTCGTTGCTTGCAGTTACCTCGTTAGGTACTGGCTGTAGTAGCGGACCTGTATCATCCCCAGGTCGATAGCTTCGTAGCCCTTGCTCATAAGCTGGATTCGGTTGCATGATACGGTGTATAACTTGTCTGATACTATTCCGCATTAGCTAACCACGATTTTCGTAACAAAGGCGGCATACTTCTCATGCCCCGGATGTATTCGAATGTTGTTGTACCCACTTCGCAAATCCAGCGTAGAGAACCATTTCGCATGAGCCAGATCATCCGGAAGTATATGTAATAGAGGCATCGGTTGGTGGTCAGGGATGACCACCGCATTCAGCCCTCTATAGTTGATTACTATGCGATATTCCGGCTTGCCGTCTTTACCTAGTGTCTTCTTGGCTATGACGAATACTGGAGCGCAAGTGTTTGCCTTTTCCTCGGCTGGTACCTGATTCCCTACAACACGAATCCATCCCTTCTTCAGATCATCGCGAATCCATTCTTCGACCGCTCGCTTTTCAGCAGGAGCGAGTGGATATACTGGTCCAGGTTTCGGGAGCTCTGCTCCTGGTAGGAGCTCGATCTTCATGTCCCATTGGCTCGAGTTAGGTAGCCTTTTAGTGGCGTCCTTATCGAACCGGTCCCGGAACTCCCAGATTTGCTTTGGAAGAATTTCATCCAGGGATTTGTTACCTGCTGGGTCTGCCAGCCTTTCATCGAGAGCCTTCTCTTGGGCATATTTTTGAGCTATGCTGTTGTACTTGAGAAGGTGTTCTCTCCTAGCTGCGACCTGTCGATCACGTCTGTATTGCATACGACGGATATAGGGTGGAGGCCTGGGTAGCCTTCCACTTCGAGAGGCGTCCTCCGCATATCTCCAGATAGCGGGCTTGTGCGATCCTAGGGTACCCTTGAACTCCATCTCGGATCCAGCTCTTCTCTCTAGCGCTTTTCCTTCCACTTTGGGCGGCCGCATAACCGAGTCAACAGGCGTGCGCCATCGGCGCCCCTTCCGCCCCTGCGAGAGCCCCTGCTCCATCGCGGCGTAATTCGAAATGAACCCGTTACCGTTACCATTTGTTTTCCCTGTCGGAGCAGGGCCCTGCATTTGGTCTCCTGACCGTGGTCTTCGCGGGCGCACTTGAGCTCCCAAAGCCAGCCTACTTGATGATTGCGGCGTACTGACTTCGGCCCTGTGCTTGTTCGTGGGGACTACCCTCCCTTTGGGGTGGACCACTTTCCTAGACACTAGCCTACCCTTGAACGGCGTCTCATGTCTAGTCACTCCTCGGTCTATCGTAGGAGGAGATCTCGCTAGGTGGCCGAACCTAGTACGCTGCTGGGCATTAGTTCCCAGGCGCTCCCGACCCGAAGTGCTCCTGCTTGCACTTCCGTTTCGTGTGGTGAAACTGACCGACTGCTTTTGCACTGCCAGAGCTGAGTCATTATTGCCCTTGTGCACGGATGGAGGAGTCCACTCCACCCTAATACTCCTTATTACAGGGTTCGATTCATTACCACTTCCTCCACTCTTCTGTCTTCGTACCCTGAGCGGATCAGGACTGTAATGCCCCGGCTTCCCTACCTTCGGCGGCACACTAGGCTTCTTTCTCCTAGTGACATCTGATCCCTCGGCATCGACAGACATTTGCCCTTGTATTTCTGCTTGCACACTTGCTAGTGCATCGGCAAAGGTGGGCGAAGGTACGCTCGAGGCATGCTCTTGAATCTGCAGGACTTGCAGATGACTCGCATACAGGCTGCCGTATTCGTCCTGGAGCGCTGTCGCATCAGCCCCATTGGTGATGTCCCTCATCATGGCTTCGTATTCCGCAGCATCGGCCTCCTCCAATGTGTTGTAGTCATACCATTGGTGGTGATCTTTCGTTAGTCGGTACTTGTTCCCCAACTGAAAGAACTTCCACGTTCCTTGTTGTTTAACAAAGTATAGCGTGGGTGGCTTGGGTGGTTCATACATTGCTGCCGGAAACCTGACTGGGGGCTCTATTTGTGTGCTGCCTCGTGTGTTATCCTCTTCTGGTGGTAAAATCGCTGGTTCCTCGGTTTCGACTTCTTCCTCCTTCTCGGTACTCTGTCCTGAATCCGCATCGCTGTGGTAGTAGACCCTAGTTTCCCATTCTTCTTCTCTCTCGTCGTCCGCATCCCATTCTGGTGGGATGTACTGGGGAATTCTTCGCCATCGTCTGCGCTTCCGGAGTTTCCTGGGGGCTAGGACTAGTTGTATGGTACGCAATCGTGCCGTACCTTTGAACGCAATCTCTTTGCCGCCCTTCCGGAGAGTTCCTCTTGTCCAGTCGATGGTTGGCTTATACTGTTCAAGCCAATCGTTCCCTATTAGAAACTTGTCTTCATGAGTGTCGACCACGGCGATGTCCATTAAACCTCGTGTAATCCCTGTGTCCACTATTGCTCTAACGTTCCGCGTCCATCCTCCATGATTAATCGATCCATCGGCATTCCGGATGGTATAATTACCTTCTGCAGGCACCGTTCTTAGTCCTAGGCTCTGTACAACCGTGGGACTAATAGTAGTGATCGCAGATCCGGAGTCAATCATAGCTGAGAGATTAACCTTTTTCTGCCCCTGAATGACGTCAATCGGTATAGTAGGATGGTTGGAGTTAGGTCGAGCAATAGTCCATCGGCGCTTTATTTCCTGTGTATCCGCTGAGCCCTCGCCAGTGTCCGATGTCGACTGGCGGCCCTTCAAAAATCCTCCTCGGAATCCTCCTCGAGGGAAATCGAAGCCCGTTCCTTACGCCTTGGTAACTTCGTCCGCTTGTCCAATAGTTCCTCCATTTCAGAATCGCTGCTAATCCCAACTTCCCGGCGTTTTAGGAAGCGGCCAGTCTTCCCAGATCGTTTCCTTTGCACCTGTCTCTTGTAGTTGGTACGGTGTCCACGGCTTCCCTGTGTATCTCGCCCTACATTGTTGCAGTCCCGTGCAAAGTGACCTGTTTTGCCACACGCCCAGCAAGCCCCGGAATTTTCACCTCGGGAACCCCCAGTAAAGCGCCTAGACATGTCGATGTCCATAGGCTCACCCAGAAACTCAGCTGGACGACGAGCTTCTGGGGGCACTGGCGTGTATGATACCGCTTGCCCATCTTTAAACATGGGGGTGTACTTCCTGTTACTGCCTATTACCTTGGCAGCTATAAGACTGGCCTCCAGATTGCTAGCATTCTCTTGCCATTGGGTCAGGTCCCACTTGGGGTGGTCTGTATTTGTGAGGAGCGCGTTTAGGATGGTCTGATTGAGTCCCCTCTTGTACTCATAAATCAGTGCTTGATGGTCGTAATGCTTCGGTAGTCTCATCCTGATGTCGTTAAAGGCCCTGTTATACTGCTTCACCCGCGCCCGTTCCTGATAAATCGTCCTGATGTTTCGCTCGGCTTCTTCTTCTAGTCCGAAAATGCCATTGTGGTTGAGCGCTAATTCGTTCCATAGGTCGTGTTCGCTGTCCCATCCACCCTTAAGATCAAGTACCCAATTGCCATGGTCGTCATGATGTCCAGTGGAGACTAGCCGATTTCTGTTCACAGCCCATTTGCCGTTCACCCAAGTCTGAGCTTGACCTCGCAGACACTCCAAAATGATCTTGACCCGCTTTTCTGGGTTGTCAGGATGTTTCTCATTCAACCGACTGATCATTTGGTTCTGAAAGTTCTCAAGTGACTCATAAGGGTTTCCCTTAAACAAGGGATACTTCATAATGTCTTTACTCGACATGTTGACCTAGACGAATTCAACCAACATTTTCATGAGTATCACTGAAATTCAGCACATAAATAATACATGGTAAAAGTAACTATGTTATCCAGCGAGTGCCACCTCCGCCTTTTAACTAGCTACCTTACCCTTCCTTTCCGATCGGTTCTTGGGCGTCTTCCTTCCTCTTGGCAAGCTCCCAGCTCTCAACCAAGGCCTATCTCCTTTATTCCCGAGTTTCAATTCGCTCTTCGCCGCTCTCGTGTTCCTCGCTCTCCTCCTCGCTTTCCCAGTCATTGGTTGCATCGAAGAAGTCTTCCATCGAGGTGCCTTCACTGACATCCTCAGTCTGCATGCCTACATCGTGAGTCTGCACCCAAACTATCTGCACCATGTTTACTACCCCCTGGATTGGCTGACCTACAACCACTGTAGAGGCAGGCCGTGGAGGGCAGCTACTAGAGCGCAGGATAGGATCATACATATAGTCTGAATCAGGGGAGTACTCACTCAACGCCTGGAGCCTATCTTCTCTCTCCTGAATGACTTCGGCACTCGGAGTAGGTGATCCTGGCAGCGAGTTTTCGTGGGGGTGCTGAAGCTCGTTCCTCTCGATGTAGAAGCCGTTAACCCCAAGCCGTTGGGGGCGTGCTTCGACTAGCTCTCCGGCCTCGTTCCACATCAGCTCCGGTATATCCTCTTGTTGACCGGGTGGTGGATTCTCCCAGCCATTCCCTTGAGGCCATGGTCGTTGAGGCTCTTCGGGAATTACCTCTCTCAACAATGATTCCGCTTGCTGATCCAGGTTCGAGGGCTGGGTGTCGGTGGAAACGTAGTCCGGGAGGTCCTGTTCTTCTTCTTCGGGTTCGACGCTTCGGCGGACTTCCTCTTCTTCTCGCTGTTCTTCCACTTCCACTGCTGGCTCCAGGGATCGTAACCTTTCCAGGATCCCTCGGGCTGCTGTGTCTACTTCTGCCCGAGCGCTCATAAGCCTCTCAATGCTTTCCCTCGTCCTTCGGATGAGCGTCGGGTTGGTTCTGGCAACTTCGTTGATTGTCAGCCCTAGTACCTCGGTGGTTTCCGGTATTAGGGCGCGTGCTCCATCTGTAGCCTCATCTTCCCTCTGCGCACTTTCGCTTGATTCGCGGAAGAAGTCCAGCCTCGGTATCTGCTCAGGCTCAGAGTCCGTCTCGGCGCTCCAGCGACGATTGACCAGGGGGTTGCCGCGACCTTGGAGTGGAGAGTCGGGACTAAGACGTATCCCTCTCCTCCTTGCTCGTAAAGTCGTGTAGTCTTGTCTCATCCTGATCGTCTGCTGGACCCGACGAATTCCTTCCGTGAGTGAATACTGAGCGGCGACCTCTTCTTCTGGATTGCTGATCCGAGCTCGGACGGCCTCGGCTTGTTCGACCAAGTGACTGAGTTGGGTGTAGACATGTAGGAAGTCTGCACCGCAGAGCCTGAGGATCTCACGTTGACTTTCGGCCAGCTGTTGAGAAAGGGCTGATTGACTGCCCTGGCTGGTGATGTTGATGTGGTGAGTGAGACGTCCTTGCAGCATTCCCAGCGCGAAGTTGAGCCTCGTATCCAAGCTTCCCATGGTCGCATGGAAGTCCTGACGAAACGAGTCGACAACCTGATCTCTGATGTGATCCAGGATGTGCGCCAGGTAGTTCCCAACCGTCTGCCCCTCGACCGTTAAGTTCTCCGAGAAGTCAGAGCCCATGTCGTATAGTCGAGCGACAGTAGCTGTGAGAGTTCGGAGGGACCTATCAACGCTTCCAAGTCGCAGATCAAGGGCGAGGACGGCCTGTCGTAGCCCGGACACAATTTCGTTGGTATGCCCGTATGGACCGACCACTCCGTCCAAGCGTCGGTGAAAAGTGTCGAGTCGGTCTCGGAGGTCAGCCAGAGTGGATTCCAAACGTTCTCCAGATCGGGATTGAGGTAGCGCCAATCGTTGTCGCGCCTCTTGTAGTATTCTCCGAGCGCCTTGATAGAATGGGGAGCCTGCTTCGCTGATTTGCTGTTCCACCCATGTCCGTAGCTGTTCAAGGCCTGGAAGAATAACTTCTCGATGTCGGAGTCGTTGAGCAATGACGAATACCAGGGAAGAAAACCAGATGACGTAAAGTGTAGCCCAGAAATAAGTCCAACCAGCTTGCCACAGTTCCATCGATGGCATAGTGTCTTAGCTAGAGCATAGTTACCTTGGTAGACTTGAGCGAGTACTTGGTGTAGGAAGTGTGAGTGTTCGAGTAGGGTGTATTCAAACGCTTTATATTGTTGGGAACAGGTGAAGAGTTCTTGCTCTACTGGTGTTGGGCCTCGGAGTACTTCCCAATTGAGGCGTGTTCCCTTCAGTAGGCGATCTAGGTGTTTGAGCAGGACCTTTCTTCCTGTCCTCTCGTGTTTCTCGGCGGCGAATTGAATCTCCAGGGCGGATAGTATAACCGACCGGTAGGGTTCTAAAATAGGGGTGTCTGAGCGCTTCTTACCTCGATAGAAGTTTATCGTGCGAAATGCCGATTTAACTTCTCCTTCGAATGTGCGAAGTGCTCTAACAAAACTCCGATGGAGTGTGTAAGCCTGTTCGAGCTGTAAGCGATACGCTTATCGTCTTATCAGCACGGTTTTGTGTCAGGCACAGAAGAAACCCTCCCGGGGCAGAGCAATACTTACTGATCGATAGTGGGTATTGCACTACGAAACAGCAAGATTGATTATCCCAGGATTGGAGCAAAATTATAATGTTAGGGTCGGTATTCTCGGACGAAGTGGCTAGTCCGAGCGTACCGGAACAAGTCCCTGCTTCCTCCTTTCGTACTATTATAGCTTGGAGAGTAGAGTAGTAAAGGTTTAGATGTACTAATAATAAGCGAGCTAAGGGCTCAAGCTTGAATTACTAGTAGAGCAGAGTTTCAATCAAAGGGGTACAGTTATGATTGAGAGTACAAAATAATTTTGCTGAGGGACAATGCCCCGCTCAGCTGGCACTTATATAGACTTTCTACTATTCACTACTTGCTACCTACTGCTACTGGAACCGCCTCACCATTGGACAGGACAGTATGTTTCAGCGTGAGTTGCTACCCACCTGTGTCGACACCAAGTCCTAGCACCGAGTTGCTACCGCCCTTGTGTCGACATAAAATAAAGTGACATCACCTGTGTCCACTCCGAATACTTCCTTCCAGATTAGGTAGGCTTCCTTCTAACCTCCGTTGCTCCGAAGCTTCTTCCGTGCTTCTTCCGATCCCATCGCTTATCACATGTTAATCCTTTCTGCTGATCTTCCCACTGATCCTTCCTTAGTTTGCCGAGCACATGCTTCCAGGCTGCTCCGTTATCTCGGCCGAGCTTCTGCTGCTAATCTGTGATCATGGGGCTAGTCGTGATCTCGGGATTCGCGACCGGCAATGCTTGCCGATCTTCTGAGGTTAATCTCGGCGGCTGTGTAAAATAGGCTTCTAGCCTAATGTGCCTAGCCGCTATTGCAATGTCCGATAGCTGTAGTCCGGTGCCCATTGTTAACCTGAATCGCTGACCGATGTGTCGAGGTCCGCGCCATTCGTCAACTGTAATAACCCCTGTATCTGATGTTCGCCAAGCCTTTAGGAATCCTTCGATTGCTTCTTCCAAGAGTTCGATTATGTCCGAGGGCGGTATCAAGTATACCGGCCAATCGACTTCCACTGCGACGTAAGGGCACAAGGTCTGGTGACGATGCTGATTGATCCAAGCTCTCACGCAGACCTTCATTGCATACATATCCCTATCGCTGAGCCATATGGTTACTTCGTGATTGTATGCGCTCATTCCACGGTTCGGCAATGGTTGATCTTCTGTTGTTTCCGAAGGTCCAGGCCTGTGCCGAATCTTGACATCGGCTGCCTCCTTCACCACCAACCGTTCCACGAAATTCTTGAGGAGCCATTCCGAAAGAACCCAGCTGCGTTGGTATGCTAAGTAGCAATTACTGCACACCAGACTCTCGTGAACTAGACGTCTGGTTGCACCTCGTCGATAACGTCTCTTCTGCAGGAGTTCGGTATACCTCGCAACATTACTGCTCTCCATAGTTCCTAGGCCTCGTATTCGTGGAGGAGGAGTATGTCCAATATGCATCCTAGCCATAGTCGACCGTATGCCTACTGAATCATCACTCTCGCTTGATTCGACTTCGTTGTTTGCAGCTACCTCATTAGGTACTGGCTGTAGTAGCGGACCTGTATCATCCCCAGGTCTGTAGCTTTGAAGGCCTTGCTCATAAGCTGGATTCAGTTGCATAATTTGGTGTGTAAATTGTCTGATGCCACGCCGCATTAGCTAACCACGATTTTCGTAACAAAAGTTGCATTCAACTCTTGCAGAAAATCAGGAAAACTTCGGAAATGTATGCAATGAACAAATATGATCAGCATCCAAAATTTATGTTCCTCCTTACACATGTATTGCATAATGATCATTTTGAGTAAAGCTGTGTATAAAGGTTTCTGGTATATATGAACAGACCAAATAAGCTCTCAAAAAATGGAGTCCCTCTTATTTCTTTAATTCTGTAGGAACCTCTGACATGCACAAACCAATACATCTGATTTGAAGTGTACAATTGATGTGTATCAGCATACAGGAGTGACTGAGATGATGGAGTGTGTATAGATGATCTGTACGAAACAATTACAAGTACTTTCAGATTGGATAGACAGAAGAACCTGAAACAAAGACTGGGATTTGTGGCCAGCAGGGTTTTTGGAAAACTCAAGTTGCTGGTTACAATAATCATATGCGAATCCGAGGTAAGTAACATTATGTAAGAGAATTCACATTGAACCTCTGAAACTTCCCGTGCTCGAGATCAATACAGGAGCTCTATATCAGACATTTCTCAAAAATTCATGTTCAAGAGGTCTCTCGGAAATTTCAAAAGTAATTGCGGCCGAGAACCCGCTAAGTTGTTACATAGAGTGGAGATAAGAGGTTGTGAGAGTCACTAGTACTGAAAGGGAGACCAGAAACATTATTGATGAGTACCGAATATATAGCTATACATATATGCAAAACAAAACCGATATCATACCATGGTAGGACTAAGTCGCGCTCATTAAGATGGGCATATATAGCTACGTATGATGGCCGAACTTACGCCTGATTGATCGGATTCGGAGGTGGGAGTCATATTGCATGTATGTAGTGTAATCGAAAAGTCGGCGAGATTTGGAACTGAGGTCGAAACGAGTAAGCACTGCATCGAGCTACTGGCTAGACGACAATCTCAAAGTGTCACGTTTTGACCTTTTGTCAGAAGCCAATCTCGCATTGCTGCAATCATCATCAACGCGAATGCTTGACCCTCTGTGGACAATAGTCCAATCTGGTCCCATACCAAGGGATCTACATAAGGCGAAATGACTCCCAGGTCGTCTACGCTATTGAGGACTGCATTGGCGAGTCGGCCCGCCGCTTCTGTGTAATTGGACCCAAAGGCGTTCGGATTAATAACGGCGGCCCGGTATGCGACGGATGCGAGTGCAGCAGAAGAGGAAGCGTCTCCGAACGTATCGTTGGTCTCGAGATAATTCGGAATCAGGTCATCGGATTCACGCTAGACGAATCACACATTTAGCAATACAAGAGTCGTTCGGAGGTGCGAATACTGACGATTGTGACGAGCATACCATCGAGGATCTCTTTCATCCAGCTCTCAAGTGTACTAATTTGGTCTTGCATCTGGTCCGCAAACGCACTCTTCTTGATGGTCTCTTGCACACGCACGATTCCGAGCGCAGCCCACCCATTTCCTGTTCCCCAGATTCCCCTATCCTCGAAGGAGGCGGTCTCCTCATTGTAAATGTGCGCCCAGAGTTTACCAGTCGGACCGTCAATCAATAGAGCGTCACGGAACAGCCGAATATTATCAAAAGCTAGCTGAAGTAGCGTCTGATTATTGGTGACAGCACCGTAATAAGCTAGAAATGGCGGTCCCATGAAGACTCCATCATTCCTGATAAATCGAGATTAAGGTTTTCTCAATTTGAAAATGAAATTGCTGACCAATATGCACGTTCGTCATTGCGCATTGAGATTGCGCCGGTAGAAGTTCTTGGGGCTATATATAGAAGCTACCGACTCTGTCAGTTGACCAAAGAAGGATCAGAAACAAAGAATTTTCTGACGTAGTTCAGTTGCTTTTCTGCGGCGTCGCGCCAATAGTCGGCTCTGCTCGGTTCAGCAAATGTCCCTGTAGGTCATCAATCAGTCAAGCGCAGACTGTATGAAATCCAGATATCAGCTCACCAAGAAGTACATGGGATCCAGAAGATGCACCGTCGAGAGCAGCTTGGTCCAGAGCATCGTTAATTTGCTGGCTTAGTCGTCCGTCCGAAGTCTGGCGGACCGCGGCACTTAGGGCGATGCGGAGCGTGCCAACGGGGAGGTAACCGTTGTGCGTGAACGGACTGTCCGCGAAAACCGAATATTCAGGCTCGTCGATCTCAAGTATACCGGTTCCCGCTGTCCCTTGCTCCCAGCTGGTACGTTGTGGTACAAGTGTCATTAACCATGTCCGACATGAGACGGTAGGTCTGTACGGACCTGGTGCGGATGGAGGCCAGCATGACGCCCTTGATTTTCTCAGCCAGACCCGCCTTGGATCTGAACAGTGCTGCCTGACCAGACACACTTAGGTCAGCGCGTGAGTTCAGGGAAGGGAAAGCATTCGCGACAAGCGCAAAGCATGGAATGACGAGGAGTAGAGAGGTTATCAAAAGCATATCGACAACAGAGCTCAGGAATTTGCGTTAGCTGCATTTTATACATAAGACAGCGCGGAGATTGAGAGCCCTCCATGTCATACTTCCTTCTCCGACCCGCTTCCTCGCGGGAGAAAGAGAAGCTGTGTATGATGCACAAAGAGAGCAGGGGAGTTGTGGCACAGGCCCAGTGCAGGACGGAAATTAATCTTGATGTCCATAGATGCAGAAAGAATTTCCAACCGAAGGTGACGCGTAAAGACCTGACAAGGAATTCCTCAATCTTGACATTGGAACCGTTTTTCTCCGCTGTTCCCTTCCTTTGAGATAGTCATTTTGATGTTCTTAGCCCGGACTCGTCGGTGATCATCTAGCCCATAGATGGAGGTAGAAATGAAAGCCACCGAGACAGCCCATACGTCTTCCGTCGAATTCTAGACTTATTCTATCATCTTTCTCGCGTTGCGAATTGAATAGCCAAAGTGTCCACTTCGCCGTCGCCTGTTCAATTTGAGAAGATAGGGAAGAGGGACCCGAATTAGGACTGGCGCGCTTAGACAATCGGACCCTAAAGTCTCTGATCCAGAAGCAAGCGTGAAACCTGGGAAATGAGCAGAAGTATAAAACAGGACTGGACGAAGAATTGACAATGCGTGGAACCAAGTTAAAGACCTCAAAGCAAGTCAATACAACAAGACAGTTTGTGACGGTCAGACGGCAATCTTGATCCTCCGGCAGAAAAATATGCAAAGCATATGGGTAAGCCAAGGTCATCATATAATTCAGGTCAGTAACTGAACGCTTAGTTCTGATCCATTCTTATTGAATTCAGAATTGGAAGGAAAAATCGAATTCGCCGTCTTGAACGCTGGGGATAAGACGCAAAGATTCATGACCGGTGGGAACGCACC